>BJBW01002796.1:0-87823 GCA_004320125.1 Scolopax mira
TGGAGGAAGGCCAACATCACTCCAGTCTTCAAGAAGGGCAAGAAAGGAGAAGGGCAGAAATAGGTTGTATTTGTCTCCAGCAGGGAGACCTGTGTGCAGAAATAACAACCAACCACATATGCAGGAGGGAGCTGACGAAAAGAAAAAGAAAAGAAAGGTGGGAGGTGGCTGCCATGCAGAGGGACAGATGGCAATTAGTCGCCCTCGCTGGCAGGTCTCAGTGGGGAGCACAGCAAGCCCTGTGAGTTGCTGGGAGTAAAATAGGCTTGCTTGGGGCCAGTGAAGGAAAGAAAAGGCCACCTCAGCACAGCTCCAGGTGAGTGGGGGGGTGTCAGCTTCAGAGCCACGTGCTCCACACTGCTCTCGGGGGCGCGCACAGTCGGGGCTGTACAGAGCTGCTCTTCCTGCCTTGTTGGTCCTGCCTGGCTAATTCCCTCAAAATAATCCTGCTCTCCTTCATGCCCTGTTCCATGGAGCTTTTCACTTCCACACATTTTTACAAGACTGAAGATTAGCAGCTGCATTTCATACATGGGGGACACAAGATGCTCTTGGTCCAGCATAACTTAGATAACTTATTGCAAACTGTGTTGAATGGAAAACGTCTTGGCTTTTGCCTCATTAGGGGTGCTTAGCACAAGGGCCCTTGATATCCAGTTGAGTATTAAAACAATTAATGTGACTTTGCTATCTGATTTGACTAAAAACAGTCAATGAGAAGAGAGCTGGGAAAGGCATCCAAGTGCTCAGGCTGTCAGTCTGGAGACCAGCTTGCTGGCTCTCACCGCCTGCCCTAGCAATGATCCCTCAAGAGTAGGAGTATTACTGTGGAGCCATTTTGTATATGTTCAGCTCACTTCCTGCCAAATTACATCACTTTTTAGTAAAATGACTTCTGCCAGCAGAAGAATCAGAATGTGAGGACGTAAGGAATTCGCTACACTTCGAGCCGTAGCACTCAAACTTCTGCCGCTGGCCCAAATGATGCTTTGGGAAAGCAAGAAAACTTGGTGTCCTTAACAATTCTGCACAGAAAGAGTTGAGATGGGCATTACTTCCTTGTCACTTTAGCAAAAGTGTGTGTACCCTATTTGACCCGTCAGCCTTATTCAGGCATGCTTAACTCTAAGTATAAGCCAAAAATAACCCACACACTAAAAAATAAATCCAAATGCTGGGGTTTGATTCAAAATAACATTGAGGTTGGGAATGTCTGAAACACACTATTTTCTGATTAAATTAGGTGACTAATTCCAATGTTCATATTAAAATTACAATTTCCAGTGCCTATCGTCAAAGAAGATGAAATGTATTTTGAAGCAGGCAGGATTCAGATTGATGCAGTACCTAATTGGAGGCAAATTCATGGTCCTCCACAGAGACTAGTCCAAGCTCTTCCCTGAACACTTACTGCTTGTGAAATATAAGAACTTGTAGGCTTAGAAGGAAAGAATCTCCAACAAACTGCAATTTGGATTCCCACTGTGTTTTTTGGAGACATGACCATTACCTAAGGGAATTGATGTAATGTCCCAACAAGGGAAGAATAGACTCATGTCTCTTTCTGCCTTTCCTTACACCCTCATTTCCCTCAAGTCAGTTGGTTTGTACAGGGTTTAAATTAGGGTAGAACTTGGCCCAGGACTTTCATTCACTCACGTTTAAACCTTCTGCCTTAGAAGTTATTCTTGGAGAAGAACCATGACTATCTGTCAAATACATTTGCTGTATAAGTCCTCCGAAGACAATGAAGTTCTATCAAGAATTAACTTGGCATATAAACTGAGATTATCAACCACATAATTAATCATTTTCCTTGGGACTTGTGTGGCTGAGTCCCTTATTCGGCTTTAAATCTCAGTCCATGTCTTTTTAGAACTATTTTTTTTCATGGTGGTGTTGTGTTTTGCATCTTGCTTTATATCTTTGTGTGGATATTCTAATGTTAAATGCTTTGGGTAAATTTACAATCTGCCTCAATACATATCTTCATGAATTTATTATCGTTCCAGCTAATACGAGCTGAACTTTGGGGGGAAGAATGGAAGCAAGGTTTTATATGAAAAACATCCCCATTCCCCAAAAGCTACAGAGTTCAAAGTTATTCTAAGAAAAATAACAATTCTCTGCAGTGAAATAACTGTATGATGACTCTTTTATGCCATTAGAATTTTCAGCTATAAAAATGGTCTGAAAGTAGTCCCATTATTTAACTTATCAACAAGTCCATTCCTGGTGCCATGATGATGTGTCACCAGTAAACCCTACTTGGCAGGAGATAGCGGAGTGGTTAAAACCAGAGGTTACAATGATCAAAAGGCACTTACACAAATGCAGTATTTCATAATTTTTTAAACATATATTTCTGTTAGAGAGTTCACCCCCCCCATTAACCCTCCCAGAGACCCCTCACGTAGTAAAATTTCAGTCCCCTTGGAGCACGTGGCGAGCTCCAGCCTGTGGGATGGCGGTGCTGCAGGATTCTGGCATACGATGTGCTGCCTCCTTAAACAGCTCTGTTTTCACAGCTTTGGGAAGTAATGGTTTGTTTTAAAGGCACAGGCATAAGAATTTAATTTGCTCCTGAAAACATAGGTCATCTGAAGGTGTCTGTGCGTGAGGGGGAAAGCATGAAAATATAATGCAGGGTGCATCATGGCACGTCAAGGGTGCAAGCATGTAGTCATTGCTTCTGGCTCTGCATCCCTGGGTCTGGGTTTGACCTGGTTTTTTGACTGTATCTCTGGCAATGCAGTGATGTGGGGATGTGAGTGGCGACTGAGACATCACCAAGAGGATTTCTCTGCCTTCCTTCCTCTCTTGAGTCACTTCTGACTTTGAGACTTTAAGTGCTTGTACTAAACTAGAAGGTAAATTTAACGGAGAACAATGAGATCAGTAGGGGGAAAGGAAAGGGGGAACTCTACCTAGTATAAAAACGATCTGGTTTATACTGGTTTGAGACTGCCTTGCTGGGTCAAACTCTGCATATTTTACGCATATTTTAATCACTGTCTTAGACAGCGAACTGTTCAGAGAAATAACTGTCTGTGCTTGTATTTTTTTCCTGTACCAGCACAGTGAGGTCCTCCTCTGACTGGTGACATAAAAAGTATATCTATTTTTATATAAACATCAAAATAATAGAAATATCAAAAGTATATATACCTTTAAAAATACTTATATATACTGTACAGCAGTATCTATATAACAGTGTCTATTAGAAGCATATATATATAACAGTATGTATATAAAGCTGTGTATGTATATACACTGAGTAACAGTAAATACAGACTAGGATTGAACAGCTCTGTGATGAAATGTGTTGCTCTTGCCTTTCAGAAGATTATGTTGCTGAGTGTAACGTAAACCTTTTTTCTTCAGTGGTAGTGATGTGGGCTTCAGTTCTGCGGACCCAAATTTGAACACCAAAAATGGTTGAAATGTCTTTTTTTGGTCTGGTGGGGTGTAAATGGACTGGAATATCTCTTAAATCTCTGTCTTAATGGCCACTGCAGGATCACGGAGTAAACCAACATCACATGTTCAAGTATTTCTAAAACACTAACATACTTTCAAGTATAAAAGCTGAGCACAGTTAAGGAATGAAGTAAACAATAGCTGGTGCTTTGATCAGAGCATGCACATTAGTTTACTTCTGCCGCCGCTGATAATTAACATAAAAATAATTGACTTCAGACAATGCTTGAGGAGCTTGAGGCTCATGGAACAGAAAGGTGAGCCATCCTTTTCCTGACTTGCACAAGGGTAATTGTGCTACCTACCTATGTTCACCCTTATTTCCAGGGTAACTCTTTACCCCGTGCTCTGTTCCCCGGGTGTTTCTGCTCTCTTGCTCACCACCAGACCACTCACGGGCTGCCCAGGCTTAGAGGTGCTACCTGCCCACCTACGCCCAGGCATGGGGTCTTGTGGATGCTCCAGTTCTTCTGCAACATCTAGCTATGCCCTGTCCTACCTTCATAGGCTTGCAGCTCCCACATGAATTGAGTCCAGTGTTAGGGAATGGCCAGTATCTCCCTTTGCTGACAAAGAGGCTTAGAGGTGAAGTTTGCAATGACTCAGACTGGGGAGAAAGGAATCTTGGTGGAGGTGTTAGCAGAATGAAGGCTGGTTTCCTTACTCGGTACTGGATACGGAAACTACAGGAGTCGTCTGTCAAAACTCTTCGATTATAACCACATCCTAATGCTAATAGCAGGAAGTGTTTATTGTCTTGCTTCTGGCGTGGTAATTTCACGATAAAAGAACTTCTCTGTACATTCTTCTGGAGTAGTCTACTGTGAATTTCATAAAATACACAATATGGTAGTCATTCCTCCCATCACCACTGAATGGGAGGATTTTTGTGGTAATGTTCTGCCCATTGCATTCAGTGCTGGAGGCACTTTTTTTTTTTTAAAACATCTGCTGCAAATGGAATAAAAGCAGGAGGCTTAATTTACATTATGTTATCCCATTCCATAATATATATTGTTCCAATATAAGGTTGTTTATTTCACAGGTCTCTTCTCATATAAAAGATAAATGATCAGACTGGTGTGTCTAATGGTTTTGATTATTTAGGAATACACATATTAGTGTGTAATATCCATACTTCTACCATTTCTCCTTTCTTGTCTTCATTGTATAACTTGTTAATTCGCCCCTCTGTGAAGACTGAACTTTCTGGTGTGCTATTACTAACACATATGGTTCTCCAAAACAAGTTAATGGTAACACCTCCAGATGTTTGTGTGTCTGAGACAGAGTACATTTGTGATAGGGCTGTAGAGCAAGTCTTATAGATGAAATCACACAAATAACTTGCTTTTCTAGATGGCTGACACAGGCAAGGTTTGAATTTTCCTGCTGTTTTGAAAGACATTGCCCAAAGTAAAGTATACTACGTTTCTCAGCATAAATCTTTGATATAATGCCCACCTACCATCTCAAGGTGAAAAATAAAAAAGCTTGATTTCTTTGAGAAAGAAGTCAAAAAAGAAAGAAAATATTTTCAGAAGAAAGAAGGGGTGGAAAGCTATTTTTTAAAAAATACAGTACTTCATTGAGACAATTGCAAAATGATAAAATTTTCAAGTGGCTGTAGCTTTGTATATTTTTTTCCTTACATTTGTCCCAGTGTTAGGCTTTAGAAAACATCCTGCTCTCTTCTTTTGGTTAAATATGTTCATTTTCTTTAAGAAGGAAAAAGGAAATGAAGGAGGGAATTCTATAATTCTTTAGATGGCAGGATGATCTTCTGGTTATTGTCAAAACGTTTTTTGTATGAGTGAATTTTTGTTGGAAAATGCCCTTTGAACAGAGAGGCCATTTTTTTGTAAGGAAGCTAGTTTTTTCAATTTCTATTTCAAAGGAAATGCCCGAACACCCCACCATTTGTTTTCAAAGCAGCTGTAATTTCTGAAATGCAGATTTAAAACAAACAAACCTACCCAACCTCACTAGTCTCCATTTTGTTCTTTTACTCACTGCAGTGTTATTTCGTCTTGCACTGGGGAAAAGGGTGGGACAAAATTATGAGGTGTTTTTTTTTGACCAGACACCACTGTCACAGGGAGGCGGCAAAGATGCACTTTCTTGGCTGTAGCATCCACCAGCTACTCAACTGCAAAGTTGGTTTCGCTCTGCTGGTTCTGAGTCTGGCTAAAGGTGCAGGCAACATGAGTTAATTGATGGAGGTCCTGGAATAGGCTGCCCAGGGAGGTCGTGGAGTCCCCTTCTCTGGTGATCTTCAAGACCCACCTGGATGCAGTCCTGAGTGATGTGCTCTGGGCAACCCTGCTTTAGCAGGGGAGTTGGACTGGATGATCTCTAGAGGTCCCTTCCAACTCTGACAATTCCATGAAACAAAGGGCTGGCTGGCCATTTTGGAGATGCCTTGAGCTTCTCCTAGGATGGTGTGGAGCTGTTGCCCCAGCCCCTTCAGAGGGAGGAATGTGCATGAGCACAGAAGGAAGCAGCGGCCAGTGCAAGAGTGGGGATTTTTGTTGCTGTTCTGTTTTGGTGGGGTTTTTTTCATTTGTTTTGTTGTGGGGTTTTGTTGTTGTTGGTTTGATTTGGTCGTTGGTTTATTTGCCTTTTTTCTTTTTTAAGGCTCTCCTTCAGCTCTTGCTCTGATCCCTGCTCTCTCTCCTTTCCCATGCTTTAAGGCAAGAATAGGAAGAATTCAAAGAAAGGGAAGAGAAGTGAAGTTGGCTTATTAGAGAAGGTCTGCGTGTCCTGGGAGAGCCACCAACCCCTTTCCCAGGGAGCAGGGGAGGGAACGTGGTCTCACGCCTGAAGGAGATGAAGAAATTTTTTCCAACACAGTGAAAAGCCAGTTCCGTGTGAATCCTTGCTCCTGGTAAGGACTGGTCTACAAAGCCCAGCTGTTCTGAGAGAACATCCTGCTTGCCACCAGCAACCTGGCCATAAATCCTTATCCTCGCCTGAGGGGGAGGCTGCTGGTAAGGAGCTCCATGACCCAAATTGCCTCATGCTGAGGTTACTGCTTGGTAGTTTTGGGGGCTGACTGGTGTTTCACCATCCTACTGACTGTTGTTCTTGCCAGGAGCATTTTGTTTCATGTGGTGCCTCCTGGTCTGACGAACCCCTTTGGGAAGGGGGCCACATACTCTTTTCGTGCTAGGCTGAAGACTTAGTGTAACTATAAATGCTTAAAAATAGGGCTTTATTGGGCCCTGGTGAGTCAGCCTGAATGAGAGGGCAGCTACCACGCTGTGAGCAAGGCCACTGGCATTAATGCTTGATCACTACTGTATTTATAACCTTCACGGTGGCAAAATGTACCTTTGTGAAAGTGCCTTCCTCTGCCACCACTAAGTCTGTATAGATGAGCACAAACGGTAACTGGAAATGGCATGAAGTGTACCTTCCTCTCTCATTTGCCTCAAACCCAGTGATATAAAGGGAGGCAGAGCTCCTTATTTCATTTTGGGAGGCAGTACTAGCTGTTTCTGTGCGGTCAGAGTCTGAACAGACTATCACTCTCTTCTCTGCAGCCTGACTGTCATAATGTTCTCGTCTAATATTAAGTCCGCATACATTTTATCAGATGAGACTACAGCCCGCATCACATGAAAAACAAGCTGTTCCCTGCCTTTTTCTGTGAAATACTTCATTTCTTTTGCCTGTGCACCCTGGTTTTCTGGGTTTGGCTGTGTGGAAATGTCAGATAACCTGGAAAAAAAAATCTTTATGTGGCTATTACAATCCAGTTGGAGTAGGATACGTGGGAAAATCTTGAAAGATCATACGTCCTGTGCAATTTCCAGCTTTCTTTGACAAAAGCAGTTTCGTATCAGTCCTATTGACTGATTTGTGGTTCATCAATCAATAGATGCGTATCTGTACGGTGCCTGTGTCACAGGGAAATGAAGAATTAGGGCAACAAAATATATTGAAAACTGACTCATGGGTTTTTTATGATCCTTTTTTTTTTTTTAATAAGCCCGATGACATAAGCATTGATAAATGTTACTTTATTTTAATACAGTGCAAAATATGATATTTATGGGAACCCATTCTTTTCAAATGGTGCTATTCACCGATTTTGTACTGCAGCCCCTTGCCTACCTGGAATTTTAAAGGCAGAAGATAAGGAATTGTTTTCTTTCTGACGGGCTCATTGCCAAGTACCTGAACTAGACACCTGGAGAAGCTCCCAGAAGAATGAATGGAGAAAGGCATGTGAGAACAGATATATCAGACAGTGACATAAACCACAATGTGTGACTAGTTACTAGCAACACCGCATAATCTTCCAACTGCTTCTAGCATCTCATGGAAACTGGTGGCAAATGTCCTGACAGCTGTTCTCGTGTTTTATCTACACTTTTTTTTTTTAACTCTCCCTCCTTTTCTCTGTGTTGTTAAGACATTTGCTCCTGCTACTTGCTTGCCACCTGTAATCTTGAACTTTTGTTTGTACCAGCAATTAATTTTACAGCAAACAGCTCTGCTGTTACACACAGAGAATTAAGACAGCAGCAGGAGCAGAGAAGCTCTTTAAGAGACACAGGTATCATTTCCACAGCAGGGTTTGCAACACAAAAGAACAAGGAAAAAAATGATAGAAAGGCTGTGATCAACAACTGAAGTGAAATGTAAGTTAAATGCTATGGGCCACATTCTTTTTTTCCCACATAACAAAGAAGTATGTTGCATGGTGCAGAAATTATTAGCTAAAGAAGAAAGCTCAGTCTGAATAAGGGTTTTCTAACATGCTGCAGAGATGTTCATTTCTAGAGGCAAAAAAATGACCATAAGGGAGATGGAACTAGTAAGCACCTAGTGGTATCTAGCAGCATCGCCTGCAGCATCACCAGTTTTATTTTGTGGAGCGGGCTGGAAGAGCAGGTGTGGGTGGAGAGTAGAGAGTAGCTTTTCATCAATCACTAGTGACCAAAGCCTGCTTAAATCTGAAGCCTACCTGGTGATCTGCCTGATGTCACATCTCTGCTTATCCCATACAACTGTTGTGAGGATTAAAGATTAAATCATCCCAGAATCTGGAAGTAATGATTTCCTATCAGAGCTATGGCATGTTATGGTGGGCAAAGATAAAAACTATTAAGTGGCCCAACCAATGTGCTACAGTGTGGTGTGCTTGGTTCCCAGTAGCAATGACAGTATTAAATGAATTTAAACTAATTCATTGTTTTGATAAACAACTATCATCTCCCATCTCTGGCTGCAATTACAGTTTTATAAGCACTTATTTGGTGCCTTATAATAATGTAGGGGTTATTATTAGCCCTCTGCTTGGAATCTGGACACGCGATCCTGGGAACTGTTCGGAGTAAATTTTACAATTATGTGTGTGTGTGGCAGGGGGAAAGCATGATCTAAATTTAAAGGGCAAACTTTCTGCTTTCATTTTCAATGCTTAAGGGCATCCAGCTAATAAACATCGTATGTCTTCAAACAAAATAAAAAACACAGTAGTAGATAACAGATGCTGTAAAACCTCTGACTTATCTCTAGTCTGAAACTTGGAGGATTTGCATAACTTAGTTTATGATTTAGTTTATGATGTTCATCCCAGCTGCCAGGAGACCTGGCCTTGCTTCCCCAGAGTGCAATAGCTACAGGGAGTGTTCTTCTGGTCTCAGCTAGCTAATTAGCTATACTTAGTTAAAAGTGTACTTAAAGAGGAAGCTCTACTACATTAATTCATGCTGAATAATGAGTTACACCCCAAAAATCTGAAGTGATAGCTGTGTGAAATTCTCTTGTCCATAGAAATCACACGGATAGCAGAGATGGAAAGTCATAGACTCAGGAGTCTTCCAGTCATTATCTCATTCAGTAGTTTACCCAGTTTAAAGTGACCTTAGTGATGGGATGTTCTTCATTCCTTCTACATGAGGCTGCAAACACCAAGTTCCTGTTTGCTCTAGGGGGACGTTAAAGATCCCACGGCAGATTTGCAAATGTATTGTGTCATCTTTCCCTGCTAAGATCCTCTCCTCCATCCTGAAGTTCAGTAGCTACAGGCTACCACATCTCAGGTGCTCAGAGCTCCTTCAGGACTAAGGAAGTTTGCAATTATGATACATTAGCTCCTATTATTTTTTTTCAGGCCAGCTTGATAAACCTCTCATTGCTGTGTTTTTCTTTTCATGCTTTTTTTTTTTAAGAACACTTCCTCGGTTTAACCTCGTGATCTTTTTAGAGTGAGCAGAGAGAATATAAACAATTCCACGTTCTCTGCCAGCATTTGAGTAAAGCAATATACATTTATTTTTCCTGTTACTGCCCTGCAGAGTGCCATATACTGACTGCAGCAATCTGCGTTTGCTTAGCCATTCACGATGACATCACATGAGCCGTGAGGAAACACAGCCCTGGGAATCTACAACTTGACAAGTAAGAAAGCCTCCAACTTCTCAAAATGAAGGCGGAGGCAGTGGCGAGGGAGCCAGTCTGAGATGTGGTTTGCATTCCTTCCTTCACCATGTTTTTTGTTTGGCTTTGCCCAGAATAATGGGTGATTACATTTTCACAACTATTAGCGTGCCCGGCAGGGAGGAGGGGTAGCCAGAGTGATGCTCAAAAGCATTTAAATGGTTCTGGTCTCTCAGGATGCACTTCCCTAGTGTTCTCCCAACCAAGTCTCCTGTCACTTCCCAGTCTGCAGCTCTCCAACTCAACCCATCCAGCCTTACTGATTATGTATTTGTGGGAATGAGCTCTACATGGAATTAATGAAATCATCCTGATTCAAAAGGTGCTCTTTCCTTCCCCAAGATTGGTTTTGTTGTCTTTTGGGGGGGTTTATTTGGTTTTGTTGGGGTTTTTTTGTTAACCCTGATCATTCCACTCACCCTGAGAATGGCTGTTGGAGGCCCTGTGCCTAAGTGGCCAAACTGAGAGCACAAGTGGTCCCATGGGAAAGGTGGGAAATGCTTGAATTGGCTTTGCTGCTAGAGAAAACACACATGGGGTAATTTCATGTACACAAGGGCATTTCTAGAAATTTGTGACCTGTCTTCCTCTTTCAGGCCCCAGTCAGCTTTTGGAAAACTTGGTCTTCAGTTCCTCTCTTCATTCCTCAGTTTCATCCTGGGTGTTGCTGCCAGGATAATCATTGGATTATCACTGCAGATAGGATGATGCTGACAAAGCAGAAGTGCTTTGGAAACATAAATAGTGCTTTTTACTTGGATGCTTAAACACTGTTTTCACAGAGGTACCTTTAAGGAAAGCATACATTTATTCTTATTTTTGGGATGGTAATTTTTTGTTTTCATTTTTTCTTTTATTTGTTTTATTATTTGTTTGTTAGAGGCTTCATTTTCCAATGAGCTGTGCACAGACAGCAAGAATATTCTAGAACCATCATTTTCTTACTGCTTTTTAAAAAAGGAGGTAAATTTAGCTGACATTTTCAACCTTCCTGATGCTGCCTGACATAGCCTCGCTAGGAGATAAAGGTGAGTCTTGTGGTCTTACAAATTACTATGCTGCAGGATGGGATGAACTCTTCAGCTCCAGCTGACTTCAGCTAAAGGTGAGAGCTTTGCTTGCCTTTCTTACAGGAGCAAGGGTTATTTTTAAAGTAGTCTGATCCGCTCTTGGTTTCATGTAGGAGAAAAGATACAGTCTCTAATCTCCACTTGCAGGTACTGGCCTGCCCTGTGGGCTCACCATTTAGACAGCAGAGCACCTGGGAGGGCTGTGGCACCTCCTGCCCATCCACCTGGTGCAGATGGGATGGAGCCCCAATGACACAGGGCCCCCGGGCAAGGCAATAAAAGTCACAGTGACCCTGCTTCTGCCTCCCAGCAGCCTTGCCCTGTCATGCTCCTGCTCCAGGCAGGGTTAGCTGTTCTATCTGCTCTGCCTGTTGCCCTGAAGGATGAGCAGCAACTCTTGGTCTCCCCACTGCTACCCAGGTCAGAGCTGGAGGAGGAATTTTGTTATTTCTCCCCATCCTTTGAATTCCCTCCCCTCCCAGGTTCAGAAAAAAAAAAAAAAAAAAAAAAAAGCAGGAGAAGTGGTAAGAAGAGATGAAGTATTCACTTCTCTAAAGGAATGAGCATGGTTTGATTAAAAAAGGGGCGCATGTCTTGCTTTTATTTTAACTAGATAAAGTAAAACACTTAAAGGTATGTCGCTCATTGATAGAGGAGATAAGGCGGCCAGGACTGTGTGTTTGGGAAAGCAGAGAAGCAGCAGGCTCGTTGCAACCTATTGTCAGATAAGCCACTTTGACAGAAAACACTGGCTGGAAAAGGGGAAAACATTCCTGGAAATAAATCCAACAACGAAAAGGCAGAAAACTCACACGCCACTGAAATTATTCCTAGAGGAACGTACATCAGGAGGCTATTTTCGATTGGGCTGTTAAATTGCTCAACAGCTGGGAAATGCCCTGCCACTGCTCACCCTAGCTGTGTATTTCTGGGATGACTTTTGTACCAAATTCTTCCTTCCTTGCATGGAGCCTCTGGCACAACCCACTGAAGTCATCAACAGCTTTGCCTGTCTTTCTGTAGGTTGAAGCTCATCCCTCTGGGGAGTTGTTTAGGTGCCGTGAGATAAGTAATGTTCTCAAATTGATACCAGCAGCAGCCCCACTCCTACAAAACAGAAGTTATGACGGCAATCCCATGCCTGCAATATCTGGAAATTAGGAGGCTTAGGCTAGATTCCTGCATCGTAGAGGAGTGTCCTGAAGACAGAGCTTCTCATCTCTCCTGCTCTGTGAAGGTTCTTGCAAATGTTTCATGAGATATTGATCTTAAGAGGTGAATGTTTGCTTTGCTATTCATGGCTCTGAAAAGCTTGTCTGTGCCTGGGAAAATCATCTCACACATAAAGTGAAGTACTATTGCTACTTCTCAACAGCTCCTATGTGGATAAGCTTACTCCTCGTCTTTGTCTTAGAAAACTTGGACAAACTAAATCAACTTCAAATATAATTGGGAAGAGGACTGTTACACCAAATTCTGACTGTTTGGGCAGGTAGCTCCTTGAAAATGGTCTGGGTATTTTTTCTCCCTATTCTTTAGTCATTTGCCCGCTTGCCTGGGGCTTCCACAACTGGTGCTGGTGGGGAGAACTGCAGCCACTCACCAGCTATTGCCAGGTGGTATATGTGTGTTATAGACACTTGCTGTGGAAGGTGTTGGTAGGGTTAGTCCCTAAGAAGTGCCTACTTCACAAGTGCCCAGTTTTAGTTGAAGACATTGCTCCAAGTGCCTACCAATCTCTTGGTGCCATTCTCACTAAACCAAAGGCCTCACCTCTTTATTCCAGCAGATCTTCCTTCAAGCTGCACTTAATTACTAAAAAAAAAAGCACGTAGCCTAGGAGGAGGAAAATAACATGCCACAAAGGTCCATAAACACACAGCTAATGAAACCTGGACAATAACTGCTCGCTAGGATGAGACTCAGCTGTTGGTTCATTATGGTCTTGCTCCACCAGACCTGAGCTGGCTTACCACTAGCCGTGACCAGAGTGCCTTAATGAATGGCAGATGGACGCGCTGTAAACCACAACAGGAGACTAATGAATCCAAAGAGGTATGGCAGGGCCGTGTGCCAGAGGGGTCACAGTAAAAACGCTGGTTTAATACAATCATAGGCCTGAGGGAGGAACAGGATAGTTAAATTTATGTAAGGGAAGTAGAGGAAGTATGTAGAGAAAAATTAATATAGTTACAACTATCCTACCTCGCCCTTGTTGGTAGAGATTTTACTGGAGTATGAAATAGTTGCCATTTGAGGCTATTTCCCCTCCAATACCCACCTCCCATTTTCTGAAAGGAAACATAAAATACTTCAAATTTAGCTAAAATTTCATTGCAGGTTTTTCCATCCATCTGCTTGATCATTTTATCTTTCTTTTCCTGCCCTTTTAGGAAGGAATTTATTAATTTTTTTCCCCACTAGAAGGGGATCCTAAAAGGAAAAAAAAGTGATAATTTTTAAGCTAACCATGTTTTGAACTAGTTCTTAGTAATAACGTTCCCATACTTTGTCTTTCCCCTTACTCATCCAAATAGCATGAACCATGTTTTGCACCAGTCTTTATATTTCAGATTCCATTTGACTCTTGATTCTTAAACATAGGCAAATAAGTTGTGATCCACCAACACACAGGACAAGTCTGTGTGTTAAGCCAAATTAAATTCACTTTAAGATAATGTAGCAGACAAACTTTCTTATGTTTCTGTCCAGTAGGACTTGAATTGCAGAAAGTACGAGGGGTTTTCTTCCTTTGATCAGGAAAATAGCAAGTATCATAAAAAAGGGGGTTAACAAGTAACTAGTCACTCCATAAACTTGGTGCATGGCTGCACAGCTGATGGGTCTTTTCCACCTAATCCTGGCATAAATGTTTTTCCACTGCTCTATAAGACTATAAAGTATTTTTGTCTACAGAAGCTCAATCTGAGCAAATTCCTATAATATCATTTAGTCTATGGTTGTCAAAATTTTGGATGAGCCCAACTTAAAAGATTTGGAAAACGTTAAAGGACATTTTAAAGATTTACCAATCACATCAGTGAGGTTAGATTTTTTTCAAAGACCCAGATCCAAAATCAGTCTGCTGAAAGTTCTAATTTACCATATGCATAAGTATATTTAAGCTTTTCAGATGCAAATAGGGGCCTAATCAGATTTTCCCAAAGCATCAAGTTTCCTGGCACTTATTTGCAACTCTAGGGACACACTTATGTTTAAAATTTTGGCCATCAAAATGTCCCTGTTTATAACCTGCAATTTCTGCCATTTTAATTATTTCCAAGAAGAGGTACAAGTGCTATTAGCTTTGCAAGTACTAACGCCCCTGTGCCAGGTTAGACTTTTGTTATAGGTTATATCAGCAATACCTCTAATAAGACCTATAGCTTTTATTTTGAAATAATTGCAAGTTTTGTGCATTAATATGGAACTGGGTGAACATTACTATGGCATATGGCAAGGCAAAGTAGAGGTGCAAAACCAAAGATATAAATCGGGAGCGAATATAAGCGTTAAGAGGTTTTTTGTTTCCTCAGAGGTAATCACTCTAACAAGCAATGTTTTTCTGCAAGTCAAACTACTATATATTTCAGCTTCATATTCTACCAGCAGTACTCAAACAAAGAATAACAAGTAAGCAGGCAATTCAGAGGCTTTGCTGAGAAATCATTAGAAAGCTCCAAATGATTCTGGATTAGGCTCTTTAAGCCTGAAGAAATAAGTGCCCAAGCTCTTGCACCCATCTTACTTAACAGGCACGACATGTAAAGTTGTTCACTTGCACTATCAGCTAAACACAAGAAAACCTGGAGGCTTAGGCTAAAATCTGAGCTCTGTTAGGGGCCTACTCTCAACATCTGGCTTTAGCTGTTGGATAGATTAGGCTCCTGCACTGGATTATAGTCTCTGTCCCTTGTGTACAGAGTTGCAGGAAGCTAATACCATGACATACTCAGCTTCTGATAATGTTAAGAATATTTGAGTTCCTTCAGTATGCAGGGCCATTTTGGCATAAGGCAGGAAGGTTTGGGACAACCCAGGGCAAGGGGCCAAAACAATTAGCGCCAACAGACCAGGTTTGACTTGTGTTTGTACTGTAGAGTAGGTTGCCAGCCTAAATAAAAGCTGAAATCCGGCTTGACACCTTTGATCCAGGTGAAAAGTAGTTTATCTTCAGCTTGAGGTTTTCTGTGTATTAACAGAAAAGGGCTGTGTGGAACCAGAACCAGTTCATGAGGAGCAGATAAAGGGAGAAAAAGAGGCAAGAAATGTCAGTCGACCCCAGCAGAAAGGACAGAAAACACTGACACAGAGAAATGTGGGCCACAATCCGAGACAGCTGACATACCAGAAAAAGCAAAAAAAGCCATGTAGAGCTGCAAGATTCACCTTTCAGCAGAATTTTGAATTTGCCTTTTAAGTCCACATCTAAAGTAGATGGGACAGGGAGAGAGAGGAGTGACCATTTAGCAAGAGCCTCTAGGGCCTGGATCTTCACCCACACCAAGGAAACACTGAGTCACACTCGAGCAAATGCCTCCTCTGATCTTCAGGGACACTCTTATGTGCAGGGTTATTTCTGACATAAATGAAAGCAGAGCAGAGTCACTCACCCAGATAATGAAGGCAATCTCCTGGCCATGCTGCCTTCCATTCTAGCCATGCTTTAATGCACTAGTTTTGACAAAGTGAGGCAGCACGGAGGTCCCCCCCCAAACCAGTGGAGTATCCCCGTTTCTCTAGATGCCTTCCCTATCTCTGGACAACTGGATGACAGGCTATTGCCAGCAAACCAAGACAAAAATGGCTATGCCACGTAATTAGATGAAGCCCAGGAATTCGAGCACGGTTTACACGGTATCTCTGCTCTGCACTCAATCATAACAGCCTGCTGAGCAGACCTGCTGCAGTTTAATTAGAGCGTCTGGGTCCACCTCCTGTTCCTCTGTAATAACATTAGTCAGAAGTCAACTGTCTGGTTCCTGCCTCTCCCAGACTAGTGTGAGCTGCTGATGTGGAGCTGGCCAGATTGGTTAATTGCACCCCTGACTTTTAAAGGTCAGGTCTTACAGAATCTAATAACATTGGGAAGATTTCCAAAACAAGGTAGGTTGGAAAGAAGAGCCCAGATTCTTTCCATGAGATGCTGCCTTTTGAGCTGTGGGACAAACCAACCACCCCTGCAGCCCCCTCAGAGGAGCAACTGGTCACATCCAGGTGGGAAAGGGCACCTTTCAAGGGCTGCTTCTCCTGGGGTTTTGAGCAGCCGGCATGGCACAGGGTCACACTAGCTTCTGGGGGTGTGCACTTCAGGAAAGAGGACAGAGTATGGGAAAAGTGTACATGAAGGGAAGCTGTAAAAACATGAAGGGAAGTCACTACTCAGCTGATTTTCCCATATGGAAAGGACTACATCATGGAATTACAGAATATTCATGGTTGGAAGGGACCTTTGAGATCATTGAATTCAACCACAAAAAAAACCCAAACAGAAGAGTAAGATGTTTCAGTAAAGAATGAATGTCCTCAGTTTCACGCATAATCTAACTGTCCCAGTGCATGGATCTGCTAAGGGGGACACCTAACTGGGGTCTACAGTTTGTATGGCTTATTCATCAAAGCTAATAACCTCTGTGTTTGAAAAGCACATTCTCTGTTTTAACCTCCTTCATAGGGGAGAGCCCAGCAATCTGCCCTGTAAGCACCTGGGAAGCAGCTGAGGGCAATTCCTGTGGCAGGATGGAAACTCCCCTGGCAAAAAGGAAGGGAAACTCTCAGCTGGGTTAATCTTCCTTTCCCCAAATACTTTTCTCCACCTCCTCCTCCAAACACCTGAATGAAAAGGCTGAAAGTTCCCACACCTCCAGTCCTCCCATTGTTCCTAATTCAGCCTGCTTTGAGCCAGGTGGTCTTCACTGCTATAGCCACAGAAAGGGGGGACATTTTGAGAGACATCAAAGAGGAGCTCTTGCTCTGCTGCTTCCAGAGGAAGAAGAGTCAATCTACTTAATTACAGCTGGGACTTCCGCTTCTTCTCTTCTTGGCAGACGCCCTTGTTTAAAATCTTCCATTTGCCAATCCACAACTGAGTTTATGCAAGATGAGTAGATATTTTTTTCTCTCTCTGTGGCTGACACTTTTTTAAGGCTGTATATCAAGTAAAATGTTTGAACATTTGCTTTTATTTTTATTTTTTTTATTTTTCCACTACTTCTTATTGCACTTTTTAAGGGGGTTTTCCTTTTGCATGTGCTTGTTTTCAACTGACTTGCATGTAGATGATGTTCGACTGAACATGCAGTTTGGGTAAGGACATGTTTACAAACTGATATTAAAACATTCTGCTTGTTTATACTAACCAGTAATTGAGTAAACACTAGTTATTAGTTTATTGCATATTTGCTTTGCGTTCTTGTAGTTGCTTTCCACAAACAACGTAGGGGTGTTTGTTTGATAATCATTAGCATTTAGGATATTCTAAAAAAAAGCAAAACCAAAAAACAGCAAAGAAAACCCTCTTGGTGTGTCCTCTTTATAAAAAATAAATTTTTGCAAGAATAAGACTTAGGGAGTTATCTTTAGGTTTTCATGGTATTGTTGCCTTCCTGATTACACATATCCTTTAATTTTTTTGGTTATATATTCACCCACTTAGTCCCTGTCCTTTTTTGTTGCTTATTCTCCCCTTTTTTAATTTTTTTACCACACCCATTTTGCCTAAAGCATGTCATAAAATTAATAAAAGAAAGCCTTGCATATATGTATGTATATATGTTTCAGGCACTGCAACAGCTTTTACACTTAAAACTTTTGTTTTGTTCTTTCTCCACTGATGTGAACTTTCACGCACAAAACCCAAGTACATGTTGCTGGTCTTTACAATCACGTAATATTACAAGTTTTGATTTGTTTGTAATTCAGTGCAGCTTCCAGATCACTTTTGGCATTACTTTTTTTTCCAGATGTCTCACCTGGTAACTGTACTACTTTTCTCCAGCTATTACCTTGACTTTATATGGGCTAAATTTTGAGTTCCTAAATCCTGTGTCTGTATCTAACAGCCTTCAGAATATTTTCCCAATCCCGGCCAATTTATCGTTGATAAGAGACTGATCTTTCCTGTTTTCCAGTTAATGCTTCCTAATTACACACTTGCATGTAGCTTCAATCTGTGTGATGTTTTCAGCTGTGTAAGCAAGTTAATATAAATATTTGGTATCAGCTCTTACCCAATTCTGTTTTCACCCACAGTTCTGCAAGATCACTAGAAGAACGTATTTTGTGGCTTTAGGATAAACACAAGGTAGGCAGACACGGTGTAACTTTCCGGGAGCCTCCCTGCACTGCTGACATAGAAAGAAATCTCCAGTTCTGGATTCCATCAGGTAACACTACTATGTGACATTTTTCTGTGTTGGCTGAAAGTTTTCTGTAAAGGCAAGCCTTTACTGCCTGTATTTTATTTTTATTTTTTTTCGTAACATATAAAGTATATTACATTCACTAAGAATAATTCTGTGAAGAAAACAATGCTCAGATTTACTTTGAATACCATCTTGATTTCATCCAAAATAATCAGTTTATTTATTTCTGTTACTTGAAGCTGCCCTGTAAAGTGAATTACTCAGCACTTTTGAAGTTTGAGATAGTTCACTTAACTTTTCATTTGCTTCTGTTCTGGTTTCGAGTAAGACCAGGAGAAAAAATACTGAATTTTCCTCACAGATGGTTCTCTTAAGGTTCTGATATTACTAGTGTGGCCACAGATGATAGGCCACAGTTGTAACAAGGCATCAAGATGTTTCTGCACATGCAACCACAGTCCTGAGTTCTGCTGGCACTTTCATGCACCACTAAATAATGTTCCATGAATAGCAGCTGCACTGAGTAAACACAGTAATTTGACAAGATTTCATAGTGCTGTAGACGTTCAAAGCAAGCATTGATTAGATTAAATGTTCCTTCAATTTGCCATCAAATTAGTCTCTATTTAGCATTAGCATTCACTTAAAGCAACAAATAATGCAAGGTGTACGACAGCAAGGGTACACCAAAAATTCAGAGGGCAGGTAGGGGAAAGCCAGTTGTATCATAATTCTCTGCCTCCCATGGTCTATCTAGAAGTTGCAAGTACCTTTTTCTGTATTTTCCCTTATCTTAAGATTTACTCACATGTATCTTTATGATGCATGTTTAGTGATTTATTTATTTTTATTTTTATTTTTTTTAAATTGAAATTGGAGTCGCATACACTGTTCATATTTGCACATATGGGTCACATTTAATGGTCACTAAGTCCCAAACTGACTCTTGATTCTTTAAGATGTGAGTTGCAAGGGACACTGCTCTAAGATTCTCTAAGAGAAAATGTTCACTTAATACACTTGCAGTCCAGGTGGCTGGACTACATGGGAAAACTGAAGATCTTGCTAGAGCTTTATGCAACAGAGCTGGAAGAGCTCGGACAACAAGGGGTCGTTTCCATGTTGACAAGCTGTCTTCCCCAGTTCATTCCTCATTGCTGACATGAGCATCTTAATAATGTGTGGCATCTGAAAAACTGAAGTCTAGAATCATACCAGATATTCCAAGGTAACTGGAGTTGTTTTCTTTGGACTTTCTCTCAGTTATGAGTCCCAGAAGCGCAGTGACACAATTTGAGAGTGCTCTTGGCACTGCTCCATAGAACCATAGAATTGTCTATGTTGGAAGGGACCTTAAAGATCATCTAGTCCAAACATCAACCTAACCCTGAAAAAAAATCACTAAACTATATTCCTAAGGAAATAGGAATTCCATGCTTCAGTTGCCTGCAAGGAGAGAGTGACCATTCTGCCTGTTTCCTTGCTGCAGTGTGAAAGCCTTAAGGAGAGCAGTTCAGAAGTCTCACTGGCTCTAAGTAGAGGGAAAGCAGGCAGGGAACTGTGACCTGCATGAAGTACATTGAACAGCAAACCCTCTGTGCAGACCAGAAGAGCGTGACCGAAGCCAAGAGATGAGTTTGAGCTTCATTTGAGATTCAGTGAAACCCCTGGAATCATGCTGATTTACTCCAGCGGAAGAGTTGGTCCAGGAGCACTGGCTTGACTTGAATGTAAAAAGAAAGCATTGCCAAAAAATATCTCCTACTATTAGTGTTTTTTAACTGAAAAAGGATTTTGGGGAGAATTAGGAGTGGAGATATAACAACTGGTGAGGTTCACAAGGTGGCTATCATCTCAACTTGGAAAAGACAGTATTCCATGAAAGTGCGCTGCCATAAAATACCCAGTTTGATTTCTAGGTGAAGTATGCTCAAAGACCTTTGCAGACTAGGATGCATACACTATCCAGTCTTTTTAGGAGTCGAGTTGGGAGTAAATCTTGTCTTGTTCTTGTAAATTCTGACATGCTTGATTACTGTCTTCTAGTGCTTAACATTCCTGACTGCCCACCAGTGGAGACCTCAGGGTTATTTTTCATGCTGTAGACTCGGATCCTTCTGGTTAGTCATGGTTTAGACATTCCTGGTAGTGTGAGCCCAGCATTTATATCCCTGATAAAACAAACCTCAGGCCTGGCAGTGCTCCTCTAAAAGACTAAACCATGATGCTTTCATAAAGCCCTCTGATATCCTACCACCTATAATTAGAGATATTTACTGAAGACCATAAACTGTTTTAACATTTTGTCAATGAAAATTATGCTATGATCTTTTCTGGATGGACAATGTACAGGTTAAACAGCTGCTGTTTGGATTAGTTCCTCTTATTTTACTTTAAACTACAGCTACCAGCTATTATTTTTTGCAGAGAGTGATGTTCTGGCATTGTAGCATTAGAGAAACAGGAAAAAGTGACTAGATTTCACCTTTCCCTTCATAATTACATGTTCTCTCTTCTCGTCTGTACTTAATTTTTATCCCACACTGTGTAGATTCCGGTGTGAACTCTAATTTTCTGTAGTGCCCTCTGAATTTTTCAAAGCTCAATTTTTAGTTAAAGGTACAACTGAAGCAGTCTAGAGTTCGTTAGTTAGGAATGATAATGAGTTATTGTGCAGTATAATTTTATTATGGCAGTTTTCCTGTTAGACCCTAGATCTGTCTAACGTAGCCATTCAACGCTTTCTCTGGAACCCAAGCACTGAGGCACAAGTGGCTTTTTTCTCTTCAAATGTAGGAAGCTTTGAAGAGGCTGAACTCTCTGCCAGTCTTGCTTGTTGCTGCTTCTCCTGCCATCGGCTTCAGCTCTCATCAAAGCACATACTCTAGTTAGAAACTGAAGCTTGAGAAGTTGTTGCACTGCAGGAAATTTGTCACAGGGAGAAGCTGCTTTGCTGCTACTTGTAGGGATGGAGGACTGGCAGCTCCTACAGTAGAGAGCTCTATCTTCTTGAGAAGCAGAGCCTGCAGGTTTGCTCTAAAAGCTACTCCTATTTCTATTGCACCCTCTGGATGTCACCAGGGATGGCATCCAACTAATAAAGTCTTTCAGTCTAAGAGTTTCTGCTTCTGAAGATTGGTTCTGGTATCTCAATAGGGCAAGGAAAGAGTAGTGCCTGTAGGGAGGTGTTCCAGTCAAGGCTGTAGCCAAGTGTGAGGCTGCTCTGGAGAAATCAGTGCGACTGATGAAGCTTGACATTTTAATTGTCTTGTTTGCAGAACTAAATTAGGTAATGAAGAACAATGATCAGTGGCTGTGACTAAAAGTTTGAAATGTGCCATGTATCCCGAGACGTGTACTACAGTGTGAGTGCACTCTGCAAGTGCCAGGTTCAAAGTGGCTGATAGCAAGAAAGGGGCCAAGAAAACAAGTGAGGTTGTCAAAGCCAAATGAAAGTTCTTTTCCTCCTCCAGATTGTCCCCCGAAGAGCTATTGTGTTAGAATTTGGTTTCCAGAGTTACCGTTAATTTGTGAACTAGCAGGATTTTAATGTTGCTTTAAGTGTAGTTGTCAATGTACCTGCCACACTGGAGTCCCTGGTGGTACTTCTGTAATGGTATCTCTATGCTGCGTTTGACTTGCACCACAGCAACAAATAGTTGAAGTGGAAACTACTTGGAAAGGAGCATGTCTGTGTCCCTGAGCTCTTTCTAGCTCTGCTAGGGCAAAGACCACTGAACTAGTTTTGCTAAAAAGTCTCTATCAGGCTCCTAGATGAATGATACTTGCTATTTTCCTTCTTAAAATCATTCTCCTCCATCAGGAAGGAATATGTAGCACCCAAGTAACCTTGAGCCCAGATAAACAGCCAAGTGTTATTATAGTGCAAAACCTCCCTGAGGTTTTATTGCCCCCTTGACACACAATTGCTACAGAAGTGTCTGTGGGAAACTGTACTAGAACTGTCCCTTTGAATGTATTAATTAGAATCTGTCAAGCATATTTTGACTGGAAACAGTTCATAACACAATGAACATATTTTTGGCCTTAAAAGGATACTAAGACAGGAAAACCAACAAAACTGAGTTAATAGTTGTTATATATTTTTGTTATTAAAGTCAGATAGCATAATTCTCAGCAGGGACTACTCTTGATCTACTGACTACAAGGTCTACCTTGTAATGTGAAATTCTACAAAACAGCAAAGCTTTTATTCTTGGTTGCAGGCTTGGGTTGCTTTAGGCCTGAGTGTTTACTATCTAGAGACTTGCATTCATCAATCACACATGAACATGGCCTTCTGTTGAGCGATTAAACGTCTGATATTTATGGTCCCACACTGCTGTAGAATGAATGAGTCACATATTTACTTGGGAGATTAAACACCGGGGACCTGTTGCTCAGCAAACAACCACGCCTGTAGGTTCTGAGGCATTTGTGAGCTACAAAGCACTAGAATAATGATGCTGTTCTTCCTGAATAATGTCCAAAACATCTTTGCTACTTAAATACAGCCTCCGATGATATCTGAGACAAGCAATGAGAACCAAGGACAGGAATGGAGAGGCAAATAAGTTGGTCAGTTGTCACAATTCAACATCCCAGTATATTGAATTGTTTTCTTGAGCTGGACTCTCTCTGCCCACACAACTTCAAATGTTACTTCTCTGTGTCAAAGATCTAAAAGTGTAGGAAGACAGGAAAAGAGAAGGGCGCAGAGATGCACTGTTTCCACTATACTTTGAGGCAATCTCTCCAAGAAATTTCTACCTTGGAAAATGTTTTGATGGGGAGAACCCGTGCTGTTCACTCAGTTCTTTGGCGATCAGTGCCATTTATTTTCTGGGCTGTGCTTGCTGCTTGACTCTGCTTAAGGAGCAGAAGAGACACTTAGGGCTCCATTCAGTTGGCTGAATGCAGGTATGAAGTGACATTTGAAATCTCCTGAAGTGCTTTATGTGGATTTGGCTGCCATTTAGAAGAGCGTGGGTCTTCAGTAGGTGCTGTCTCAAGGCAGGGCATGTCAGGTGGCACTAGGTGACTGACTAACAAACTTCATAGAGCCCTGGCTGGACATAAGGAGCATAGACCCTTCATTCCCATGTAAATATAAACAAGCAGGCACGTTGAATTATAGTTTCTGAAATCAAACCCTATCCTTAGTCTCTCTTAACATCTCCTCTGCAGGAGACTTTCTATGGGACTTCACACCTCTGTTCACATCCGCAAGATGTCAAACAGCTTGGGAGTGACTATGACCTAATAATAATGTTCAATTGATCCTGTGAGGGAGATGATGTAGAACAAGACCATTGGGATTTTTACTTTTTTTTTCCTGCTTCCTGCAGATGATATGAGGTTTTTTCCCACTAATACCTTTGATTTACATATTTATGCACTTTCCTCCTTAGAAGAATGCAAATGACAAATTAGTCAGAGCCCTTAGGAGACTACTCACCTGTTACAGTGGTAGCGTTATGGATTCATAATGCTACTGGCATGATCCAAAACTAAACCATTTGTGTGGATACTGCTGTGGGAGAGCTCATATATCACCAGATGTATCAACTGAACAAGGCTATAACGTCAGCTTGGGACTATCTCTGAGAGGATACTGCCCACAGTATCTCAGCTTAAATTGCTCCCACACACAAAACAATAATTTTACTTTTTAAGCAACCAGTGGGATAGCAACTCTGTTGCGAAAAACAAAGACTTAGTATTTTGTTAAGGACATTTGCTATCTCTGACTGGGGAAGAACATTTATGTTCAGAAAAAGGTTACCATGTCACAGAATTAGTGTAGAAGTTAAGAGGGAAAAGGTAAAAGGTAACTTTATTTAATAAAGATTTTACAAGCAGTGGATAGGAAAAATAGACGCCTTTGCTTTCTGCTTTGGGGTGATTTTTTTTTTGAAGGAAGACCAAACATAACAAGCCAACCTTAAAATAGGCTGTCTTACAGGAAATATAGGAATTGCTAAATCTTACTCTCCACATACAACTTCCCCCTCCTCACTGCCCAGTTACAATCCTGCTTTGTCCTAAACTAATGAATCAAATGACTGGAAAGGCCCTGATGAAAATAACATACATGCTCTTATAATGGTGAGATCAAACAGAAACCTTTGCTGCAAGAGATCAGTATCAGCGTTTGTGACACTACATAAACCACAGTACAGAAAGACAATTCCTACCCCTTGGAGCAGACACTGACATAAAGCAGAGCAGGTCAGAGAGGGAACAGGAACAACTGTACAAATACTTTGGGGTTATCCCCACCATTAGGTGACTCTGGTACTATCCATTCATACATCTTCACTAACATCCGTTTGGTAGAAGAGGGGAAAAAAGCTGCATAGTATAATAGCTCTGGTGTTTCGTAATTCATTTAGAACTGAATTCCATCTTGCATTATGTGTTGTGCAAGAATTGTAGATCTTCATTTCTATTGCTGTACGATCAGGGGATTAGAAAGTTTTGTGATCCCTAAGTAGGAATGTGTTCTTTCCTATGCCACAGCTCATTTTCTTGGAAAAACCAGACTTAACAGTTTCCACTCTAATTAAATAAGTATTGCTTATTCATGTTTAAGGGGGAAAAAAAAAAACAAAAAAAAAAACACCTTAAAAATCCCCCCAAAGACTATTCTGGATTCGGAGAAATTCTTCCACAGTGTAGACAAATACAACACTGTGATCGGATAGATTTTCATAATTAATTCTCATAAATTTTTCCTGGAGTACAAGCTTATTTTCATTGCCTAAGGTAGGAGTGATTGAGGAAGTCAAGTATTCAGTCATTTCATGCTTGTTGCTGTAAGATTACATCTCTTTTGCCTTAATTTTCTTTGGAGTTTCTTTCCAAGGATGCTACTGTGTTCTGGATTAGGTCACACTTCATGCTTTTAGTCTCTACATGCTCACGCAGTAAGTGTGCATGACTTCAAAATGCCATCTGTAATTACCTAACCAGTGCTTGCTTCTTTATATAGTGCCAGTGCCACTGCCTGGACTTATATCTGCTGTTTTGGTCAGTGTCTTGGTTTCAAATCTCAGTTTTCCTCTTATCTTGAAACAGTAGTCCTCACCTTTCCAGTGTGTACCCAAGCTTAGAGACTGAAAAGGAGGTTTCTTTTTAACCTAAGGTTCCCAAGCGCAGACCTTAAACCTTTGAAAAGATCAGGAAAATGGGGTTGGTAAATAAAATTAAAGGGACTGCAAAATGAAGCTCCAAACAGGTGAAAAATTTCATTTGTATCCCTTTCAGTCACTCCTGACCTTTTTATTAATGAATGACATTTTTGCAACCAGTCTATCAGTGACATTTGCCTTCCTTTCAGAAATATGCTGAGATATTTATCATGTTGCTGCTGTTTGTGATTGCAAAATGGCCTGGAGCAAATATCCAGCTCCTGTAAGTTGACATAACTCCATGGAAATCACTGAAGCTATGAATGCTTCTCCAGGGAGAGGATCAAACTCACAGTATATGTGTATGTGTATATGTGTATCTGGTTTTTTAGGAAGAAAATTTCAATTTAAACATTTCTAAAACCACAGTTGTGACTCAAAAGTGATTTTGACTTCCTCACCTCCCCAAGTGCTCTAAAGGCACTAGCTGTTTGGTTGGGAAAAAAAAACAAAAAACAACAAACCACCAAGAACAACTCCTGAGTAATTCCAGTCTCAAAGATTATTTTATTTATAAGCTATGAAGAACCAAAAATAGCTGTGTAGATAGAGGAGAATGGCTCTTTCATCCAGGCTCTGCTTTTGATAGTTGTGATTTCATGAGCTGGGGCCAAAACCAGGAAACCAGCAGATCAAATTTCTGATGTTGTTAGTGCAGTTGATATTACCTCAGGGAAGTAATTATTGCCTCAGAGTTTGTTATAATACAGTGAACACAAACAATTTAAAACCACTGTGCACTGCACCCCCTGACTCTCCCAAACCAGCAAGGGACTTTTCCCTGCTGGAAGGTGCTGGTAGATCTGTTTTCCCACAGACCTGGCATGCCAGGGACAGCAGTGACACGTGCAACCCAAGGTGGGTCTACACTGCAAAGCCACGACCATGGTCTTATCTTCACGATGGGCTTAAGCATGACCAGGATGGTGCCCTGATCACCACACACATATGTTTTTCAAGAACTCATGTAAGGCTTCCAAAAGCCTCCTTCAAGCTGGAATGGCTTGCCACTGAGCTAAAGCTTTACCCTGCAGATGATGGACCGAGGGATGGAGCCAGGATGCTGAGACAGCTCTACTGGGCATGGTCTCACTGTTCATCCCACCGTTGTGTACGGCTGCTCTCACTTGAGGCATATTTGCTTAAACATCCTGGTTGGATCAAGCAAACCTGGAGAGGACATAGCACTCTCTATGCTCAAACCAACAGCTCAAATTGAAGTTAGGTGTAGGCAGCAACCCATCTCTACAAGCTGTAATGAGTCTCCAGTATCCTGGCTTATCTCCAGGTGCATTTGGATGGGAAAAAACTTTTGACCAACAGCCATGTGGAACAGATCTAAACCACGGATGCAAAGGAGTGTAATCTTGTTGCTTCTTTCCCACATACCCGTCATTAGCTCCTAGCATAAAGTTCTCGGTTCACTGTTAGCTGAGAGTCTGACAAGGTAGAAAATAGGGCTAGTCATGGCTGCTGCCACTAGAAATGCTTCCCTCCAGGAATCAGAAATGCATTTAGTAGCTCCTGTTTATGAACGCTTTGTTGATTTCCCAGCTAGAAGTAGAATACTCTAAAGGTGAATGCATTCTGTTCTATGCAGATGATATACATAAGCAACTCCCAAGGTCATAATGAAATATACTGTGGAAATCCATTTCTATGAAAAAGTATTTTCTGTAGTTTCAGGTTTCATGGACCATTTTTATTAGTAAGTTCCTCCAACTTTACACTAGTGTATCCCCCCTTTGAGAATGTGCTTTCCCTCATTCTGGTTTCCTGTAAAGTACTACTTTTTTTTCCTCCTCCAGTGGACCTCCTTCTTTCTTACAAAGTTACGTTTCACTTTTTTTTTTCTCCATTAACAAACATTTATTACATTGAATGAGGACAGAATCTGGCCTACAGTGTTCACCATTGCAATTTTTAATTCATTTCAGCCAAGTCGATTCATTTTTCAGCTCTATTTTGTGTCAGATTATACTATAGTTTGTATATGAGGAATGTTTTCTGTGCAGAGGAATTGATCCCAGTGTGGATGGAGCACTCAAACAGCATGTACAAGATAAAACATACTCTGCCACCACAGTGATACACAGGTCTTAGAGGGTTTCTCCATTTTAGGGTCATCATTACTCTTGAAGATGCTTCTACAGTGGAAAAGTATGTGTAGTACCAATTTTTTCTGTTAACTTGTTTGGACTCCGTATCAGATAGGAGACATTGTCCATCAAATTGAAGACTGAGCATTTCCCTCCCTGCTTTGCCATCACTAGTGTGTAGTAGAATGCAAATGGAAAACATTTATATTCATGTTACTACTGCCTTTACTATCACCCATATTTGGATTATGAAACGAATACACATTTATGAATAGCAGTAGCACAGTCTAAAGATGGAAGCATGGCCTCTCGCCTAAAGGCACGTTTTATCTTTGCCCCTGCCACACCGTGGGAGGGGACCACAAGTGGTCTCTCTGTTTCCCCACCAGCAAAGCACAAGTTCTTGCCAGGTATTTATTACTTAGGGGTACAGCACTTGCAGAACTGTAGACCTTCTGAGATGCATGCAGGGCTCCATATGGTCTTTAAACAGCTGTTAGAAATATGTCAAGGAACAGAATTTGGCTTAATGAGGTTTCCCAGATAACTGAGTGGGAGTGGGTTCTTCTGCCCCAGCTAAATGTCATGGCAGTGGTGATACATCTTGAAACTTCTAAAATGTTCAGTGAAAAGGTGACTCTCTGTGTCCTACAATATTTATTATTATATAATAACTCTTCCTTTTGGCCAGTGGCTCATCTATCTTCCCTGGCTTCACTTCTTAAGGAAAATCATCCAAATTCAGGGAAGATGGACTTTGTGCTTTTTTTTTTTTTTTTTTTAAGGCATGACACTCTGATCTACAGAATTGGTTTCTCCCCTGTCTTTCAATGCCATATATTATTACAAGGCTTTCAACTAAGGGTAATAATATATTATAAATAATATAATAATAAGGATAATAAAATAAAAAACTTGAAAGTTGTGTAGAATCTTTACAGGAGTGAGAGCTAATTCAGAAAGAAATGAGAAGCTTTCACTAACAACATAGTGGAATAAGGAGGAGTTTCTTGGCTAGCCCAATGCTCTATTTAAGCTAACAACTGATTTATGCTTCCTCTAGATTTGGCCCTGCTTTCTTATTGATTTATGTGGG
Organism: Scolopax mira; assembly: GCA_004320125.1. Taxonomy (NCBI): domain Eukaryota; kingdom Metazoa; phylum Chordata; class Aves; order Charadriiformes; family Scolopacidae; genus Scolopax; species Scolopax mira. The sequence continues at coordinate 28,756 of BJBW01002796.1, forward strand.
CAATAAATCAAACACACCATACCACTATGCATGATCTTTAGAACAACTTCTCAGTTTAAGAAAGTTTTTTTTAAATAAAACTTCATTTTCCACATAATTGTTTTGCTTTATTTGCAAAATATTGGGAAATGTTTTTGTTTTGTTTCTGTACCAGCACAGATGAAAAATGCAGACCTATTGGTTTTTAGTTGCTTTTCTTTCACTGACAATTTCAATTACTTTGCAGATTAGTCCAAACTTTTACCTAATAGGAGCATATTCATTTTCTAGTATGAAGTAAAATATTTTCATTTTCCAATACTAACCACCATAAAATAAAAACAAACCAGCAAAAGAATTAAAAATATGAACACTCGTGTATTTTCTGAGACTTCTCCCAAGTCCCAATTATTATTTTTTTAAACATGCTCCATTAATAGTACCCTCTAAGATGTCTTGGAATCTTCCTAATTTTAACAGGATAAACTACTGCTTTTGGCAATGTTATTCTCAATTCTTTTCATACTAGCACTCACATAAAACATATCAGCCTGTCCTAAAATCCCATTGATTTATTCTCTCACACTCAGCCAAATTAGGATAAAATTGCAGTTAAGAGTCTTTTCTTCCCCTGATGTGAGATCATTGCACATTTTACTGCTGTTAATAAACATTGTCATTACAGATTAATTGTCTTATCTTTGAGACCCCTGTGTGGTCTTTGTTCTGTTCACAGCCACAAGGTGCAGCTTTTCTCTCCAATCTCTGAACTGGTGATGGAGACAGACGGCTTTTGAAATGACACCTAGTGAGTTGTAACCACCAAATCAATTCTTTATCACTGGATGCAAATATATTCACACTTGGTCTCCCAAAAAGGTCATTTTATTATATTTGGCACAGTACAGCAAAGAGAGACCAAAATGAACAGGCAGCAAAATACAGTTAAGTCTGCTTAAAGGAAAAACTGCATAAATTCATGCTACAGCCAGTTTAATTACTGATCAGCATACATTTATGCATGATGAGAAATAGTTTATTAAAATAGCTAAATGTAATTACCTAATCTCTAATCTAGACAGGTCTGACTGTCCATGTCCAAAAGCCAGCATGACAACCCTTCTTTAGTATCTGTATTCATAAACTTTTTTCCAATCTGCCCAACAAGGCTATTAGTATGTAGAAAATAAGTCCACAAACTTCTTGCCGTTTAAAGGTAGAAATAGTTGTCTCAATAAAATTCTGTTGTAACCTCCTTTGTTTGAGCACTCCAGCTGATGCTTCCTGGGCTTCTCAGTCCACGATATCAATTAGTCTATAAAAAGAGTAGCTCATCCTCTATAGATCTTGTGGTTCTAATGGACAGTTGTTTTGTTTCTTGCAGTTTTTCACTTAGGGGTGCCTAAGATCTACCACTATACAAACAGTCCACAGAGCAAACTACTCCCAGAATCATACTTGGAGGGGTATGGAGGAATATAGTTGTTTTACTCCATCCCATGCAAATGACTAAGGGACCAGATCTGGGAGCAAACCATACATATATGTTATTGGATAATGCGGATGTACTCTGAACAGATTTCTTTGCAGTTCAAATCTGACCTTATGTTTACAAATAAGAGTGTGTTTTCATCTGGTTGGCTGCCTTTCTTTTTCCATTTACATTAGGTAAATACTTCATTTTATTTGTCCACAATTCGATAGCTTTGTAGCTTCAGAACCAAACATATGACGTTTCGGAGATTTTTACTGACTTTTTTCCTTACTCATCCCAACACCGGCTATTTATTTTATAGCTCCTAAGGGGCCCCTAATATCCACATTTTCAGTGCTGTCTTCACCATCCCTACTCCGTTGGCTGAAAGGTAACTCAGATATTACAGTGCAAGTTGTTATACATTCCTTTCACAGATATTTAGAGAGATGCTTCAGCTAAAAGATTGTAACCAGATCTCAGTCTGTCTGAAAGGCTGCTTATGTTTGGATCCAATTGTTCTGGTTTATATCCATCTGTAGCAATGTTTAGTTATCCTCTAGCTGTAAATGGTGTTATTCATATGTGTATTTGCTATAATTTCTTCTGTTATAAGTGACATTTAAAGTTTTGCTCTCAAGGAATTAGTGTAGAAATCCCTAAAGCACTTAAATCATTTGAGCATACTGGAACATTTCAGCTATTACAAGCTGCAAATGTTAGCCTCTGCCATCAAGCTAACAAACTTACTTAGAAAAGCCTGTTGGCAAATATCTAAACCCTCCACAACTTAAAAAAAACCCAAAATATCACCACCTCCCCACCCTCAAAACCTTAGCAGACTACAAACTTCGATCACACGGACAGGAAATTTAAGTCCACTGATTGTGTAATTTCCTTGAAAAAGGCTATTCTTAATTTTAATGTGTTAGCCTCCTTTTGAGAATATTTCTGATCCGAATTCTGTTGTTCTCACTAAGTGATGGCAAGCTCACTGCAGAGGACTCGACTCTGAATAAGAACCCTGGAAATACAGTGGGAATCCTGATGTGGGCACCCTGGCTGCACTGACTGGTCCCTGCCTGTGTTTTCTTCTCCCTTTCTTTTCCCTCTTCTCCTCTGGCCACTGCTCCAAGCTGAGGTTGGTGCTGGGCTACAGCTGTAGCTGCTCCATGCAGTCCACCCCATGACAGTAGCATGATTCTGGTGGTGTTCTCCAGCTCTGCTCCTTACACAGGTGAGTGCCTTCAAATGGCTTCAGACAGGTTCAGCAAAACTGTAAATGTGGAGATCCCACCATGTAAATGCGCCAATCATTTTCTGTTCTAATTTGTTGTATTTTGTCATGATGCTGCTTCCATTCAAAAGGAGTCAAGAGCAGTTCTGTCAAAGGGATTGCCTTTCAAAAGAGGCTCCAGCATGATTTAGGAAGGATCTGTTAAACAGGACGAAGCAATTCAAAACTCACATAGAAAATATTTATGATCAACTATAGCTACTCTCTAAACTTACATTTATACCTTTAACATTTATACCTTATCAACTTCAGGTGATTGCTTAGGTTTGTTTTGCTGATACAGCATATACAAAAAAACCCAGCCCTTCGGACAACAGCTTCAGGTGCATTGTAAATTTATTTAAAACCACAATAAGCAAATGTCATCAGTAGCCTCAAAAGCTTTGATGTAAAAAAAAAAATATAGGGTTTTTTAAAAAAAAATATACTTAACTACCTCTTCAGTGGGAGAGATCAAATGTAGATGAAAGCTCCCACTTCAACCCTTATCAGTGTGTAATAAGACAATTTACAGAGCTGCTGTGTCTTGTCTTATCAGCAGCCTCCTGAATCTCCTGAATTGCTAATGGCTTCTGTGAAGCAATTCAGATCAGCATCTGGTGTCTTGTGTAAAAACCAGTGCAGCAATGTGTGCCGATGAATGAAAAAAAAAATATCTGATTTTTGAGATCTGAATCAAACAGAAATTTTGCGTGGCAAATGTTTGAAACCCATTGCATCATCGGTCAGGACACAGTAATCAACTGGTATTTTGCTTATCGGTCAGGACACGGTAATCAACTGGGATGTCTCCAGAATGCTGCAAATGTGAAGGCAAGCTGGTTAGCTGCTGCCTTTGGTGCTCGCATGTTGAGCCCTGTTAAGGCTTGAGAAAACCCATAACAATCTATTGTCGTTCAGACGATTATTCTATCACCAGGTGACCCCTCCCACCCAGAAAGGGGAATCGAGGAACAGAAAGAAACACAAGGGTTGAAATATAAATAGATGTCATAGACTAAGGTTAGATAATTAACAATAATATTAAAGAACCAGTACCAATCCTGATACTGATATAAGATATAGAGGAATTATACTCAGGCCATTCTCTCAGCAGGAAGCTGTGCACTCCCAGCAGGGACAGCAAATGGCGGACACTGCCAGCGCAATGGCTTCAGGAGGAAGGGGAGGCCTCAGGGCTCCGGCACTGGGGCAAGGAGTTCTCTGGACCCGCTGCCATCAAGGGAGAGCGAGCTACACAGCAAACTTTTCTAATTTATATGGAATGTGACATTCATGGTATGAAATAATCCTGTTGGCCACCCTGGGTCAAACGCCCAGGCCTTGCTCCTTCTTGTCCCTGCGCCTGGCGAGGCTGGAAAACACTAAAACCTTGAATCTCATAGAGCCTGGCTGGCTATAAAGTAAATATTTTCACAAATTCAGACACTAAGGTCTTCTAAAAGTGCAATTTCCCCCAGCATTAGAAGAAAAGTTAGTACTGTGTCTCTCAACCCAGGACAAGCTCTTGGCAGTTCTGCTGAAGGGAAGCAGCCTCTGGCAGAGTTACTACGGGCTGCACTGTCATCCTGGGAACCCAGCAGGTATTGGGAAAAAACCTCTCTTAATCAAAGGGGAGATCAATATTCCTGCATATGAATTGGAGGTGGGAGTGTAGGAAGCCTCACCTCTGGTAACAACTCAGCTGTTTTTGTTTTCAGCAGAGTTTGGGGAGTAAGTGGAGCTGAGCAGCTTCCCGCGGCTGGATGGGGATGGAGGGGATGGAAGCACTATGCCACAGGATCAGTCCAGAGACAGGAGGGGAGAAAGCAAAGAAAGGAGGTTTGTAAACAAAATAATAATAAAAAGACAATGTGGCTGTAGGGAGACCAAAACCCATTTGTCAAGCCAGCAAGCAGTCTTGTCCAAAAGAAAGGAGAAAATTGTTTCAGAAAACTCAACGTGATTTTCTTTGGAAACAGCTTTTCCGTTGACGATTTGGTGTGTGATTCTGTAAAAAGCGTAAACATAAGGCTTTACTAACTTGAAGAAGAGAAATGCAGTGTTTCATTGTGAATGGAACAAAACATCCCAGCCGCGCTCTTTATTTCCACTTGGCCACCCAACCGCCCTTTCTGGTGGCAGGAGGGTGCTGTGACCCACACCTGAGCTCTTGAGCCCCTAAAGGTGTTCAGACTCCCTTCCAGCTACATCCTGTGACCACTACATTGCCATGCTCTCCTCTCACTCCTAACTGACGGGCTCTGCGAAGGGCCACGGTCATCTCCTGAAGCGTTTAACGCTATAAATAAAAGTATATGGCAGAGAAACGCCAGCAATCGCTGGGGCAAAGCACTGCATTTTCATAACCATCTGACTGAACCACATGCGTGTGTCTACATGATTACCTGCACAAAATGAAACAGATATATCCCATTCTGTGCTATTAGCTTGGTAAAGGAGTGGGAACATTGTTATCAAATTACCTAAGCCACTTTAGTTTGGTGCGGTTTGTCGTTAACAGCCATCAATACCTCATTTTTACACGTTTTCCTTTTTAAACCTATGCTTTCTAGTAAGACTTAGTTTACTGAACTGGAAACTGGAATCTAGAAGTTTGATATATCAAGGTAAGGAATGGCAATTGTTATGTGGGGAGGGGTGGGGCAGAGGAGAAGGTACAATTGTCAATTACCTCCCCCAAACTACTACATTTTTAGATACAGAGTGTTGTTTTCAAGCTATAACTAAATCAGTCTACCTGAGTTTGGGCTGTGGGTACTGTGTGAGAATATATATGTGCAGAACTGATAGTATGTGCACGAAGCAGATACTTAGGTGCACAAAGGACTGCGTACATAATGTGATGTCTGAATAATTATCATGGTGGACAATTAATCTCCAGAAGCGTGCTTTTAGAGCTATTTACTGTGCAGCTGCAAAAGCTACATGACAAAGTGGCAGTCTATGAACAGAACTGTCTGGTTCCTCTGACAGCATTAATTGCAGTACACATCATCCAGCACCACTGTGAAATAGCAGGTTCATGACTTTGCCTCACAGGTCATCAGAAAAACAGTCAGACAATCTAAAAATCAGGTGCACGGGTATCATTCACCCGGTTTTCAGTTGTCATTTATGAAAGCAGAGCCATTTTCTTGAATTATAGATAGAAGAGCTAATCAATTAAAGTAAATTGAGGTTAAAGTGGGCATTCTAGTCCTTCAGTTATGGATGTATGTCACAGCACACTTAGATGATCTGCTTGTCAAACTTGTGAAGATAAACGCATTATATCAACTTCACTTCATGAACACCTGACATATGCATGATGGCCATGTCTTCACATGCTTTCCTCAGTTCCTTTCCAAGCAAAGCACCCCTTAAAATCCACAAGCACATTGCTGCTTATTCAATAAGACTGAGTCAAAGAGAGATTATTTATCTGCAAAGGCAGCTTGATTCAGTGTGCATCAGACAACACACAGGTATCCCAGGTATTACGATACTCCTTAGGTTTGGTTAATAACACTATCGCACCTTAAAAGCACTATGACGAACACAAAGGAAGAGTTGAGGCAATCTTCTGCCTCTTTTTTAACTTAAACCAGGGATTAATTTTTGACTGAAAAAGTGTCTTCGGTACTTCCTGATATTTTTCATGTTCCTAATTTCTTTTATAGTCACTCTAACAAAGCAATCTGCTATTGATTTCTTCGGTGTAATGTCTTCTTCAAATACTATTATTTTTTAATCTATAGAATACAAAACAACTTATGAGTGAAGCAATTTTTTTTTTAATACGCTATTCATGTAGAAGACAAATACCCTACAGGGACTTGTGACATGAAGGATTAGACTCGGTGACCAACTACTTTCTTCCATTTCTATGTGCCTGTATTTCCACTCCACCATTTACATATAACAGCTTTATTTATATTAAGTATAATCTAAATTTTAAAGTATGTTATGTGCATAAAATTAATGGGATATCCATTTTTTAGTACTAGCTGTCATAGACACCTAAATATAATATTTTGTTAATAGCATGCTAAGTTCATAAAAAATCAAGCTTCAAGTATTTAGCATTCAGGTTGTCAGCAATATCTTAATTTAATTATTTTGCCTGTGTTATACAACCTTTAGGTACACGATAATGTACTGTTTATTCAAGATCTCTGGTACATTCAATATACTGGATAGGAGGTAGAAGGCAGAGCCTTGCTAATGAATGAAGTTTCTGCATATTGGAGACCTGCCTCATTGATTGGAGAAGGTGGATGCTGTGGAATTAAGTTTTGGATCTGATTCTGTAAAGCTCCACCTGAGAAAAATGGCCTTAAAACATTTGATGCTACAGTCGTGAATATGTTTAGTAAAAGAAAGGTCTTTACTTTCCACCTAAGAATTCCTTATGGTTATGGACTACAGCTGGTCATAAATTTGTCATCAATACCATTCTTCACATATAAATTGGCTTTTGATTAACCATAATTTTTATGAAATTTCCTCTGTATAACCAAGTTCATATAATGAAAGAAAATTATACAGTAAAACTTAAATTTTTCAGCATGCTGTGCTTCATCTAAGAGATTTAACTCTCTACTCCCACTGTCAAGACTAGGACATGAACAAGTATGAACATATGCTTTTTTAATTTTGGCTCTATTCCACTTAATCTAGTGATCTTCCAAATGAAACACTTCAATAGACAGATCCCATGTTTCTTTAAGGAAAAAAAAAATACAGCCCCTAAGAAGAGAGTATAACTGTAAAACTCATCCAAGTATTGTGTAATTTGCATCTTCATTGTTTAGTATTACTATTATTACAAAGGTCTTTGGTGACTGTTAATAACATAGCAGCTTAGTTGAGCTGATTAACATTGTGATCTGTGCTTTCAAGCTGTACTGGCTAAATTGTGCTAATAGATGCTTTACTCTGTGGGCTTTTTTAGGCTCGTGAGCAGAGAATTATAATTCCCAGCATTACTGGAATAGCAAAATGTCTTTCAGTTTATCGCTTCAAAGTGCAAAAGATGACATTTTCAGAAATCCTACCAAGTTAGATAAAGACCCTAAGATTCTACTGAGTATTTTTTTTTGTCTCAAATGAGTATTTTTTCCCATAACGTTGTCATTTCTCTCTAAAAGATACTATAGACTAAACTTAGTTTCCTGAAATAGGATGAATCCAAGCATATTAGTATTTTACTTCTAAGCTTTTTAGGAATGGGACTGTGGTTTCTATCATATTTTTATATGGCAAAGATGCAGTCCCAAGACTTTTATAACATAAGCAAAATAATGGTAATAACACATAATGACTAGAAAGGGAGATTTAATAGAAAGAATTATTCTAAATTTTATAGAACAAGACACAAAAAGTCGAAGCAAACAGAAAAAGGAATTTGCTTTAAAAACCTAAAAACTTTATTACTGATGAACAATAGAAAACATACCTCACTGACAGCAACTACCCTCCACACCTGTTTCTTCATTGTGCTGGGATGCTTCAAGACATAAAATCTAATTTGAATTGATGATACATGTGCCTAGAATCTGTTACTTTAAGAGTGTTCGTTTAACACTGGATCAAATTCTGCTTTCAGTTACATAGATAACTGCAGATGAATTTTATTGATTTCTTTGAAATGACTTTGACCTTGACTCAGAAGCTGGCTCATTGTCATAATTCTAAGTATATGACAAAGAGGCTACACAAATCTATGATTTTCTTTTAACTGCTTTGGTCTGTGGCGTGTTTCAGTTTTGATATATGTGTAGCAGGGATGGAACATCTTCAAAAAACTAAATACTAAACTAATTCCTTTTCAAAAAATAGCAAATTATTCATCTTATTAAAGCAGATTAGGTTTAGGGTTGTTTGTTTCTGATGACACAGACGGTGTTGTACCTGTGTGCGACTGTTTGAGAAGTAGGAAAATAGTTGTCTTCCTTCAGGTTGCACAACCACTTCGATTGTGATTTCCTTCTGGCAGGATATTCCAGGATAAGGAAAAGGTACCATTTTAGTTTGCAATACTTTTTTCAATTAATGCCTCGTATGTAAACAATACCCTTCCCAATAGGTGAATGATTGTTATAACAAGGCTTCCCCAGCTCATATGAGGAGGCCTAAGGTCTTTGTCAGGCTTAGACCCATACTCATACATTCATTTTGCAAAACAGGATGTAAATACCCCTATGTATATCAAAAGGATCTAGATTCTCAGAAAAAGGAATTCAGAACTGGCAATCACATTTTCTATTAAGCAATTAGTCACTACCCTGTCAATGCCAGCAGAATTCAGTGCGAGTTTCATGTATACAAAAATGGTCTTCATCTTATTTAAGCACCAAAAATGGCTAATGGATAGTACGAACTACAGGCCTACCATAATACTTTAATTTCAAACTTGCCCATTTATTCTAAACCCAAACTTAATCTTTGCTCATCAGATTTATCCTGAGATAAGCTATTAAAATCTTAGTGGCATGAAACTGCTGTGGCAGAGTATGGAATCTGGTCAGAGATCACTTATTTTCATCTCTATTTGCTGCTTCACAGTAACATGACTCCATACTCTGAAAGTACAGGAAGAGCTGCAGGATGATTGTCCACTTTTAAGGTCTCCCAGCATATATTTAATGAGGGCATGTCAGGAACTCTGTGCTAATTTAGACTCGATTATTCCCAAAGTTGTTCCATACCATTCCAGATTTTTAAAGTTTGTGTTGCAGTTGAGATCTAAATCTCTGAATGCATTCCCTAGCATTCAATTTCCATGGAAATTGTTGAGACCAGAAAATAGGGGAGATCAGACTTTCTCACAAGATTTTATATGCTCCTTGGTTCCTGTCAACTTCAAATTGCCATGGGAGCAGACCTTCCTGTGGAATTCTGCTGCCTCTGTTTCTGGTTGACATCAAGAAGTGTTGAGGTATGTGTAAAAAGTTAACTTCCCCTCCTCCCCCAAATCTCAAATAGCCTGCAAAGTTCAAATTCACTCACAATTAGATGTCAGTTGTAAGTTTTCAATGTCCTTGCCACAGATATTTCATTTCTAAAAGCAGCCTGTTAATGTCAAACATTTCCATTCTAGCATTCAGAGATTATGAGTTTATTGCAGCAGCTGTAATCTTCATGTATTTCAAGGGAAATATATTAGGAGACATTTTAAATGGATTTTCCTCTATTAACATAAATCTTGGCATCTTGCGTAATAAAGTGAAATAACAGGGCATAAATTACCCCAAAAGTCCTGAAACAATCAAGAAGTCCTACAGGAAAAAGAAAAGAAAATTAAGATTTCAGATTTAAAATTTTGTGTGAGTTGAGAATGCAATTCCTCCACACCAGGTAGTCCTTTTGTCATCAGCATACAAAAAGCTGAGGCACTGGCAACGGGACACAAAACTTTTCACCAGAAGCTTAAATTCTTTTAACTCCACAGCGTGTGGAAAATGTGAGCCTCCACTGTCTGGCTGCTTCTTGGTGGCTTGTGAAGAGCAGTTCCAGGGAGACATTAGAAACAGGCTGGAACCTCCTTGTATCTGCATTTCAAGTTCTTTCCCCTCTTTGGCTAGCTATAGCTAGCCACCATTCTCCCTAGCAATCTCTGGCAGCCCCGAGCTCTGACTCAGCCTGCCATCCTTGCTGCCTCTCCAGAACACTTCTTCCACCCAAGATGGTTGAGAAACCCCCCCTGGGGTGAGGGAGGACAGGGTTTCCAGGGCAGGGAATAAGCTGTGAAGAAGGATCTCCCTTCACTGACACGTGTTAGTGGTGGCTGCATATGGCAGCTCTCGTGCTGAATGTACGCTCTGGGTAGCACCATTGCAGGCTCAGCAGCTGTCACCGGTGATAAATGCATCTTGGAGAGAAAAATCTGGTGCTGTTTCTGCTTCTGACACACATGGAAGCTCATGCTGTTGATGGCAACTGGATGTGTTGGATGCCCACTCAGGATTGTGGCTGCGAGTCAGCAACAGCTCTGAGCAGATATACAAGACTGAGGTTGAATTGGTGGATCTTCTGAGAGGTTTGAAGGTAAGTATGTGTTCAAGTACCCTTAATGGCATATTGTTTAAACTCTGCACAGATGACAGTGCAGCTGTTAGCAGAAAACAGAGATGGTAATTGATGATGGTTCAATCATCAATTGGGTAATCCTTTCAATTAAAGTCCCCAGATTTGCACATAAATTATATTAAGTTAGATTGTTGTCATGCCTTAATAAAATAATACAGGCTCATTAAGGATTTATTTGTGGAAACTTATTTTCATTGCTGTGAGATTACAAATAATCTGCTGCATACTTGATAATTTCACATGCTCTGGTTTACATGACCTTCTTTTTTTCTAAAGAAGCTGTTTAACTGAGCTGAATGGAGGCTATCTGCAGGGGAGGGGATACGCGTTGGAGATGTGATTACTTGAATACTCACAGTTTAACTGATTGTGAGTCCAGGTTGTAATATCCTGATACCAGCTTTGAGTAAATGAAAACTCTCTCTGGTCTGTCTTCACAGGTGAGTTTGACTTCACCATCCAACAGAGCAGTTCCTCACTGAGCATCTGTTCCCAGGTCTGCCACTTGGCCCTTCAGAAAACAGCCTTACTGCTTACATGAATGTGAGACCAGTTTGGTTTCTACTGAAATGAGTCCCTGGCCTGGACTAGCAATCTGTTTGACCAGGGTTTATTAGCTGGGTGCTGAGAAAATGCTTTGAACATTATTTCACATAGAAGAAGTTTCTAGGCATCCTTAATCCCAATTTTACCCTACTTGACACAACTTTCTACATCCATTACTCTTCTTTGATATGAGGTCCATTGCCATCTAGCAGCCTATCTAATGTTTTATTTACTGACTACATAGTTTCCAAATGGAAATACGAGATGGGGAAATTCCAGAAGAAAAATGTGACTTTGGGAAACAATGTGTATGTGCCACAGTCAAGGTAGTAAAGTTCTTGACACAGCGGCCAACCCAGTAATATTTTTTTTGCCACTGAACTAGTCTTTGTGTTCATGTCAAAGCACTCATTCTCCCACTTTCCCAGAGCTTTCTCACACTCTTAGACAGAAAGCTGAAAGCTAAAATGAAAACAGTTTCAGGAGCTGTACACCCTCAGTGCCTGAGAGTGATCTATTTTTGATTCCCATTATCTCTTTCTCTTGGCTTGCTGAAATGTATTTTTAAAGTAATTTCTTCCATGCATCACATTTTATAAGGAGACAAGTTAGAAGAAGGTCTGCAGTATGTAAGGATTGAAGCTCAAGGTGGCCATTTTACCTTCTGCAGCAGGCACCAGGAGGAAGTGAACCAGGTAGGACACCAGATTTCTCTCAGACATTTCAAGAAAGAATCCCACTAAAAGCCCAAACATGGGCAAGGTATTTTCCTGTTGCAGCCTTTTGTGCCAGTCAGGGATAAATAAATGGAAGGGGATGCATGAAGGGGTTTTCATAAATTTTCCAGGACAGACAGTTGCATCCTCATGTATGCTGTAATGCCCAAAGCAGTTGAGCTCTGAATGCTTTTGTTTATGTGGCCTTATATGGCCCAAGCTGCGCCATCATCCATGCTGGAAGCCAGCAAGTGGTGGGCAGTGATGGTACCATCACCTCTTTACTGAGCATCCTGTGATGCCAAGTGGCTCTGAAGCTTTGACGTGTGGTACAGCCTGGGTCAACAGCCTCATCTTGCTTCTCCACTCGCCCTTGTATTGCTTCTTCTGCTGCAAGTTGCCTTATGCACCAAACAGCTGCTGTTGCCAGCATCAGAATCAGCAAGAACCAAAAGGGAAGCACTGTCTTTGGTTGCTCATTTTTGCCCAGAGCGTTAAAGAAATGGTGAGAGTATTGTATTGAGCTCTTCCTCTTTTATATAGACTTTATCAACAAATCATTGAAGATAAGGACACTGAGGTCACCAAATCCGCCCCGTGAAAGTTCAACTATATCTGTTCTTGACGGATGTTTATCCTGTGGGTAAAAGCTTTCTGTGATTCATCAACCTTCCCACAGCAATCTGTTCTAGGGGTCCGTCATCCTGGCTCTTAGATGTTTGTCCTTAAAACTGACCTCTTGTTACTGCAAATTTAGGGCCGTTGCTTTTTGTCGTACTCACAACAACATTTTAAATATTGGAGAATTGCTACTCATTGCTTTCTTGGTCTTAATCAGCTCCAAGTAGAGTGATTATTTCACCATTCTTACAGATGAAACTCTGATTTATACCGGTATAATATTTTCTCTGTTTGCCTCAGGTTGACTGACTCATGGTCATAGCTTCTGATTCATTATAAGTCTCAAATCCTTGCTGGATTAAGTGATGCCCAGACAGACATCCCCCAGGCTGTGTTCATGTCATTAATTTCTTCAACATCCGTGCCACATTTTCCCCTTCTCTGTGTTGTACCACAACCTTTTTCTAAACTGAAGTGTTCTTTTTCTTAGAAGAATGGTTGAGTTACACCACTTCTCCAACTCACCGGGATAATTTTGAATTCTTATTCTGCTCTCCGACACACTTCTTGTCCATCCCAGTTTAGGATCATAAGTATATTCTCCACCCCATCATCAAAATTATCAGTTAATAAACTGAAGTGTGCCTGTCGGGCACAGAGGGCAGGGACTAACAAAGAATATTTGTAAATTGACCCATTGTCTCTCTGCCACTGCCTCTCTTCTCTCTGTTCAGTTCTTTTCCTGAATCATTTTCCAGGCCAACCCTTTTTGACACTTCCCTGTGCATGCAGTTTTCTTGTAGCTAATCTCTGACTGAACTGGGAAGAGCTGTTCTTTGTGTCTTATTCAAGGCTAAGTGTCTCAATCGTTGAAAAATTGTCCTTGATCTCACTGCAAAACACCGAAGTACTAAAGCTCATTTGTTTCAGAATATAATAGCAAGCTGTTAGAAATTTCTTTCCTACTTCACATTAAAATCCAACTGTGATTTGAGGTTTAAAAGTCAAATAACTTCTGCTTTTTCATTCTTTTGAGCACCTTGGTGAGTGATGCACTCAGTCTTGTCCAGCACCCAGCTTTGTCTTATTTTTATTTCTGTCTGTTTTTTCTGAAGACAAACATAAGCCCGGACAACACAAATGAAGCCCTCACCACTAACTCAGACTGGATCAAGAATGATTACAGTAAGCAAATCTAATTAAGTTAATGCAAATAAGACTTGGGGAGACTATTACACTTGAGTACCTTAGTGAGTGATTCAAGCTGAGATGCAGCTTTCTTGGAATTTGAACTTGGATGAACCAGAATGGATCATCCTTGGAAACTTCTTGTGCCTGAAAAGTTAATTTCTAACTTCAGCCGTTCTGTCATTTCTAGTGAAAATCAGCATTTTTTTCTCGGAGCTTTGGCTCCTGGAGCCACACTATGGTCTCTCTGTTTCTATTACTAAGCAAGAAATTTATGATTCTTGATTATAAAGATGAGATAAAAATGTAGACAAACGCATTACAAAGACTCAAAAGTATAAATATGAAATAGAATTTATTTTTTTTTTTTAATTTACAAACCCAGTTCCACAAGTTTCTGAAGAAAGTCCATTATTTGGGGTGAAATCTAGGTCATGATTTTTGAGTCCTTGGGCTTGGCAGTATGACTTTGGTCTGTAGCTCAAAACGCAGCCTGCCATCTGCACTTTGGCAGTCTATTATCATTGTCAGAATCACACAGTGTAATATAGCAACTGCCCAAAGCAAAACAAAACCAACCCAAAATACTTCAAGATACTATAGTCATTATATCCATCTGCCTAGCTATTTATAAACCAGTTAGCTGAGGTGCTCCACACGTTCTGGAGGCAAGAACTTGCCATTCCTGTTTATTTTTGCAGGTGCCCTTGAAGCAAGTAAAAAAAGCAAAGTGGCACAGGGTTGAGAAGGTGAGAATTTTTTTTGCTGCACTCAGGGTAACAGTAGGTCCTTTTCTCCAAGCCTGAGAAATGATACATGAACTGCAGTGAAGAATTTCTGGAGTTGGTTCAATTCGTTTTGACACGTTGGGGAATACTAATTGAGCGTTCAATAGTTTCAACACTGTGGGAGTGGGGTAAGCCAATCCAGGAAAACCATCAGCCGTGGGGAAACCAATTTCCTCTCTCAAACTTATTGTTCCTGTATGTCAAAGCAGATCCCAAGAGATTCTACTTGTTGCTGACACATTCCAGAAATCATTTCATTTTCCCAGTACTTTTTTTTTTTCTTTTTTTTTTTTAAATCAGCAGAAGCAGGCGCGAGAGTTAAGTATCACAAGGGCAAAAGAGAAAGCTTTGGCTTGGAAAATAAATGTTGAGAAAAGAGGCAAGATAGCTGAGAAAAGACAAAAATGCTAACCTACTGGTTTCCACAGCCCTTGGAGTGCTATGCTGTGCATGTATCTATGTAAGTACAAATAACTAGTGTATCTGCATAAAGATTATTTACTCTGTTGATGTGAAATAGAGTAGCTCTGCTGAACTCATCAGGATTATGTATTTGTTAGGTCGTGGCTGCTTAGCTCACTACAAAACAAAGAGATAGATGGTCCTTGGAACACGAAGCTATGAAATAAATATTGCTGGCCCTCAGCTACAGCACTCTCAGCTTTTGCTGGGGATGTGAACTACCCTACACAGTGAGGATGTGCCAGATCTAGTGTTATTCTTCAGCTGTGTTTGGGAAACTACCAGGAAATGAAAGAACCACATGAGAAGAAAGACCCTTCCTATTTCTCATTACAAAAACCTTTCCCAAAACAGAGCTCTAGGCCTGTCTTTCAGAGTCTCAGTGAAGACCCTTGGTGGTTACAAGCACCTTTCACTAAGCAGGCATTCAACCAGCAAACATCAGAGCAAGCAACAGGCATCTTCTACAGTAACCATTCAAAAGAAAAACACACAGTTATCATATTTACATAAGTCTTTTACAAAACTAGTCTCTCGGCCGTTTCAAAGACATTGCTTCATCTCCTTCCCATTTCCTGCAGGGATATTAGTGTCATCTGGAAAATCTAAGTCCACCTGACAAATATTCTGATGAAACTAATAGCAACGGAGCAACAGATTTCAAATACTCTTTGTGATTCTTGGTTAAGAATTCAGTATTGAAGATTTACTATGTGCTTCTCCACTATATTAAAAGCCTATACTTCAATATTTTAAGACTTCTAAAGTTGTGTGCCAATCTGTATCTCATCTGCCACTGGCAATGGGACCCGTTCTACTGGATGGATATAATGACTATAGTATCTTGGCAGAATTAAGCTACGGGAAAACCTACTGTGATTCTTGTTGTGTTGTGGCAGACCCACAGTAGGTCATAATTTCTTGTCTACTAGGTATTTTCTGTGAAATTTCAACACGTGAAGCTATTCCTCACTTCTTTACAATCTTTACTAGTGCTGTCATCACATACAGTGATCTCACATTAATTAATTTATCCTCACAGCACTCCTTTGTTAGATGCCAGATTTTCCAGAGAGCTGAGACTCAAATTTTTGAGTGCTCAACACCTAAATTGGAGCCAGATTTTTTCAGAAAAGCTGGGTCCTCACTGAGGTTCTTAAACAAGGAGCAAGTTTTTCAAAGTTCCCAGCACTCCCAGCCCTCACAGCAGTGCCTGCTGCCCAGACTGTGTAAGAAGCTGAGGATCCAGTGTGCTAAATTTTTTTTTTCCTGCAGTTGAATATTACATTTTTGTGCCTAAATGGGAGGTGATTTCCTTGTAAAGTCTGCCTGTCAGAGTGGGAGGATGAGATCTTTTGAAAATCTGGGTTGCTATTGTAAGACTATCACTACTTTGCAGAAGACAAACCGACAGGTAGAGCGAGACCCCAGCGCAACAGAGCATTTGCATAACAGGTGGAAATGAAATCAGGATTCAGGCTTTCAGGCCGTCCATTTCTGGTCCACGTATGTTCTTGCACATTGGCCTGCAGCAGGGTTGCCTTATAATCACATATGTGTTCAGCTCCAGTGAGAACTGCGTGTCAGTGGTGTGCGAGGTGGGCACTGGCTAAAACGCAAGCTGAAGAGCATCCTGGGTGATGACAGAGCTGCTGTACACGACCCAGGGAGGAAATAATGAGACAGGATTAAGCAAGTTCCTGGGAAAGCTGCAATATAACACTTCCTGCCCTCCTCCTACTCAAGGGAGCTGAGAAAAGGAAAGACAGACTGACTATCTCTGCTTGCATTTCAGATGCAAGCAATCCTAGGAAATCCTAGGCAAAAGGTCCTAGGGAGAAAAAAAAAAAAAAGAAAAAAAAAAAAGGTTTTTATCCTGAACTAATTACAACTTTTTACTGACTCTGGTTTACAGAATGGATCTGTGATTCTGATTCTGTGAATCTCATACACTGTGATGTAGATTCATCCACTGCAACTCCACAAGCCAGTCAGGTGGATGACAGGGCTCCTGCTCAGGACAGCCCCGGGGTGGAAGAAGCCCACAGGACTGAGGGAACTGGTAAGTCTACATGGCAGGAATATATAATGCAGGGGCAGAAAGCAAGATCAGGCAATAGCTCTCAGTCTCACTGTTCACTCTTTAGGTTGCCTTGGCTTTGTTTTTGACCATGCTAATTAGCACCCTCCAAGACAAATCCGCTTCATATGGAGTTAGCCCTGAGCTCTTTGGTCCCACCTGGTCTCAATGATAAGAAGTCATCGTTAGGTCTTTCTGTGTAGCAGTACAGCTATACAAAGCCCAAAACAACCGCCTTTGCTTACCAGCAAGGCTAATTACTCTGAGCAGGCATATACACCAGCTGGCTGTTTCATTTCTCTTTCCTGAGCAATCCCATTCAGTGCTCGCTTGGTGAGATCTACTGTTTTGTAGAGAGTTGCCATGCCCGAGGTTGAAATCCCATCACCCAAAGCAATGGCAAAACTCGGTGACTTTGGTGGAGCAGGAGTTTGGCCCAAATGAAAAACTGTACAATGGGTTAACTGTTACCAATACTTGGTAAGGCACGGGAGACAACGCTTAATTGTTGTTATCTTACAACCCTTTCCCTCTTGGAAAATGTAGGTAGAGATAATTTTCAAGCATTCCTACTCAAACTCTGGTGACGGTAAGACACTGTGTTTTTCACTTCTAGTAAAGGCAGCTCGATTTAGATAGGAGTGGAGCAAGATGGCAAGGGCCAAACTCACACTTGTGCAAAGCACCGACGGTGCAGGCAGAGAGTGGAAGTGGCTTGTCATATGCAAAAGGTGTTAAAGGATGCTTCAAGGTGGTTTCAGGTTCTTGAGCCCGAAGTGGCAGCACTTCACAGTCTCCCATTAACTTTGCATCTCCTGGTCCTAGATGCAGTTCCTTATTCATTCCCTCCCTCCGCCCGATATCTTACATTTTAAAAAATATTTTCAATCTGGCTGTGTTAATGTGACAGATGGGAATGCTCTGGCAGCTCCCTTCTGGTGAAACATTAATAAGGTGTTGCATGGCTTCAGAAAGCAACGTATTAGGAAATGGAGGGTTGGGGGTAGAGAGAGGAGCTTTCTTATTTTAATTTTAAGCAGCAGGAGCCCGAGTAGAGTGAGTCATAGCTCTTCAAACGTGAATCCCAGAGCAAAGAACAAAATTGAAAGCAGAGAAACATAGATGAGGCAGCTAGAGCAAACTTAATGCTTCTAATCACTGTGGATTTACATGATGATTTGTTTATGAAATGCCCAGGGAATGGGATGGGATGCCATACACAGGTGTTTTAGCCACAGAGAGAGGTAAATCATTGCTTAACTTCATTAATGGGGCCTAATTCAGCAAGTTAGTTGGGACGTGCTGAATAGTGAGCACGTGAGGAGCTGTAGTGATGGGCTCCAGAACGGCAGAGGGACCCTGGCTGGTGTTAGTGGTCCTGCAGGGAGGGTGTGGGGCTGTTGCAGGGAAGCTGGCCTCTTCACAGCCAGCTGGGATGTTTACAAAGTTTAGTAAAGCAGGAGCAGTCATTACCATCGCACTGAATAAGAAAGGTGGGTGGGGAAGATATTTCTGGTTTTCCTCACACCCCCTCCCAGCAATATCACTAACATGAGTACTCCCATAATGCGCAATATAATGGTATCCCAGCAACTGTGCTGAAATAATGCTATTTTGTACTTTATGTATAGAGCGGTACCTGCGCAAAACTCAAAGCCCTTTACAAAGACAACAACCATAATTATCCTAAGGACTAATTTTGTAAATTAGGGAGGCATTGGAATACCAGTGATGCTTTTGCCAGTCAAACAGAAGGAACAGGTGCGTATTTGTTCTGAAGTCACTATTTATTTATGTTGGCCCAGGGCAGGTTTCAGTATGCTCTTCTGGATGGCTTCATCACCAAATCAGTCTTGATTACCCCGCATGGCAGAACAGGGTTGAGCTCATAAAGAGGCACCATCTTTCTGTGTTGCGTTACATGATGTTATTTAGAGATCCAGAACTCTCTTGGTTGCTGTGCTCCAGCATACCTTTAATCTAGTCTTTCTTTTGCCTCTGCCAGGTCGTGCAGTTAGACAGTGGGGTATTTGCACTTGAATGTTTACTAGCACTGCTGAGAAAAATTCCAGCAGGATTGGGTTTGGTTTTTTGTTGTGGGTTTTTTTTTTTCCCTCTTTTTCCACTAGCATTTGCTTA
This sequence comes from Scolopax mira, assembly GCA_004320125.1. NCBI lineage: Eukaryota > Metazoa > Chordata > Aves > Charadriiformes > Scolopacidae > Scolopax > Scolopax mira. The sequence continues at coordinate 48,119 of BJBW01002796.1, forward strand.
TTTGTCAAAACTGAAACATTCTGAAGAGATGGTTTGCTTTTGACAGTTTTCCTTCACAACCCAGGAAGCTTTGGGATCAGCCAGCATAAAGGCTGTGCTTCTTAGGGCTCTTGGCATTGCACTGCCTGTGGGGAAGAGAGCCAAGGTGTCTGCTCCAGAGTCCTAGTCCCATTGCTTTTCCTTTTTATAGAGAATTTTAAAATATGTCTCTTTTCAGAACAATACCAAATTTTGAACCATCTAAATTCTCTTTTAAGCAGGATCATCTTTCAATGCAGAACTGCAATATTTATGCACTTAACACCATTGCCAGAGGCACCAAAGTACAAAGCAGTCCTTTTTGGAGTTATTATCCAACACTTACTTGTATTACAAATGGCAATGCAGTGTCTTTCTAGAGCACATGTGACATAGAAGGTCTCCTCTTACTGACTCATTGCCACCCAGATGGCAAAGTCTAACTGGAAATGAATACGCCTTGTTGGATCTTGGATATATCCTAGATGCTTCTCACTGGCTTTTCCGATCCAAATACCCTCCAAGTTTTAACAGCCATGGTATTTTTAGACTTCTCTAGCATCTTCCATCTTAGAGCTTTGTAGCAGGCCTTGGAGGTGGAGGAAACATTACAAGCCCCCATTTTGCAAATGAGAAGGCTGAAAGGCAGGAGGTTGCCAAAGATCACAGTGCGGTTCCAAGGCAGCATGAGGAGAGCAGGACAGATGGCCACCCTCACAGGAGAGAGAAGCAATGTTATTTCTGGCACACTCAGGCATCTCCATTCTGCCAGCCTCTCCTGTGGAAGCCGGGATGGCTACAGAAGCCCCTTCATTTTCTGTCCAGAAAATTCATGTAACGCTACTTTGTGCTATGAAACAGAATCCACACTTTTCCCCTAAGAAGGCTGCATTTCAGGACTAAGCAAAAGGACTTTCTCTGGGTGGCAAATGTGCCAAAAGGGAAACATTTTCCTGGCAAAATACGGCATCCCTAACTGTGCTAACAGCAAACCATCTCCTGTCCCTTTTCCCCTAGCTTCAGTGTCCTTAATGGAGGGGGTATGTTAAAAAACAGTGACTACTTTGGCTGGAATGAGCCTCTCAAAGTAGTTTCTGCCTACTCAGTTGGCCCTTGGGGATGCGAGCAGCACTGATGCTAGGAGCAAATGCAGAACCACACTGAGAGCAGAGCTCCATATCCGTCTTGGGCTCCAGCTGTGCCCCACAGGGATTTAGAGACCAAGTATTTCATTTAGCCTGCAGAAAAGACTATCATATTTTCTCAGGAGCTTGATATTGAGCAATGACATTCATTGCAGGGAACAGAGAACTTCAGCATCCTAGGCTGTTACCATTTATAGCGTTTTGGGAATCAGTGAAACCCTTTGCCTGTACATCATCTGTTATACCATGGCCTGGAAGCATTCAGTTCCAGATAGAAGAACAGCTGTAGTAAAGTAAAAGTTGTAGTAAATACATGGCCTGTAGCAGCACACTATGTTAGAACTGCTATGAAAAGCAAATCAACCACATCCGTTTCTTCCAAAACCTCCCGCCATCTGCACGCTGAACAACGATCTAAATTTTGCTGGTGGCCTGGCAGAAGTTCTTTCTCTCAAATCAGTGGGGCTGCACCTGCTTACTTAGTACTGGTGAATTTGACTTACAGGCATAATAAGACTTTTGCATCTCCAGGTCTGTTATCATTGCAGTTCATGGACTATGAATAATTAACTACCGTCATCTACAACAGAGGCGTCTGGTTTGGCACATGAATTCGGTTTTTGAGCTGCAGCTGAATTCAGCACTTGAAAGTCATTTCGAATGAAGTCTTCTAATTCACATTTTGATTCATTTTGGTAATGGAAGAAGTGACAAGGACCTGCACTTAGAATCCTCCTGTCAAAGAGCCCTCCTCCTTTACAGGAGGAACTCTAAGTGCAGTTCCTTGTCACTTCTTCTTGTCTTACCAAAACGAATCGATGTGGGAATAGCAAGCAACACCTCCTCTTGCCCTACTAATTCTTGTGGATGATAAGTTCGTTTGGCTAAAAAACATTCTTATTCATAAGTATTGCCTTCTGCCTTCCCATTTATAGTCTCTTTGATGTAGTCTTTAATGCCTAGTGATGGGCATGACAGTTAAAGAGAAACTGGCTGGTTTTGAGCTGTTTGGCACTATGCCAGAGAAAAGTGAAACCCTCTGTCTGTCCATCTGCAGCTATGCTGTGTAAAACCAGGAGAATAGCTACGCCACGTGAATCCACAGGAAAATAACATCAAAAACCTAGAATATGTGTGATCATCACAACCCCAGATGAAAATGGAGAGTGAGCGCAGAGCCAGGTGGGAGCAGTAGGAAGGAGGGTGCCTAAACATTGGGGGGTCCAGCATGGATAGGACAGAACTGGTACATGAAGCCATCTTTAATGTGCCACTTCTCCCACAGTCAATAGATTGAGCTGTTTGGAAGAAGGAATAATTGGGATTAACAGAAGGTTAACTACACATGGACCCAGTTAATGTCATGGGACTAAAATACAAAAGGCTCACAGGTTTCCAATCCAGGATGCTGTCAGAGCTATCTTTTTTCCATGCCAGTGCTTTCTTTTGGTATTTGTATGCCTAGATATGTTTATTTTACTCTAGAACTATTTTGTAGATGCTCTTCCTCTTTGTGAGTCCTCTCATGATTATCATTGTTCTTGTGCTTTTCTTGGTCTGTGTTTGCACAGCACCTATCAGAATCCACTCTGGTGTGCTGAGAACTGAACTGCTACAACTATGGAAGAGACTGGCTCTGGAAGGAGGGACACTGATGGACTTCAGGATTTTTCTTCAGATGTGAGTCCCGAGATTAAGCTCAACTGTCTGAAAAGAGGAGTTTACAATGCAACCATTTACTCAACTGAGGTTTTACATGCATTTTTGGAACATAATATGCTTCAGCTAACTATCTATTTGTCAAATTTGCATGGAGTGTGGTCAGCAAATAATTAAAATAAGAGACAGATGATAAGACAGTGCAAAAGAGCATGACAGAAAAAAATGCAGTTTCCTTAAGAAACCAGGATCACACAGACAACAGTAAAACAAGATATTTGGATTCACATGATATTTTCTCTTTCTACATCTTTTCTTCTGACAGTTTACACTTTTCCAGAAATAACCCCACCTTTTTTTTTTTCCCTTCTGAATTATACTTGTCTTTCTTATGCAATCAGGAACAGTCACACCTTCCAAATTCTGAGATGAAATTACAGTGATAAAATAATGGACCACAGTAAGTTAATTTGAGATTAGAAGAGCAAACACAAAGCACATGTATGATACTGCCTCGATAATAGACATCATATTGCAATGCTCTTGCAGAAAAATCTTCTATGCTATGATTCTGCTAGATAAATTATATGATTTTCTAATTGTGTGCCATTCTCCTTCACATTTTTTTTGAGCAATACCAATTCCAGCCTCCATGTAAAACCACAAATTACCATCCTAAGCAACCCATTTGGTCGTATAGCACTATCTCTAGTATTAATACATCTCTGCTTAGGAAAGATTCAGTCAACAACCTATGGAATTCAAATCACTATCTAAAATTATGCGTTTCTCTGATCTCTTCCTACTCACAAAATGCAGTAAGTTGACTAGGATCAATGACTTCTACTGTATCTTTGTTTTGTGGGTTTTTTTGTTTAAAGCTGGGAAATGATGAAAACTCTTGATTGCTCTTTTAACAAGATCACTTAATATTACTTGTTTTGCACAAGAATAGAGTTGCTAGACATGTTGTTTTGATCAATTTTAGTTTTACTATTATTTTCTATTCTTCCTGCACCTCCAGATGGATTTGTTTTTACACAATTACAAGTGTGGAACTGCTGAAATGGCATCTGTATGTTCAATTTACGTTTCTATGAATCAAAACTCTTATGCTGGTCTGAGTCATTATTTACTTTCCAACTTCAGATGGCAATTAGCAAAAGAGATCTGAACTCTTCTCAAACATAATATATTTTGTTTTGACATTTCCAGAGTTTTAAATCAGATTCACACTTACAAGCCAACTTGCTGGTTTCAGTCCCCAGCCCTGCTGAAACACGCTTTAAATGATAACAGTGTTTGTTTAAATTGCTATTCAATAGATAATGGAGAAGCAATAACCTCTTTATACTAAGAATTTATATTTATGAAAAAAAAAATAAAAATGTGTACATTAAAATGACGATACAGATGAAGCAAAACTATATTCCCGTCTCAAGCCAAACATATTTCAGGCTCAGCAAACCCTGCTTGTGCTTTTTTTTCCCTTTCATATTACAGTTTAAGCAGAAGAAGAGAGCCCCACAAATCCCATTAGAAAATATATTCTTGCAAGACTTCCAAACTATCTTAGGATGTTCTGAAACTTTTGATAAATACAATTGAAATAGATTTTTTTGGTGCTCCTTTCTGACCAAGTTATACGAAACACTTCGATATACCTTTTTAATAACAAAATCTCTCCCACAAGAGAATAGTTTTTATAATAAGATTAGTTACAAACCAGTTCCCTTTTCTTTCTTTAGTTTCACAGAAGCAGTCTGTCTGAGGTCATCTTCCTCCTTGGTGTTTCAAAAGGTGAGATTTGTTTATATGCAGTAGAGAATTTTAAGGCCTTAGTTCACAACAATTCCTAGTGTAATGATATAGGAGATAAATATTGCAGAGGCCATTTGTTGATTCTTTGTACAATCCTTTGCCCGAATATCGCATTTAATAAAACAAAGGCAAAGCAGTGATGGGAAAACTACTTCATGTCCATCTTGGAAATGTTCCACCAGTTTAAGTTTTATCCCTCTCTTTTTTCTTTGTCTTTCCTTTCTCTTCCTCTTTTTTTTTTTTTTAATCCCTTGCCCATATGGTGTATGACATCTCTGCATAGACTCTCAAGCAGATCTGCTTTCACATGTGCTGCAGTAGGATCTAACCTAAATGCTGCAAGCCAATTAGGTCTATCTAGAAAAATGAAAAATAGACAGATGAAACCATGAAGATCTATGAAAAACTGAAGCAAAATACTTGCAAGTTTTCAGTATATAACCTACTTCTCAAATCTCCCACTTATTGGGAGATTTCTGCACAAGCAGAAAGGATTCCTTTTTCTCTCTTGAAGGGGACCATTTGATAAAGTCTCCCTGAAAACCTCCCCTTTGGCTATAAGCAGCTGAAAGACTGTGTTTTTGCTGGATAACTCCTAGGATACGCAGACAAAAACATCACGTCATTAGCAAGGCCAGTATCAAATGTAGCTGTAAATCATAAAAATTCAGCTTTTGCTCATAGATCATCACTTGTAATTTTGAAAATTTATGTTTAGCTAAATAATCTTCTGCATCAAGAGTGAGAAATTAAATCCCAGCTTTAAAACTGTATTTCAGCACCATAGTAACTACTTGGCCCTGCTGTTTTTCACAGGATGTAGGAATGCACTCCAGGCTCCGGCTGACCAGTCAGGTATATTATTCTCAGTTTCAGTAGCTGGAACCAGACAGTCCACTGTTGCACGTGTCAAAACTATCTTTACTGCTTACAGTATCTCCCAAATTGTTCTACATTCAGATAGGCCGATATTCACTTCCTATCTGTTTCAATGGGCTTGGACCACAAAGTGTGATGCATGCTCATAACATGGTGTCTTCCCTCTCCATCAGCTTCACTGCAGAGCAGCCTGCCAAGTAAAGAGAGTTACCAAGGAGCTTGCAGAGCCCATGCTGAAAGCTCTGCCACCATATATGCTCTATCACTTTAATTAGCTAGCTCCAGGGCAGCTGATTGTCCATCAACCTGTCCACCAGGGATGATTGGGAACAGCTGGGGACAAATCCCTGATGGAAAGTGCAGCCTGTTGCTGAGGGGAAATGGGCCCAGGTGATGAAGATCAGCAGATTGCAGCACCCCCTTTAAATTGCAAGCCCCGGGCTGCTTGGTTTAGTTTAAGCTTGGAGAGTATGTTCTTCAGCAAGTAGAAGAACTGTTCAGAAATTAGTGTGGTGTTCCTAAAAAAAAGTTTAAATTAATTCTCTGCCTGGAGATGAAATAGGAAACATGATGAAAGAATCTAGTGTGCTATAAGGTTATCAAGGAGCTGTGGCCCTTGTCTGGCACCTCTACTTCTCTAAATTTTTCTGGGACAGCCAAGTAAATCCCACTGCTACTTTGCTTTATCAACAAGGGGCAAAACTTTTGGTTTGCAAGGACAAAGAATGAAGTGTCTGGTTGTTCTCCTGAAGTAGAAGCAGCTGCCTGGCTGAGGCAGGGTGAGGACTGTGGAGGTCTGTTAAGGCAGTAGAAGACCTAAATTCTGGAACTTTTCTGGAGCCTGATTTGGCCCTATAAAGATGGACTTCTGCTTTGACTGGAAATGGATGTATATCACAACTACCACCACGGGAACGAAGGGTCAGAAAGCTGGGAAGGAGTCCTGCTGCAAAGGTAAAAGCTCTACATTTATATTCTTATTTACTTATCTGACATGGATTTAAACCTATAATCTTGCTATGTGTGGTGCCTGTTTCTGTTAGCAACAAAAATTATCTTACAGTTGGTCCCGAAGCAAATAAGTATTTCGTGCCTGGATATGCAATAGGTGTTTTCATGTTTTCCCCTCATTTACATGAATTCCATTAATGTATTCATTCCATTATTTTCATTAATATGTATTAATGTAATACATATATGTAAAGTAACCAAAGAAGCAGTAAGAGCTATTTTCCAGTGTATAATCCTGAAGGATAGAATTCAAGGAAGGATCTATCTTCTGGCCCCAGTTAAAGGAGCAAAGGAGAATTCTTTGGGGATTGCAAACTGGTCTGGCTGGAGCAATTTTTCTGCTCTGCATTTTTTCTGTAGAAAGCTGCTTGAAAACTTTCCAGAAAACGTTTTTTTTTCTGTTGGAAAATGCCAATTCATGCAAATCAACAAGTTTCATGGGAATATGTTGATATCTTTTTTTTTAAATATTTTCATTGCACAAAAAAGTCAAACGCGAATGGTGATGACAAGGTCAAGGAATGTTCTGATACTTCATTTCAAGCTCGTCAGTTTTAACATTTCATCTTGCATAAAATTTTAAACAGAGGCAAAAATGAACCATGATTTATTTAAAAAAGAAAATCACTTTATGGTCAACTTCTGTAGTTGTGCAAAGTTGGAAACAGGTATGCTGAAAATTCCTGATCTTTTGGGGAGTTCCAAAATGTGCTGCTGTTGTTTCATGGGTGCAGGAGCTTGAAATGGGAGTGGGCAGGGCTGTGAATGCCCACTGGTTGCCCACTTGAGGAACTGAGGCATTGCTGTTATTGATGGGTTTAAAAGAAGACTTTGGATCGCTTGTGTATTTCTAAGCCTAGAACTGCAGTTCCTTGATAATGCTTTTCATAAAGCTGTGGTATAGAAGCTTTGGGAGATGCTTTATGGATGAAAAATCCAGTCTAAAGCTTAAATTCACTCTTATCCCTTTCCAATACTAATGCCAGATTACTTGCATGCCACCTCTTATCTTGTAGGAGTGTGATTTTAAGAAATACTGAACTGTGGCTGGTGAGGCTCCATGTTGATTTCTGTGAACAGTTGTGTATGCATCCATCCTGATGTGATGAAAGTACCATATCATCAATTTTGTTGTTAATTAGCCGTCTCTGCTTGAGAACATGACTAAGCAAGTTCAGATGCTTCAGTTGCTGTGTTTTGTCTTTTATTAGTAAAATGGTTTTGATTTCTTAGAGGGCGGTGTGGGATTTTTTTTTTTTTGTGGAGCTGCAGTAAGTGGTCTTAAAATGGTTGAATGTTTTGGTTTTTAAACTTGCAGTAAGTATTACAAGATTTGCTTGTCCTTGAGAACAAAATATATGAAACACTTCTAGAGAACAAAGTGCTCTTTGTTAATTTTAACATTCATGATTGACTCCTGGGCTAAAAGTGTTTCTTCTGGAGTTAGTTTAACTGAAGCAAAGGAATCAATTTCAACTCAATTCAGTGAAAATCTGCTCTTGAAAAATGGCTTTTACAAAGAAAGCATCATTTTTGTAACAGGACTATACATGGAGTACTTTGCCATATGCAAACTATACCTATATTCAGGCCAGCAGTGTTAGATTCAGAAGGCCTCTCTTGTTTGATGATGGAACAAGGGCAACTCAGAAAGTCAAGTGCTCTGTGTATTGAAGGTGGCAGCCAGACCCCCTGTCTGAGCCTTGATGGGAAGCTCTTGTACTCATCCTTCTATGCTAAGGTAGAAAAGCCCAATATGAATACCTGTTTGAACAGCGTGGGGTCAGACCTTTAGAGACTTCTTGTAATCCCACCTCAAAGGCTCCTCCCACCATGTAAACCAGACATTTCCTCTTATTTATCTACTTTCCTCCTAACTTATTTCATCCATACCCAAGGCTTCAAATAGTCTTCTTTATCAGTTATTTCCCAATGCCTTTCCTACACGCTTTGGAGGACAAGTCTATCCAGTCCATGGCTTGAAGTGGTTTGTGACGGTGCTTCCCATAGAGGGTTCCTTGCTTTGAAAAAGGACCAGAAGTCATCATGTGGCCAAAGCTGTGTGGCCAAATGCACAATACGAAGAAGTAGGGTTTTTGGTTTTTATTCACAGCCCTAACATACCATGACAATGCTTTGCTGTCCCCTTCCCTGGGGCTGAGCTGGGTCATCCGTTCCTCTGGGGACTAGACACAGCACAGGGAAGTGGCAAGAAGAGCAATGCAGTCTTAGAAAGTGAGAGAGAAGGGTGGGAGAACAGGGGCTTCCAACCAGGGCAGAGAAAAGGGAAAGCAGAAAATCAAATATGCAGGAGTGAGTACACAGTTGCCTCCTACCTGTTTTTGCATTGTGCCTAGCATGGTGTGACCTTCATTGCTCTGTTAGCAGTAACTCCAATAATAGGGGACCTGGGAAAGAACTGAAGATGGGAACAATCTTCAATGCCGAGGAGTGTGATGTCAGTGAGAGAAAGTATACAAGGGGACTCCCAGGTGAAGAGATGCAGCCCCTGTTTGCTACAGACTGTCCCTCTTCGCTTGTCAGACCCAAGCAACATGCAGATCCTAGGAAAAGCAGCTTTTTAAAGGGATGTGAAATGATTGGATGTCATGAAAACAGAGGTGGTGCCTGGCTGCAATCAATGGAAAGCACTGAGAAACCTTCCTAGGCAGAAAATGTTCTGTATTTAAGGTTTAATGTTTGAACTAGTCAGTGGGGTTTTTTTTGTTGTTGTTGTTGTTCTTCTAGACTTCTGGCTTGACTCATTTGTGAATGGCTCTTCTCCAAGAAAAATGTTATGCTGTTTCTATGGGATACACAACAAATCAGAAAGTGGGGGTTTTTTTTCATGATCTGATAATCCTACTTCCCTTACATGCCAGTGTATCCTACTATGTGATCTAGTTAATATCTCTTAGCTGCTGATACTATATTTTGATAGAGCAGCCACCAAAAGCCCATGTATGTAAACACCACGTGCTGCCTAGAAAACACGGAGTTTAGCAGCACGTAAATTCCCTACGGCCACAAAGTCTGTCTCAATAAGACACTTGGTATGTGTAGGTTCAATCAGACATATGCTGGAAAAGGAAAAACCTGAAGAATTTTACATGATGTGAATTGGTGTCAGAAGGTCTGAAAGACTGATGTCACTTTGCTTCTGAGAGAGTTCTGTCTCTCACCAGGTTTGACTGAGTTCGGTCTCTGCACGTTTCAGTACCGATCTTGACAGTCTTGGTGACAATATCTGAAGTGATAATGAAGTGTAATTCCATAGTCCTGAGCTCTAGCTAAAGAAAACTTTGTCTCATTATCTTGAACCGCCCCTGCAAATCTTGATGCAGAAGAAAAATTGCGTCGGGCGTTGAAGCCCCTCCAAGCAGGGAATATGATCATAGCAGCTTATAAACCAGGACAAAAAAACTTCACTTCACTCTGACAGTTCCACATGTAGACAAGTCATTTGATACCATCCAGGCACTATTGTAAGCTTGTGTTTTATTTCTGGATCTCTGATGTGGGAAATGGAAGATGTACAGCTCTAGCTCCTGGAGCTGTTCTTTGAGAAAGTTGGATTCCTTTCCAAGTATTTGCTCTAAATCATAAAATACTAGGTTTAAAATTCGGACGGCTGTACAGAAAATTATTCTATAACAGTCTTTATGCTCCAAGTTAACACTGTCCCTTCCTATCCCAGAGGAATTTCCTTGTCTTCTGGGAACATCAGCACAGTTCTTTGCAGGACGTGCTCATCTCGGAGCTGGCTGTCACAGCAATGCGCTGAAGATGAATTACTTTGAATGTATTTCTAAGGTTGTGCTTGGTCATCCAAGGAGGTCCATTAGGAGAAGAAACTCTGCACATCTTCCCTGACCTCACTAGAGCTGCTAAGCCACTCTGTATGCAGGCAGTAATACTGGGGGAAGCTCCTTTAGCCTGCACAACAGACTTAATTATGTCATCTGGCTTAAGCTGTCCTGAGCAAATAACTATGTGTATGTAGTATTTTTTACTAGTAAATCTTCACACTCCAATAAAAGCAGGGATGCTTTTTGCCTAACTCATTGCCTTGTACTGACTGCTGATTAGTTTTCTGTCTATAACCTTGGTTCTTGAAAAGGAGGCATTCTTAATTCTCAGTGCATCCTGATGCTCACAGGCAAGCTTAATGTCTCAACCCATTTTGTTGGCGTAGGAAAAAGGCATCAGGTATATATCTAAGGGCTAATAAGTACCACTGGGATATTGCATGAAGATGTTCTCTTAACCACATCATTCTCTGGGACAGAAGCTGCTACGGGGTAGAGCTATTTCAGATGAGTGCTTCAGTGCCAATGGGAAAAACACAGGGAGAGAGTTTAAAATGGACCAAGAGGGGAAAAAAACATTTTCTTTAAACCAACTTGCTGAGTCTCCTACATTCCATTATGAAACATTTTCTAACCTTAGTCTTTTTAAAGCAAGCATGTGAGCCTGCCCCTTGCCACGTAAAGAGCAGAAATTTCCTCAGCAACCCTAAATACACTCTGTTCTATATGATATATGCTGAGATATCTTTTATTTCCTCCAAACCATTTTTACACAATTTTAACTCAAGCTGACATATTCACATGTGGAGACTCCCACTGCTGTGACATTCAACTATTTAAAGGTCTGAAAGCATTTATCCTCCCCAGGGTTAGTTGAAATACTCACATATTGAAGTGACTGACCTAAGCTTGCACAAAAAATCAGTGACAGACGGGAACCTTGAATTCAAGTCACTGGTTTTCAGAGTAAGACATCTATTCCTTAATGACAACTTCATTTTAAGACATGGGGAACCCAAACAAATTTGGGCCACAAAAATTTGGATAGGCACTACATCATCCTGTTTTCTTTGCACCAGCTGCTCTGCGTACAGTCTTTCCTAAGTCCAGAAGTTCACCTCCTGTTAAGGCTACCTTGCATCTTGCTCAGGGTAAGAACATGCAAACATATGGCCATTGCCACACAGCAGCTAATAAAGAATGGTGTGAAATTAATGTCTGCCCCATGATTAGTTATTTGTGTAACCCTCAGCGAGCATTGTGTCACACTTGCAAAGCAAACTTCCTTGCAGATACAAAGTGGGAGAACCAAACCGTTCTGCTGGACTGGTATCTAAGCCTTCCTTTGGGCTTGAAGCCAACAGAGATGGCAAACATGTCTCCAAAATCAGTGGTCCATAACATTACTACAAGCAAACGACTTTCTGCTGACATATAAAATATAATCTATAGAAGCACGCAAACTATAGAAATGGTTTGTAAAAAAAGCAACAAAAGAGAACTTCTCAGAGAAAGTGCGTTTAGGGAAAGCTCTTAATTTTAAGGACAAACATTCCCCTGAGTCATAACTACATTTAACTTCCATATGTTAGAGAAGGAGGAGAAAGAAGAGGAGGTTGTGGCATAAATGAAATGGGAGGTTCCTCCAGTAAAAACTTCAGATGAGCAGTTGCTCCATCAGGCATCTGCTTGTAGGAATATGCCAGATGAAAACTTTGCATCCATATGGTGCTGCAAACAAGGCACTCGACAATACACAAACATCAGCTGATTCTTGCACATCTTTTTGGTGTGCCTTATGGCAAACAGTAGGAGTCCTGTAACCAAACCTGTGGATGCCCCATCCCTGGAAGTGTTCAAGGTTGGATGGGCTTTGAGACACTTGGTCTAGTGGGAGGTGTCCCTGCCCATGGTAAAGGGGGTTGGAGTTCAATGATCTTTAAGGTCTCTTCCAACTCTAATCATTCTGTGAACCTCTGCTGGGGCTTGCTGGCTCTTAACATAACGAAAGAGTAAGCAGGAGATAAAAATGTACAAGTTCTTCAGGGGCTGGGAGTAGTTGAGTAGCAAACAGTTAAGTGACTTGCCAAGACCACGCAAGGAGCAAACTGCTATTGATCGTCCTCAGGCTCCTATTTCCTAGTCTGCAGCTCTCATTAGCAGATATGGGACTTCTCACATTAAAAACTCTAGGATTGTTCCACATAAACCATTGTAAAACTTGGAAACTGGATGTCCAGGTAACCTCCTTGCTACCTGTGCACCTTGCAGCACCCAGGAAAGTAGGCCAAGAACTCATCTTGAGTTGAAGTATTTGTTTACAGTGAGGAACTATTCCTAGAAGTCTGGGTGACTGTTTACAAAAAAAAAAAAAAATATCAAAAAACCAACCACAAACAGAAAAAAAAAAAACTGCACAAAAATCTCAAGAAACTTAAAAAAAGCTATCCAAAGACTTTGAATAACTGCAGCTTGAAATTTTGTTAGACTTCTGAATAAGCATGCATGTTTGTTTTCACTTCTCTTATGAGAGCCATCTATCCTGGCTACCATATGGAAAGGATGCCCTATGGATGGCTGCCTATCATATGGCCCAGCAAGTACAGAAATGTGCCTTCTGGGTAAAGTGCTCTTGCAAAAGAAAGAAGTCAGGCACAAGTAGAATAAAACATAAGCCAACAGCATAAGGATCACATCAAGCTGAAATATACCTGTCCAGATTTTACTCTCTGGTTCACCAACTTCAGCTTGTGTGGTCAACACCTGTTGCAAAAGTTTCTAGCTGATAAACCTTAAGACACAATTCATCTGTTCAGCCTCAAGAAAAAACACCCCATACTGCTGTGACTGGTAAAAAGGGCTCTCTGCCAGAAAAAACAGATTTTTAGTGCCGTTCTTCTTTTTTTTTTTTTTTAATACCTGTGCTGGGACTTCACGTGCCACTTCTAATGGTTTTTTTTTCTTTGATGCAGACCTTTGAAATAGATTAATTCTAGAAGCCTTTTTGATTTGTGGGAGCTGAATGCATATAAAATCACCTAGATGGCTGACAGCCAGCTGCAGTCTTGTTTAGTCACAAAAGCGTTGCCGTCTCTCATGACTACTGCAATTCTTCTGACACTTGCTGCCTTTACTGTGGTCCTGACTGATGGCAGTAGACACTCTTGAGAACCTCAGCTTTCTTTGAAAGCCTACGGAGATGTGTGTCCAGCCACCCTGATCATGCAGAAAAGTTTGAAAATGTTGAGCAGGTTCGTTCTGAAAAACCTCACATCAGAAAACAAAAAGAAACTTAATAGCAGTTAATCAGAAATGTGGATTTTTTTTAGAAAAAGACACCTTTATTTGGGAGGGGGAGGGGAATAGTAGCTAATGTTCAGGAAAGTGTTCAGTCCTGATCTGATGGTATCTGGAAATCTGGAGCTAATAAGGAAGGGTGTCTTATAGGAAAAAACCATCAGCACGTAAAGTTACTGTGTGATTTGTAGCACAGGAGCATATGAAATGCCCTCCTGGGTCAGACCATCAGTCCATCTTAGGCAAAGTAGTTAGTCTCTGACCATGGCAACAGGAAATAGGGAGAGTGTGCAAGCCCAGATGTCTTCTGTGGTCCCCTCCCCTCCTCGAGAATTGTGTTAAGGATGTTACAGGGCACATCCCTGCCTTCTGCTTTCAAAAACTCTAGCAGCTGGTTTCAGGATTTCACTACCTGTTCTGTAAAAAACAAACAAAAAAAAAACCCAAACAAACAAAAAAACCCAAAGCCAAACCCACCCCCTCGCTTGTGTATGTTTTAAGCAGTTAAGCAGTCTTAATACTAATTTCACCAAGTGGCCTCATATTGTAGTATTCAATGAGCTCTATGTTCATTTTGTTCACTGTATCGTTGATTCATAAATCTTGATCATATCTTCCCTCTACCTTTTGCTTTCTAATTGGGGAATCCCACTTTTCCCACTGTCTCATTGTAAAGCTGATGTTAAATCCCGTTAATTTCTCATTCTCTCCTATCCATCTTGACCGCAAAACTTAATCTGGTCACAAATGATAATTTCTTTGACTCTAGCCAGACTTCTGAGAGCTAAACATCCTGCAGAAGTCCTTACAGGACTCATCACAGGAGTGCAGGAACTCCCCTCTGACTTCCCCTTCTTTTACTCTATCCCCAAGGAATTTTCTCTTTATTATCCACACTTTGCACTTGTATAGCTTCTTCTATTCGTGGACTTTAAGCATTTCTCTGTGATTAATAAAGCCACCTCCTTATATCTCGGCATAGGATGGTGAGCAAGGAACCCAAAAATGATGGAAGTTTTCTCAAGGTTATATAATAAATAGCAGCAGAATTAAGAACAGACACTAGAAAACTAGGACCAGAAGCCTCCTGCTGTCAACCAAAGCTCACTGTGTTCAAGACACAATTTCTAGATAAGATTTTTAATGTGATGTTACTTCAGAGCTTTACACCAACCTGACTTCAAGGTTAAATATTGAAACATATGTATTTCTTTTCTGGCTGCTAATTAACCGTTGGTGTAGACACACTTGGACTTTAGAACTGTCATTCATCTCTGTGTGCGTGGAAACATGATCCTTTTACTTCTGTTCATGTTAAAACTGTTCTCTTCAGCAGTTAAAATTCACTGAGAGTACCCTTGAACATTCACCCTCTGGCAGGTGCAAAAAGGCAAGGAGATGCTCCCCTCCTCTATCACAGGAAGAAAATCATTAAATATTCTGTATCAAACTAGTAAAGCAATTAACTTTTTTTCCTTTCTAAATAGATTTTAAGTTCACTGCTCAAAATGGTTCAAGCTTTTCTAAAATCACCTGTATCTATGTTAAGG
The DNA here is from genome assembly GCA_004320125.1 of Scolopax mira. Taxonomy (NCBI): domain Eukaryota; kingdom Metazoa; phylum Chordata; class Aves; order Charadriiformes; family Scolopacidae; genus Scolopax; species Scolopax mira. The sequence goes on from BJBW01002796.1 coordinate 63,308, forward strand.
GAAAATTTCCATAAAGAAATATTTTTTCCCAGAGTATTTTTTGTAACGTTTTTGCTAATGGCATGTCATAAAATATTTAAAAAGCCTTGGTAATTCTCACTTGGATTTGAAGGTTTCCTGACTATCAGTGAAAGATATAATACCGACAATTCAGGATTCAAGTTCTCATGTGCTTAGTTCCTGGGCCTGTGCAACTGATTGTCCAAATGTCACCAAGAAATGTGACACTATGGATTTGCTGACAGCTCCTGTGTCTTTGCTAAAGATCAAATTTTCATCACTCATTATAGATACAAAATTAATATGCCTCAGGTTCAATAAATACCAGTTTCATGCCCCTGCAAGCCACAGTGGAAACGCTAAATCAATACGGCTTTCAGGAACCTTGGAGCAAAGCCTTGAGCAGGAAAAATCTGACACAAAGGTGTCCAGTGTTGAGGGATGCATCCCCAAGAAAGGCAGCAGAGCTGTAAGACCCCCTTTTTGCCGTCCCTCAGCAAAAGAGGCCATCTTGGAAGGAAGAGAAAGAAAAGAGATGCTAAGAGGGAAGCAGTGGAAATACAGCAGAAGCCTCCTTTGTAACAATGTGCGAGAAGCCTAGGCAAGAGACAGGGGTTTCAGGCTCTTGGACTCCTTCCTACATGAGGGACAAATGCTAGAGGGCAGTTTTCTTTCTCATAGCTGATACACTAGGCAACAGTCAGAATGATTAACTTAACACTTGCGTAGACCAGTGAGAGTACCCAATAAATAGTTTTCAGTTCCACATACTTAAGGGCTTAAGCAAACAAAGGTCCAGTTTGATTAAGATATCATGGCATATGGGATCAAGAACTACATACCAACCCATACCTTTTTTTCTGGTTTTCCCTGGGTGATGCACAAACAAAAGTCCAAATCTGGATAAACTTCTGGGGTTTTAGGTTTTGTCCAAAAATTATTTGATTTTTCAAGAGTCTGCAAAATTGTCCTTATTCTCCCAGGGACAAACAGATTTTCCTCGTGGCAATTCCAGATAATGTGAAAAATACCATTCAAACAGGGTCCTTTTGTATTGCAGCAAGAAAAGCAGAGAGCAGGGGGACTGGAGGAAAGGGAGAGGAAGTTCCTTAAAAAAAAATTGAGTTAAACTCACCATCTGAGTGAACATGAAATTGAAGTTACCCTTAAAAGAATTATTTTATTATTTTCCCCATAACTTGTTTCAGCAGCAGATGAACCCCAGAATGCTCATTTAATTCACTTGTGGCATTTGGGTGAAAACTCATCAGAAGAGATGTCTTATCTAGTGGTGTAGTAGGACTCTAACTCGGCTAATTAACAATGAATATAAGCTTGTTTAAATGCTGAATTGTTCATTGCATGCATTTAATACTCGTACTGTGTGGGGACACATCACAGATATGTATTTTTTTTTTTATATAAATCTTCCAGTCAGAACTGTGCTAATGGTATTAAATTAAGTGGTGGTGGTAATGTGTTGGGCTTTGAGGGTGGGATGCTTTTCACCCCTAGTCTAAACAAGGCGCCAGCAAATCCATCAGATGAGATTTATTTAAAAGACTCATCGCGTTGCTGCTCTCACTGCAGTAAAAGCAGCCTATAAAACTCCTCCAAAGTTAAATAACAGTGTGCTGCTGAGCTGATGTAAATGCCAACGCACGAAGTACCCTGTGCTCATCACTGGAGGCAGCCCCAGCTGGAATCTCAGCCTAAACAAAGCTTCCTCGTGGCTGTGTGAGAGCTAAATCTTGGGGAGGGTATTTGGGTTGGTTGTCGTTGTCTTTTTTTTTTTTTTTCTTTTTTTAAGAGTCTTACAGACATCTAGTTAAGACGAAGAACTAGAATTAAGATAAACACTGAGAATTTATATAATGCATGTAGTGTCTGGGCTTGCTGCTGCATGGTATGGACTCTGTATTAAAACTGCCTCCCGAGCAGCTCGCTGGTTTCATTTGAACACTGTACTAAAAAATCCTTTAAAAAAAAAAAAATTAAAAAAAAATTCACTCAGAGGCCACAAGAAATGAGTCTCTCAATTGAAATGGGTAGGAAAATAGTTGTTGTATAATAGGTTCTATCTAGGACGTTAGACAAAATAGAAAAATGATACCCTGATATCCCTTTAGTGGACTATATTTGAGAAGCAGCCTTATGGCGGAAGGCTTTTTTTCTTTTGGTAGCACTTCAGTTTCTTAGAGTCATAAACAGCCTTGCACTATTTGAAAAACTGGAACTTGTTTTGCAGAATTGCAGGCTCTGCCTGGGCTATTCAAAAGACAATGAATGTGAGGCCACAAACCCCAGGGACTAAAAGATGCTTAGAAAGATATACACCTGTGTGTGTGTGTGTGCACATCCATCTTCCTGTGTGTGTCCTTATTTATATTTATTGTATTTAACTAAAGTTTTCTCCTGAACTGGTGATGTAAAGCTCAGCTTTGGTTTATTTTCTGTGCTGGTGTGAGATGCTGGCTGGCCTGACAGCATTTGGGACAGGAGAGCTCCACTTATCCCCACGGTACAGCTACATAACGGACAGTATGGGAGGGAGGTCTCCCTTTGCCAACATCTTGTGACCCTGCCTGGTAGGGAAGCATCTTTAAGTGGGTGAGACTGATTCACTCTTTATTATTAGTTGCACTGGATGTAAAAGAGATACAGAGTGTAAAAAGGTCCATGGAAGTCCAAGTGTGGAAGAGGAAGGCTCGCACTGATGTGCAGACACTTAGGTGCCAGATGAGGTAAAGCGACTGAAACTTTGCCACCCATCTCCAAGGCTGGCATTTTTAGCTTTCAGAACTGCTTGCTGGGACAAATCTGTTTCAAATGAACTAATGGAAAGGCAATCTTAACCCTAAACTGGCATTTGCTTTTTGTTTCTCAGACTTGTCTCCCGCTACTTCTTCACAGTGCCTCTGTGAGGTGCCAGCAAAAAGGAAAGTGCAGTAATGCCAGCTTGCCCACTTTCTCACTTACACGGCTCCTTGAAAAGAAAGATAGTGCTGTATCCAGAGCTGGAATGTCTTCCATAAGGATAAACTTGTGAGGAAAATTTAATTCCCAGCTCCAACAGATGAAACACAACTTGGGGCTTCCAGGGGCATATCCTTTCACAAGCATAGCAAAAGGCATGCCATGCTAACATGCTAACTCTCCTCTGTCATATTTCAAGTTCCTGCTCTGGGGACAGATGACACCAGAATACCTATGTAAAATGGCTGCAAGAGTTATTTTTTAACACAGATAGAACCCTTTTTTTTTTTTTTTTTTCCCTAATCTTGTTCTTAGACATGACCCTCCACAGACCTGCTGCAAAGCCCAAGGAAATAAACACATGCTTTTCCATTGATTTCTACAGACTTTGCAATGATTCTAGGTGCCTGTCAATACTTCTTAATTGTGGAAATATTGCTAGGGAAACTAAAGATGGAAATTCAGGAGACCCAAAACATTTTTTTTTCTAGAGGGAAGGGAAAGAAAAGTTTCCCTGTCAATCACTGCAGATTCTCCTGGATCAGTTCTGTTCAAGTCCCTGGAGTAGCTAATGCTGAAGAAACCTCCTCTTAACAGAGAAATTAAAAAAAAAAAAAATAATAAAAATATCCCAGAACATCTACCTTCTCACCCTTCCCTCAGTAAGTGTTTTGAAAAATCACTTCTCAAATCTCCCAGAGCTGTCTATGAATAAGGAGCACCTCCTTTAAACCAGGACCTCCCTAGAAGATGAGAAAGCACTGCAGAAGTAGTGGCACCAACAAACAGAAACTCAGATATTTTTCTTTATAAATCAAATCTTAGCCATATATATCAACCCCCTCTTGTCTGTGAGGGACAAAGCATTTGTTCAGGGTACTGTACAAGGTTATTTAGCCTAGCATTTCACGGAGTCTTGAATTAATTTAACTAATAATCTTTAATTTCCCATAACTAATGTTCCTCAGCTTTGCAAATAATCCAATGAAATTTCCATCCGGTTTTGAAGAGTTCTAACCAGAGCTCACCTTTCTGTGACTTTGCTTTTTCATCTTCCAAGAGCATTAACTTACATTTTCTTCTAAAACTGCCTACTTCGAGATTTTCCCCCTGATATGTGCAGGATCTCCTCTGTTCAAGCTCTTAGTTTCTTTGCCAGTGTGTTTTCAAATCTTATACCCTGGTAAGAGGTAAAAATATTTGCATTAGCCAGAAAGCTCTGTGTTTTTGTTCTGATATTCATTTGAATTTAGAGAAGAAATTGCATCTGTATTCGGCTATTTCACATGCTCCTGTTAATCCCTATTCTTGCAAATAAGCTACTGCTGCAGAGTGTTGTTTGTTTTAATGAGTTCAAATGCATGAAATTTGCAAGTTCTCATTAACACCCCTGTAGCACAGTCCAAACATTGACTCAGCTAATGCTTTCAACTTAGTGCCGTAAAGTTATATGTATTTGCTTTATTTAACAGAAATTTACCTTTTTTTTCTTTTTCTTAAATACTGTGAATTTCACAACTGTATTGTAAAAAACATTTGCCTTGTGAAATGAAGATGGGGCTCCGTATGGTTAGACAGCATATAGGAATAATCAGATATATAGAATACAAACTCTGCTAAGAATAAGGAAAACTCAAGCAGCCCAAAGGAGAGATTCATGAATACAGCAGTGGTTTAGTTAAAGGGGGGCGTGGGGGGGAAGGCAACTAAGCACTAGGGAAAGATTCTTAATATAATCTTGGTCAACAAGATATTTTTCAAGTCAGGAAGGGTCGCTTCAGTCATATACTTTGGCATTTACATTTGCAATGAAGGACATCAAATGGGGAAATTTACTGGGGAATAAAATCCTAGGGGGTTCATGAGTTACCTAAAATTGTACAAATTCTGTGCTCCTGAGACTACTGCTAGAGAACCCTGAACTGACTTGTTAAGATAGCCCATATGTATATCTCGTGTTTCTGCCATTCAAAGTTTCTCCAGGACCATTTAATGTTGAAAGATGGTGGCAAGTGCACGGCCTGCGTGATGATATTTAGGCAACATTCCTTCTCTTCCAAATGCGTGAGTTAATGGAGCTGCTGTGACTTAGCTTCTGGAGACAGGGATGGTGTAAGTCCTCCTATTGTAAGGCGGCAAATAATACTTGTTTTACTTCATCTGTGTGTGCCAGAAAGCTTCAGGATGGTACAATTATTTTTATTTTTTTAGAAGTAGCAGCTATGATGTTGTGCTGAGGTAAGAAAATTTCTTGATCGTGTCCCAGTACTTCACCAAGGTCTTTAAGTGATAGGAGGAATTAACACATTAGTATCATTGCCTTCACTGCACGTTCCTGTCCTATGCTAAAAGGCATCCCCACCCATAAGGCTTTTTCAGTACTTGTTATCCCTCGTGCGAGAGGTGGAGGTTTAATTGAAAGCAGTAGAATCATTAGGCATTATATAAGAGATAGTCTTTACTCCCATAGTGACCTAGTGGCTCCATGCATTCCTGCACTTGGAACCTGGTTTTTATGGGAGTTTTTTGAGTGTGGGGTTTGGGTTTTGTTTTGGGAGGGTTTTCTGGTTGGTTTGTGATTTTTAAGAATAGCTGAAAGCCAGCAGCCCAGGCACTTTGCTTACAGGAATCAAACTCGGATCTCTTGGGTCATGTACCACCACTTTTACTGGGACACTAGGCATGCTCCTCAGAAAACCTGCAATCCAACAGGAAACTAGAGAATATCACTTGGTGCTCTAAGCATCACACAGATAAGTTTTTCTAGAGGTCAATACCCAGACAAAAAAAAAAATTCATTTTGTTCTCCAAATATGAGAGACATCATTAAGACCATCCCTAAGTCTCTTCTGAAATTCTAGAAGTGCAACTGGATTATGCTCTACAAAGAGTTGTACTACTCTCACTGGGTTGGTACTCTGGGTGGCACACTGAGCATCCTGTGTTTGTGACTGCCCTGGAAACGTTTATTGCCGAGCAGAATAGATAGGCATCTGAGAGCACTTTTGCAATCAGCAGGTTCTGAGAGTTCTGAAATGTCACATGAAACATGCTTTCAAGTTTCACGGGAGTGTAGAGCCCTGATTTCTTAAGAGTCACCTATTAAAGTGAGCAGAGAAGTCCTGGAATTGTGCAATGAATTAGTACGTTTAACACATGATGATGTCAGTCTGCCCACACTCGAAACTAAAGACTTTTCCATCTGCTCTGCCTTGTTATCCACAAAAGTATTTTAACCTTTACCAAGAGCAACAGTATTAATGGGAATGAATAGAACACGACAGAGCACGATCGAGCTTCAAGGTGTTTTAATCATGAACGTGTTTCCCTAAGCCCTGTTCCAACTCCTGCGGTTGGTCACTGCATTTTTCCTGCCTTTCTGAACAACGTGAAGGTCAGCCACCCCCCGCTGTGCAGAAACTGGAGGTAGGACCTAAGGTGGCAGTGTGTACTGTGTAAACTTGGCTGTGAAGGTCATTTTTTTCTTTTGAGGCCAGTCCCTGTCCACGCTGCAGCGCTGGGAACCAAAGGTCCTACTGGCAGCACTTTGTGCAGTGAAGTTCCTTGAACTTGATGGTATTACAGTTCTCATAGCTTACTAGAAAGAACCATTCAGAAAACTTCTGGCAGTGGAAGAAATGCTATAAAATGAGCCAGGAAAAATTATTTTAGGTGATTAAAATGTCTTTTAGATACAGGCCTAATGAGAAGTGTAATGTACAATAATGGATGTGAAATTAATCCTAGAGACCTTGTGCAGGCAAATTATGATCCTCATCATACTTACAAGGTGTTAAAACTTAAGTAATTACTCTAGGGTCATTTTGTACTTTCCATGGTCCATCTCTTGCCTCATCTTCCAGAGAATGCCAAGCTAGCCTGCTCCAGAGCTGATGCTTCTTGTACCATGCAGATCTGTAACTACCCATGATTTTACACATCAATATATATCATAGGTGCTGTAATTGCTTAGGAAATAAACAACTTTTCTGAGGTTTTGGCATGAAAATAGGAGAATGGCATTCCTGTATAACTCAGCAATTTATTCTGCAAAAGGGACTGGGAAGAGACAAAGCTTCTTTCTTAGCTCAGAATCCAATGTGTCCACCTTTTCAAGCAGGATTGAGTCAAAATAGCGCGTGATCTCTTCCTTGGAGCCCCAGAAGTCTGCAGAGATACATAAGACCTCTCCAAACTATACAAGTATTTCTTACAGTAGGTGTTCCCAAACTCCTCCCAACATACACTGAGCACTATGTGACTTTCTTCTGGTTTCCATTGTAGTGGTGCTGAGTCAAAGCTCAGGTTACTTTTTCATGCTAGATCCTAAATAGAAAATTAATGAAGAAAACAGTCATATTGTGTATATTTAAAATAGAGTTAGCTTGTTTCCATGAGAGGGGCTCAGTTTTCCCAAATGCCAGTTCAGAAACTGCAAACAAAAATCCCTAAGAAAGTACCAAAATGGTATCGAGGGTGCATGGTGGTGGGGGGGAAGGTGGAAAGAAATAGACTGGTTTAATTAAACTGATGACTAACAAAAGAGTATTCTTGTATGAGATGTATTTCAAATACAAAAAGATTAATTAAATACAAGATCTGGACTTCTTGCCTCAGCCAGTTCTGGCTTTTTGGTGAGACAGTTATACAAGGACAAGGGGGGTCAGTTGGTGCTTCCAGGACAGGTCAGCATCTCCCTGTGCATGAGTCAGAACCATCCTGTCAGGTTGGTCACTCCCTTTTAAGCAAAATATGAGCCTTTATTGCTTTCTTTTCTTATCTTGCATCACTTTCTTTTCATGTCTTATAAGTACGACTCACTAATGAATCCTTCCTCCATTGATATTTAATGGGGAGAATTTTGATTTACATTTTTCACTTATCAAATCTCAAAGGAATGAGTTTGTTTCTACTCAGTTTTTCTTTCCATTTATGGCAAACCTATCTTCCGTAGCCTCCAGCTGGACTGTTCATAGACCTATGGCCAAGCCTATTTCTTTAGCCACAGAGTCATCAATAGGACATAGGATAGGAATATTTGATAATTACCCAAGACACTATTTACTGAAGACAACAAGAAACAACTCTAAGATGCAGCCTTTTGGCCTGCAGCCCTTCAGAGGCAGGGGGTATTCTTTCAGGATTGTGCATCTTGGTGGGAAAATCGCCGTGCTCCCTGTTCTTATCACTTGATCAGCAAGGTGAACATAAACAGGGGGAATGGATAAAAAGGGCCACACGTGCGGTTGCACTTCCGAGGATATGAATTACAAGAGCTCTCGATCCTCTTGCTTTAGTGGATTTGTTGACTGTGGTGAGGAAACAAGGCAAATCTCTCCTCTCCCCCTTGCAGCAAGGGGAGAGGTGGCTAGGGGGGCAGCCTGCTTCATGCTCCCATCTTTGTAAAGATGCTTGTTTGGCCAGATCTTCATCTGGGGTAAGCGAGCACACGCTAATAAAATGGACAAAAGACAATGCATCACTGAAGGACATCTTCCTAAATAAATACATCAGTAAGGATGCTGATATTCCTTTCCGCTCCTCTTTGAAGCTCTCCTGTGACCTACCATGCTCCATGCAGATAAAGGCCAAGTTTTCTTAACTGGAGGTAAACTTCCTGCAACTTTGCCTGGCACTAGAGCAGACATGGACTCGGGGGACAAACTCCTGCTGTGGATCACTGTTAAATTATTTCACGTTGGAATTTGGCCTAGAGCAGAAACAGCTCCAGAGTACGTAACCACAAGCATCCAGTTGGGTTAAGCAGTAGTGCTTGGCGTCTCGGATTCTGCCACTGAGGCTGGTTAACACAAGGTCTTTGTTTTGGCATTCATGCTCCCATGCCCCCTGTTTTGTAGAGTGTGGGCTTTGGTTGGTTGGGTGGTTGGTTTTTTTTGTTTGCTTGTGGGTTTTTTCCTGCTCCCCATGGGTCTAATACAGCATTCTTCTGTAGTGACTCTCCAAAATATTTCTATTTATTCTGCAGCCCTACTTCAGTGAAGAAATAAATAGCCCGCTCCATTTTTTTTGGCTTCTACAGTCTTTCTTGCACTTTCCTGCTCTGAATGTCAGACTTAAAGTTCTCGCTTGTAAAGTTCCTCAAGGGCACAGGCCAAGTGCTGGGTAGGTCAGGAAAAGATCCTAGTTGACAATTTTGTCTAACTGGCTTCCAATGCTGTGGGGAGTGGGATTTTTGTTTCCCATGGCAGGCGCAGAGATAAGCCACTGACAGAAGCAGCCCTCTGGAGTAGGGTTGTGCAACTTTATGATAGATTATATTAGAGTTATACTGAGAGTTGGATGGCAAGTATAGCCACATGAAGGGGAGAAGGAAGGTAAAGACAAGCTCCTTTTATGTTTGTGGTCCTATGAAACTAAGCCCTACTGGGTAAGTAGTGAAAGACAGGATTGCCAAATATGTTTTCATTGAAAATAAATGTTGTTTCGATGCTTTATTTTGCCGCCAATAATTAATGGCAGGGGAGGAGCCATAAAGGGTCCCACACAGGGCCTGTGAGGGTTGGGACTCGGATGCTGGGTAACTACTGCCTGCCTGGGAGCCATCTGCAGCCTGGATCTCAGCAGCCCTGGCCCAGACAAATCATGGAAAGAAGCTTTGGCAACGCCTGAGTCACAGTTCTCTCAGTGACTCCAGACTATCAGGCTCTTCCTTCCTTTGCCTCAGTTTCCATATTGGCCACTTGAGGATAGACACAGCGGCATGTCTTGCAGGAGGGTCACGGTGGTGGCTCTTGTTCCCACAGCCCTTTGGAAAGCTAGAGTGCTGCTCAAGTGCTAAAGAAATTCCCTCCCTGGGAGAGCATATCCTGTGCGCTTGCCGCTCACATCCTTCCAGCTTGAAAACTCTTCAAGCCACTTATCTAAACAGTTCCCACAGGGTAAGGCATGGCTGCCCCCAGGGCTCTGCTCTTGCTCGTCTGCAGCTCCCTCCCTGCGTGGCAGCAGCAGCAAAGCAACCTGCCAACATCAGGAGCTCCGTGGGCTTTCAAAACCAGGCTTGACGTTCTCAGCATACTCCCTCATTTTTCCCAAGCCCAACTACTGTCTAACATTTCTGGAACAGGCTCCAGCCAATTTCTATGGCATTTTAAAGCCGTGCCTATGTTTAATATATCCACTACTTCCTTCCCCAGGGCTTTATGCTTCTCTTGCCATTCATCTTTTCATACTGTATGCGTAGCATATGAGTTATCTACAGCGTCACTACCATAATGTATGGCATTTCCCAACACCTACAAGGCAAATCTGTTAGAAACTGTAACAGCTGCAGCCTAACTCCAGGAGCACGAATGCTCTACCTGGTGGGAGAAACAACCACAAAAAGTACTTTTCCCCACTCAGAATTCTGAGAAAGCGAGAGAAAGAGATGTGCCCCTCCTTCTCAGTTATTTTCCTGACTCTGGGAGGAGGGTAGGAGTCAACGAAATCAAGGGAGCAGATTTCATCTGAGGTGAATGGAAAGAAATGCCAGTTCAAACAGTGGGCCCAGCGGGGAGGTGGGAGCACTGTAGTCAGCAGAGTGGCAATAGGGAGCCCTTGTGGCAGCACCCCACAAGCTGTGCACAGAAAGGGAAAAGAAAGCTGGAGGGCTGCCTTCTCCTGGAGTCGTAACTCTGCCTTGGCAGCAGAGGGTATAATAGCAGACCGTGGGTAATGCTGAACAAGCACAGTATTGCAATAAAAGCAGCAAATGGATGAGGATCCCCTAGTTTCCTCGCCCACCGCAGTGTTGGGGAGTGCCTGCCGGGCTGGGGGGGCTGAGAGGGTACAAACACCTTCAGTCAAGAGCAGCTAATGACAGCCCTGCAACCACAGCTCAGCGGAAGCCCGAAGCAATTTGTTCATCCTCCTACTTGAAGGCAGTGTTAGTTTTTCATAAATCCCCGCGGATTTATTTTGGGGGGCTGTAATGTAAAGGTAAAAGGCGTAAGGGTGGCACAAAGAGAAATGCAGGAAAAGAAAGTTTGCTTGGGGAAACACAGATGTGACTTGTTTCTCCTGCTCTGCCAGGAAGCCAAAATAGGTGAATTTACCTACTTCTAGGACTGAGGCTAGCTATGTAAAGATATACACTGCTTCCTTTTATAACCTGGGGGCTGGCCTCACACGACGACTGCCTGGAGCAGTCAAAGCTTGGAGTGTCCTCAAAGTCCTAGTTAAGGAATGGTTTCCAGGATGGTGGGAACTGCTTCCCAGTGGCTGTTCTTTGCCACATCACATCATTGCTGCTAGGTTGGCTCAACTGGATCTCATGCACTGAGCCTTTAATGATGTACTGACAGCGTGGGCAGAGAGTGACGAAGGAGGGGGAGATGAGAACCGGAGACGGGAGGATGCACAAAGTGAGGAGGCTGAAAAGGCCACTGTAAATATAGAGTTTTCATTTAAAGGATAAAGCAGAAGTGATTCCATCATAAGCAAGCTTTATGGAATGTGTAGTAGAACTGGCAAGGGGAAAGGGAAGGGTGACAGCTGTGGAGAAAGGCAGCAAAAAAAGTGTATGCAAAGCAGGGGGCAGGCAGTGACTCCAGCCACCAGGCAGGCAAAGAATGAGTTTGGGGAGAATAAAAATCGTAGCATTTCCAAAAGGAACCCTTGGGGTCGGCATCCTGGGAGATACCAATGCATTCAGTGACCCTGTGGGGAACTGCAGACTGACTGAAACACTGCGAGGCTTCACAGTAAGCAGGTGAAGGATTCCTGGGAATTCCAGGAAGCATTTTGGTTGTCTTTCTCAATGGCTATGGGAGAGAGAAGTGGTCAGAGTGGCTGTTTTATCAAGGCAAGTGCTACAGGGGGGTGGCTGGCCCCAGCCCTAGAGAAAATGCTGTGCTGTGCATGTAAATCCTGAATCCTGGCATTCCTTCCCCGGGAATCAAACAGCAGGCTATTTTTAGCTCAACCTAAACAGAAACAAAGAACAGCAGGACTTAGTCTTAGCTCTAACAGCTGCCACCAGCTGTTCAGAGGGGACGCAGGTAAAGCCCATGTCAGATGGGCTAGTTAAATGAGATGGAACAGGGAAGGCAGCTACGCTTCGATGAACAACGCTGGCGTCCGGTTAGAGAAATTCCACTCTTTATTATTTTTATGGTTGGCCAGAAGGTGGAGAGGAGCGAATATCAAGCAGAGCATTGAATGCTTTCTGCACCAAGGGCAAGGCCACGGGCAGACAAATAAGCAGAGGAAATGGAGGAGATGAGAGACACGGGCAGACCGTCTTGTTACTCAGGGCAAATGCTTCTGTGTCGAGCCCAGGAAGTGTTAACAGGATGCAACAGGATTCAACAAATGCAGTTTTGAGAAAGTCCAAGAGAGACTGGTTGTCACACGGCTGCTGACTCAAAGCTTGTACCTGGGGGGTAGTGCTTGGCAGGGCTTTTCCAACTGGCATGCTGGGGGTGCCCCCAGGTACTGCTGATCCCAGGAACGCCCTGCACGTGGTTAATGTACACCCTGCCTGGCCCCCAAACTGCAAACACATGTTGGGGCCACTACAACAGCAGCCCCTCTCCTTGTCAGCATGGCAATGATGCTCAGGGCCACACGTTCATGGGTGACAATGACTTATTTCGCTCACCCAGGAACCCAGGGCTCAGCCTCCATCTGCTGGACCGAAGGTCATGTTAAAGCAACTGGTTGCTTGCAATATCACCTGCCCCAGGGGGAGAGATGTAAATGCTTGGCTGGGGGGAGAAATCATCACAAAACCTCGCTCAGAGGGACCAAATTACTGTTACACTTCTACTAGTATGTGTACACAGTACCTTCAGTGAACCTGTACCCAGCTGAAAAGCGTAAAACTAGAGGGTGCAAAAACTAGAATTGTTTAATGAGTACTTTACCAGCTGAATATTAGGGGACAATTAATATACTGGGTGTTAAACTTGATCACTGAATAACCACTTTAGCATCTGGTTGTCATTGCCATTCTTAAGAACAAAGGAAGGAAAAAAAGCAACTGATCTATTCTAGCACTATAAAAAACAAAACAAACAAACAAAAAAACCTACAAAAACCCAACCAACAGAAAATCCACAGTCTCCTTCCACCTACATTTCTGGATTTCAGGGGCACCTTATTACAGTAATCCTCCCTAGATACATCAGTTGGTTAGTGTGGACTTTGAAGCTTTTGTGGTAGCTTTCCCAGCCTTACTAGCAGAGCTGTGAGCTTGATGACTAATCACTCCTTAATAACTTGCGTTTCCTCCCCAAGTGTCCCTGAAATGAAACTAGTGGGGGAATGCATAGGCAGGGATTTGTGAAGTAGAAAATCACTTTGAAATGGGCTGCTTTCCCAGTAACCTGTACAATTATTTATTTTTTTAAAAGGGGGGATAGTGGTGCTGAATTCAGTTCTATTTCCCACATGCCCAGACCTTGCAATTAGGAAGCGATCCCTGGTCGTGTATTTCAGACATATCCCCAAATAATGAAAACAAAGCACAGACTTGTTGTAGGCCTCCCTGGCTTGGCTGTTGCTTGAATCAATCTGTTCTGTAGGAACTTTCAAATCCAGATATCTTTCTCCCAAGTATATTGTTCCCCCATCCTGGGTTAGACAGGGGAAATAGTGTAAGCCAAGAGATAAAAAAATCTGTGTCTTCTCAGGGCTTTACCAACTCTGATGCTAGGACGACCACCGAGGTTGGTGACATCTTTGTTTCTGTGGTGGGACAGGCTCTTTGCAGGATGATATTTTCTGAGGCCACTGTATTGATTGCCCTCTTGCCCAAACACAAACACTTGAGCTATTGCTGGATCAAGAGGTGACAACGACCCCGTGTCTCGGGTACCTGACTGTGTAAGAAAATGATTTGCACAGCTGCCTAGGAGCAGACACATCTGCTTACTGGGGGGAGCCTGTGGGAGCTTCAGGATCTTCCTTCTTGCTTAAACACCATTAACTGCAGCTGCACAGCCTACCCAGACAGATGAGAACCACATCTGCCCCTGGCCGGGCACACCATCCATACACACAGCGACCTGGCACACGGACAGCAAAAAGGCAAGTTGGATAGCACACGCTGCAGCTGGACATTCTCTCTCTTTTTGGCCAAAATATAAAAGCTGCTAAGCGGAGGTATTTTGAGCATTCATAGTCAACTGAGTTATGAGTTGGAAAAGCATCAGCCAGGCAGTGCTATCCAGTACATGCCCTTCTTTTCTCCTCCTGCTTCATACGTTTTCACTCCTCTTTAGCTTTCTGGGCACGTACTGTACCTTGTGATGACATGGAAGAACAAGGGCTTTAAGTCTTTATTAATTGTTACTACTGTATTTTTAAAAGGAGCTATTTAGGAAATTCTAAATTTTGTTACCATAGGAATGCAGCTGTAGGATTTAGCCGAAGAACAATTTAAACAGCAATGTTTAAGTAATTCACTTCAATTTTAATTCTCTTCTTCTTCCAAGCTCCTCTTGGACATAAAGAAAAATACTTTTAAAGCGCTCTCTCTCTCCCCCTCAGTGCCGCTTGATTCTAGCCCAAATTAGGAGGTGTAGCCCTGTTATCTACAGCAGGGCTTAGCAAAGTCCCTTCCCACCCGTGGAGCATCTCCTCTTCTTCCCAAGTGAAGCAGCAGCAAAGTGCTCCTTGGCTCAGGCAAAGCTCCTCATCTGTGGGATTTTTTCCGGCCAGTTTAAAGCACTGTTTATGCAACTTTTATACAAGAAGAACCAGGTGAATGGAGGAGCATCCAGTCCTCTGTAGGAGAGCAGGTTGGGATGCTTGCACCTGGTGAGCTTACCCAGGAGAAAGCCAACATGATCAGTGATTTGCTACACGGTGTCATTCTGAATTGTTTTAATAGAGCACTCTTACATGCCCCTTTCTGAGTTTGTTTGCTCCTCCTTTTCTACTTGAAAGGTTTAGGGCTACATTAAGTAAAAGAAAAAAAAAAAAGGACAGGTGATTTGATCAGCAATTCTGCTGGCCTGCTCCGGGAGGCAGGGAGGGAACAGTAAAAAGCTGACACTCACGAATTGCTATTCCCAGTTTGTATTTTAAACCTTTGAGCCATGGAAAGCAAGAAGCGGAGAAAAGTTTTGTTTTTCCCAGCTTTAATTCTCTTTCGAGGTGCTATCACTACTCTGACTTGTGAACAGTTTCCCACCTCATGCTTAGGAGAGCCTTGGGTTAGTCAGAAGGGACTACTCAGTAGAACAAGGAATATTGCACCCCACTAAACTTGGAATTAACAGTAATGCTCTCAGTAATGGTAGCAGTTCCATTGACTTTGATGGTGCATGAGGGACAGCTTTAACTCTCTACACGTCCCAAAGCCCAACGCTGCTTTCTCACAGCTGCTTTGACTCCCTGATCCAAAGTCCTGGTCAGGAACTGGAAGAGAAGGCTCTCCAGGATTTTACACTATGTGTTTATAACTTCACAAGATGCTGTCAGGTGATGAAGCCACTTACAGATTAAGAACCTAATGCCTGGCTCTTCCTCAGCAAATGAAGATGAGCCAAGAGAGCAAGCCAGTGACCATATTTTGGCATGACTTCCTGGCGATCACAGTGGCCTTATTTATCACCCAACATCTCCTTTTCATTGCACGTATCCAGCGTGCTCCAGCGTTCTGCCTTGCATTCTTGCTTCTAGAGTCTGGCTTATCTTTCAGCCGTCTGGCCAAGCCTACACTAGTAACCCATGGCCACAGGATCCTGTCACAATGATGTATTGCAAAACAGTCTCAGGGAAAGGAAATTATTTGGCTACAATAAAAAAAAAAAAAAGATACTATCATAGAATCATATGGGCATATGGGGTTGGAAGGGACCTTTGGAGATCATCTAGTCCAACCCCCCTGCTGGAGCAGGTCTACTTAAAGCACGTAGCACAGGAACTTGTCCCGGTGGGTTTTGAATGTCTCCAGAGAAGGAGACTCCACCACCTCTGTGGGCAGCCTGTTCCAGTGCTCTACCACTCTCACAGGAAAGAACTTCTTCCTCATGTTTAGGTGCAACTTCTTATACTCAAGTTTGTGTCTGTTTCTTCTTGTCCTGTCCCTGGGCACCACTGAGAAAAGACCAGCCCCGTCCTCCTGACACCCTCCCTTTAAGTATTTGTAAGCATTGATCAGGTTCCCCCTAAGTCTTCTCTTCTCCAGACTAAAAGGACTCAAGTCCCTCAGCCTTTCCTCATAGGAGAGACGCTCCAGGTCCTTGATCATCTTTGTGGCCCTTTGTTGTACCCTCTCCAGCAGTTCCCTGTCCTTCAACTGGGGAGCCCAGAACTGGACCCAGTGCTCCAGATGGGGCCTCACCAGGGCAGAGCAGAGGGGCTGGATGACCTCTCTTGACCTGCTGGTCACACTCCTCTTGATGCTCCCCAGGATGCCACTGGCCTTCTTGGCCACAAGGGCACATTGCTGGCTCGTGGTCATCCTGTTGTCCACCAGGACTCCCAGGTCTTTCTCTTCAGAGCTACTCCCCAGCAGGTCAGCCCCCAACCTGTCCTGGTGCTTATTTCTCCCCAGGTGCAGCACCCTACACTTGCCCTTGTTAAATGTCATTAGGTTTCTCTTGGCCTGTCTCTCCACTTGTCCAGGTCTCACTGGATGGTGGCACAGCCTTCTGGGGTGTCAGCCAACCCTCCTAGTTTTATGTCATCAGCAAACTTGCTGAGGGTACATTCTATCTCTTCATCCAGGAAGGGCTATCAACTCTAACCTAGCAGAGTACTCATTCCCCAAACCCAGCTATCCAGAAACTACTTTGTGCCCAGCCCTGCTTTTGGCAAAGGTGTAAGAGCACTTCCACACCTCCCACTGTGGCCACCGTTGGCTACAGGCAAACAGGTATTTTCAGACACCCGAAGTATATGTGTATTTCTCTGGGGTGGACCGAGCTGTTGAAAGGAGATCCTTTTATGGGAATGCACAAGAGGGGTTTTCATAAGCAAGCTGGAGATCCTGGGAGGCACAGTTGCTGCTCGGTCGAGGTGGGTGGTAGCACTCTGTGGGCTCTCCACCCCCTTAAACGCACCTTGTTGTGCCACCCACTTATTTGTGCCTTCATTTCCACACAGATTCACAGATGCGTGGTCACAATCAAAAAGAGGGGACCTTAGTCATATTTTATGTAATGTTTCCTTGCATCTCAAAGGGTAAAAAAGAAAAGAGAAGAGAGTAGGAGGACTCTGGAGGACTAGGAAGTTTGTACTGTCTTTTCATTAAAAATTATCTCCCACCCAGGTCCAGGACTACAAGAAAACATTTTTACCATAAAATCCTAGTATAGTGAAGCCTAAAAAAAATGATACAACAGGTGAAAAAGGCTCTTTTTGAGCCTTTTTAGGCATTTTAACTGAGTGCTTAACTGGTAGGTTTGTGGTTTTTTAAATATAAGCTCTCAAATGATTAGGGATATCAGGGCAAGAGCAGCCCTTCAGTGTTTCAGTTTTCCTGCAAATACTTCCTCTTGCATCATTTTGAATCCAGCCAAAAGACTGGGCAACCACAGAAACAGTCAACCAAACATAAGACAAACCAAAAGGAGAACCAGTGAAGTTACAAAACTTGGGCAAGACAGTGAAGTGCTAACACAAAAGAGGGGTGGGGTGAGCGCAGCAGGGGAGAAGGAACAGTTGAAACTTATCCCAGTGTATTATCAGCATTCCCTCAGGTACTTTATTCAAAAAGGTAGAATTTATTCTCTTCATTGTGTCTGTATAATCTCTAGCAACCTCTGCCTCGCATCAACCTTTTTTCCCCGAAGGCTGACAGAGCTACTTCACCAATAGTGTTCTGGTAAAATAATTTCTGGGTAAAAGTGCTTTTATAAACAACCCGTTCTGAAGTTAGCAAAGCTATAATACATTTATGGGCCAGAACCTTGACACTTCTAATAGAAAAGTTACTTTGGGGATCTGGAGCTGCTCGACATCAGTGTTACCAGGTCCATCGTACCCACTGGCTTCTCTTGTGCAGTTTTCTCTAAAATAAACAGCATCTTACAATTGCCAAACTGGCACAGGAGCAGGAGGAGACTCTGTCTCCTTATTTCCTCATCCCTGTGGCCCAAGGAAATGTTAGAGTTGCCCTGGAGCTGGCAAGTTAATGCAGCACCACTGCACCATCCCAGAGAGCCTGCAACCCTCACATGATGCTCCTTGTCTCACCAAAGGGAAGGGTGCCTGTAGAAATGGATTTTTAACATTTATACCTCCCCCTTGTGTTTCTACCACACGAACTCAGCAGAACTGAGTTGATTTCTCAAAAAATCTCTCCAAATGCAAACTTTACCCGTCATATTTTCTTGGCTTCTTGGTAAATGTGCGAATTCAAGAGCACTGAAAAGAGAAGTTCTTTGAGTTGCTGAGTCTAAAATCTGAAATCTACCAGAATTACGGCTATTACAGAAGTCATCCAATATTAAACAGAGGATGTGATCTTAGAGGAGAGGGAGCATAATACAAATACCTTCCTCTAGCACAAGCTGTGAAGAGACAAATTAATTATTACTATTTCTGTTCCAATGGAAAAGAGGATTCTCGCCACTCACTCCATGGGAAGTGGGATTGCGTAGGGGTGAGAAGTCTATTGTGTTTTGGGTTCTTGTTTTTTTTAAAAGCAATAGAAGTACTTTTATTTTGGAGAACCTGGAGAAAATAGTGTGGAAAGTAAGGAAGAGAGAACTCCTGGCCTGATCCTGACCTCCCTGACAAGAATAAGGTCACAACTGTCCTTTTGGCAAGCAGAAGGAAAAAAAAAAAAAAAAATAAATCAGACAAGAAACATACCTGACTTGCCCACGCCAGCTCGACCAAAGATTGCCAGCTTTACTTCTGCGCTCTTAGCCATGCTGGAAGGGACGGAGCGGCGACAAATTCCCTCGATTGTCCAAAAGTGAAGCAGAAGAACCGTTCCCAGCTCCCGTCTTCGGCTTTACCGTGTCATGGTGACGTCAGGGCAGAGCCTGGGGAAGAACACCACCAGGATGGAGCTGGGCTCTCCCTCAGCCTCCCCCTTTTTGCTGTCTTAAATAGTCACGATAATCGATGCTACGCTCCCCTTTTAAACGCTGCAGTAACACCACTGACACGTTTGGAACTGCTTGTGCAAAACCCACCTTCAGCTGTCTAGCTCTCGCCGCTCATTTCACGCCAGCACTGTAATACTGCAAAAGGTATTTAGCAACCCAAAATACCTGCCTCGCAAGGTTCCTTAAGCTTTCTTTCTCTTTCAGCTGCAATTGCTTATATTTACTGAATTTGCCCCAACTCCGTGGAATTGCTTTTTTATAGAATGTCTTTAAAAGCCATGAGCACTCACTAACGAGTGCCTGCAGACAGCTGATCCTTCCTCGAGCCCTCCAGCTCCAGAAAGGTTTCTGTTACTCAGCTGCAGTTGCCCAAAAACCTCTAAGCACTTGTACCTCGCCCAGTCTGCTAAACAAAACCTTACCCAGAAGTTCTCCAGTGCTCCTTGTTTAAGCCGCCTCAGCTCATACATAAACATTCGGCAAAGCGTGGGGTTAGAAAAAGGGGATGCCAGAATTTCTGGTAATACTTTTAACAGGCCCCGGGGGAATTATCTACATTCACAGCTTTGCTGCATGACCTTGAGCAAATCGCCTAACACTTCATCTCCTGGATTTCCCTAACCTGGACAGTAAAAAAAAAATAGCAGTGCCTGTCGTTGGAGAATGCTTCAAGATCTCGGGCAAAGAAATGGCAACTGTGCCCATGATGATGATCCTCAGCCCTGGCTAAAACACCAAAAATTCTGTCTCCCTTTAAAACGGGTTAGAACTTTACTTGCCAATGCAACCTGTTAAGAAGGTTTGCTGTTGTGCTAAATTGTCCACTCTATACACAAATTCCACCCGTGATGT
The DNA here is from genome assembly GCA_004320125.1 of Scolopax mira. NCBI lineage: Eukaryota > Metazoa > Chordata > Aves > Charadriiformes > Scolopacidae > Scolopax > Scolopax mira. The sequence continues at coordinate 83,149 of BJBW01002796.1, forward strand.
AGGACGCTCTCGATGTTCATATTAACCCCCTCTACAGCAACGTCTCAAACATCTTTCTTGAAAGAAAAGGAGAAAAGCTCCCAATTCATCTCTGACGTCTTTATGCTCCCGATTCATTTTGCTTAAGAGTAAATACCAGACCACACTGACTTTGCACGAACAGTTGGAAACGCCGAGTGTTGCAGGAGCGGGGATGGAGGGAGGGGGACCCCGGTACATCCCTCCCCCCGAAGCCCCCCGGTCTCCTGCTGGTACCCATCCCATCGCCGTGGAGCGAGCCCCTGCCCCGCACCGCTCCGCACCCCCGCCCGCCCCTCGCCGGCGGGTGTATTTTACATTTCTGTGTAGAAACGGATCCGTCGCCGCCTGTCCCGTCGCTGCGGCTCTCCCGGCAGGTGCCGCCCGGCGCCCCGCACCTTCCGCGGCTGCGGACACCGGCTCCGAACGCGTCCCCCGCGCCACATCTTCCCACTCACGCCCCCTTCCCTCCGCCCGCTCCTCCCTCCTCCCCGCACCCAGCGGAGGAGATAGCCCCGTCCCGGCGCTCACCTCGGAGCTCGGCGAGGGAGGGAGGCACGGCCGAAGCCCCGGGCGCTCCCGCCGGCGGCAGCGGCGCGGCCGCACAATGCGGAGAGGCCGCCCCCCCCCCAACCGCGCTCCGCCCGCCCGGCCCCGCTCCCGCAGCGCCCGCCGCCGGACGGCACTGCGGCGCCCCCTGCCGGCCGCCTGGCGCAGCACACCCGCCGAGCCGGTGCGGGGCCGGTGCGGAGCCTGCGCCCCGCGGCAGGTGGGACAGGGAGGGGGGGCTCGGTGTCGATTCCTCGCCAGCCTAACCCGGAGCCCGGCGCCGAGAGGAAGGAGGGCAGCCCTCCCTATTTTCTGCTTCGCGCTGCTCAGCAGCATCACCCCGAAGAACTCTGGGCAGAGCCCCACAGTCTGTGTGTGTCGTCCCCCCCCCCCCCCCCCCCCCCCCCCCCGCCCCCCCCGCCTCCACCACTTCCCCCCCCTCCCCCCCCCCCCCNNAGTCTGTGTGTGTCGTCCCCCCCCCCGCCCCGAGAATCGTACCAGTAAGGTCACTGCCTCATCAGACCACTTCCCAGTAGCCCCAATTTTTTTACACGGTGCTCTTCCTCCCTACCTCCCAGCAGGGCTTACGGCAAAGGAAAGCGTTGTTCTGTCAATTTGCAAATGGGGAAAACGAACCGTGTTAATTACATCAGCCCATCCAAGAGGCCAGTGTCAGAGCCAGGGATCAAGTTCTGAAATGACAGGACCAAATTCTCCCGACAACTCTTACTTCCTGGTTTATTAAACTCGCCGGTAATATAAAGATACATTAGTACCAGATGTGAACTGGTACCAGTGTGCTGGAAAGTTCAGTGGGTGTTCTTCCTCTGTTTCTGTTCCAGATCCAAATGAGATACAAGATGAGTAAAAGAAAAAACCTCTCCTCTCACTGTCTTTCTTGATGCAAAATCAAATCAAAGTTGGATGGGAGATCCATGATCTTCCATGATCCAAGCCTCTCTACGAGAGCACGATAAGCGTTCGGGGGTGGGGTGGCAGCCCTGAGGAGAAATGAGCACCTACTCTTCCCTCCGAGCTGTGCCAGCTGCAGGCACTCAGGAGCAGATCTTAAAATAGTTGTACTGCCTATCATTCAAAGGCCAAAAAAAATAAATAAATAAATTAGAAAGGAGACGTGAAAGCAGTAGTGTGGTTTATGCTTTACTTGTTAAAAATAAATGCCGAGGCTTTAAGCCTTCACTCTCTGTTTGGTTTACATAATTTAGAGGGATTAGCTTTTTCCATCCTCCTAAGAGAGCAACTGGTGAGTGTCTATTTTGCATCTGGGGAAATGTGTGTTAGTCTCGAGGCCTGACATTTGTTTTGTGTCTATGGAATTCACCCTGCATGGGGCTGTCCAATTAAATACGATAACTGGCTTTTCCAAAGCAGCAGATAATTTATTGGTCATTAAAAATCCTAGTGGCTGTGCAGTCTGCTTGTGCTGAAGTCTCTTACTGGTGCCAGGGCATAGGAATTTAGTAAACACTAATCATGGACACAGGCAAAGGTTTCAGATGGTTGAGACCCACAGGACTGGTCCAGGACCATTTTAGTTGCTGTTTGTTTTCTCTGTACTCACTGTGCTCTCATACACAACATTGATGGGTTTGGGGTTTTTTTCCTTACCCAAAATGAAGCTTGAAAGCTTTAGGTTTTAGTTCTGTAGACCAAGGACCACCTTGCTTTGTCATAAGCAATGGTTTGTTGGTAGTTGTGGTATTTTCTCAGTGGCTTTGCCACTTCTGCTGATCCTAAAGTGTGCTCATGGGTATTATCCTGGCACGGGTAACGAGATGGAGGTTTTCTCCTCTAAAGACCAGGACTGACTGAATGAATGATGGGGAAGAATCCTTTTCTTTGCCCTCCTGTTTTATGAAAATTCAGGAGAAGGGAAACAAAGCTGAAGGTACATGGAGTCTGAGCCCAGGTGGTCTGTGGGCTGTCAGCCCGAATTCAGCCTGATCCCACAAGAGTCAGCAGCAACCCCTTTCCCACCCCACCACAGCCACGTGTCTTAGACTTCTCCCTCTTGTCCCTTGTATCAGGGTGTTTCACAGACTTAATTAATTTCTGAAAATAGCCCTTTGGTATAATTAAAAATGTTATTCTTGTTTTACCAGGAAAAGGAGAAGTCCCATCACAAAAGGGTAGCTGGCTTATGGGAATTACTGGCAGGAGTGGAGCTGAGGGAAACTCATTCTTTTCTGTAGGCTCCTTTTCTATGGTGTCAAAGCAGTGAAGTGTATCTACCCATGGTCATCAGTGAGTTTATCTGTGGCTTTGTGTCTCCTAGGAGCAACACTGAGCCTTATAATAGGACAGAGCAGGTGACATCCTCTCCCTTGGTGAGCCCAGGCGTGGACATGTGGCTGCTGAAGAGCTTGGCCCAGGTGTGCTGTGAAGATGGAAGCTGCAGCTGCAGGTCCACAGCTGTGTGGTTACACCAGGGTCTGTAACGTGGGCCTCCACCTCATGATGAAAGAGATATAGATGGCTCGGCTCCCCTGTTATATGCACCTCTTGCTTCTCTTTTTGCTTAGGAAGATGCCCACCAATGGTCCAGAGCAAGAAGTTTGGTTCATTTGTGGTCTGGTAAATGTCTGCAGTCAGAGCGTCAGGCTACCCCTGTTCCCCAGAAGCCCTAACGGATGAAGGGTAATGAAATAGGAATGCGAACAACTTGAAATGCAGATGAAGCCACAGATTCTTAAATCAAGGCAAAAATGCCGTCCCGGGATTGATTAATAGAGCTGCATCCAAGCAGTCGCAGTTGACAGAAGTATTTTAGAAAGGCTCACTATTTTAAGCAACACTAAATAATACTTTACTGCCTTCATATGATATCTAAGTGCCTCCAAAGTCCAGAACGTTCCGTCTCTCTGGTTTGGATGTTCTTCCTGTTTATCATCAAACACTTCTACTGGCTTATCATTTTCATTCTGGATGCTTATGGTGTATTTTCTGGAAGTGTCTCTGCTGTGAAGGCCAGCCACGTTTGCTCCCTGTGAGGTGGGACAACGGACTGGTGTGACATTGCAGGCCTGGCAGAGGAGAACACGAAGAGGTTGTATGAACAAGAAAGGAGGGTTTTTCTGAAGCTCGAAATCCCATTTATAGGTGACAATTTTGCAGTTTTTCAACAGCTTTCAAAACAAGATTTTGGAATAGGGATTGATGACTCGTGAGAGGAAAAGATGATAGAGACCCAGTCTTGGGAGGTCATTTAGGGTTCTCTGAATTTACTATGGAAAGGAGTGGCATTTCATCTTCTGAGCACCTTTATGCAACCAAGTGCAAGTGCCTACAAACGGTAGAGCAGATCACACCACTGGTGACATGGACAAGGAAACAGACTCCTTTGGTATGATCCATGCAGTCAGGAAGGGGTTATTGAGCTCATGACCACTGTCTTTGCTACTGCTGTAGAAGAGCAGCCCAGACCTGCAGTGAGGATTGCTCTAGAACAGAGCACACCTGGCCAGAGCTGGATGCTTGTCTCAAGCAGGAACCCATCAGTGACTTGGTTTACTTTTTCACCTTTCCTTCCAGCACTCTCCTGAGAGCTGAGATGATACTTAATAAGTAGTAGAAAAAAAAAAAAAAGAAAAAAAAAAAGACTATAAAATAAATAGCGTGTTCACACAAATATTTGTAGCTAATATTAAAGGTTTGGATTGTTTTCTTCATTTTCACGGAGTATCTTCCAAATGTTTTTGTGTTGGCTCTCGGCAATGTACATAAATCTGTTCAGTTACGCTAATCTAGTGCTGTGAAAAAAATTGCAACTTTATGGATGAACTTTGTTTTAGTTCAGTTTGTAGTCAATATGAAGAATTGCTGTTTAAAATTAATATTACATTTTCTCATATTTTCCCTCATGGCTCATGAAACACTGAGTTTTTAATGATGGGGTTTTTTAAGCGTACACTAAGGATTTATAACATCTCTCTCAACTTTTTCCTCATTGTATAGTAGAAAAATCAAATATATATTTTTAAGATGCAGGCTTTATTATTTAATAAGTGTTTATTTCTAATGTAGTAAATAAGACCACAACCCCGTGAATGTTTTTTTGTGTTTAACCTTATCTGGATAGGCTTAATGG
>BJBW01002797.1:0-113569 GCA_004320125.1 Scolopax mira
GAAAGAGAGAGAAAGAGAGAAAGAGAGAGAAAGAGAGAGAGAGAAAGAGAGAAAGAGAGAAAGAGAGAAAGAGAAAAGGAAGGTAGCACAGCTCTTGAAGTCTGGCTGTGAATTAAAGTAGCATTTGAACTTCTGACAAAACGCAGGCTGGGCAGCTTGGGACACAATTTCCATGCCTTAGACAGCAAAACAAAGACTGTCTGTGTGAAGAAGGGTGAAAAGAAAAGCACTGGGTAGGACACACTGGGACGCACTGCACCTGGCTGAATATGCAGTTTTCTCTGGATATCTTATATGTGTTCATGAAATTACATCGGCATCTAGGGCTTTTCGGTACTAGAGAAGTCTTCAGGCTCCAGGAAACTCCTGCAGACTGCTCCGAGGCAGAGGAGGGTCAGCAGCGTGCTCCCAGCTCTTGCTCAGCCAGGGGTGACAGCAGCACGAGGGAGCAGCCCCAGAGAGGGGTCCCACAGTGCCGGGGAACGCCAGGCACTGGAAGGACAGTAGACAATGATACAGTCAGATGTGGAAGTAAAAGAAGGGAAAGGTTTCTAGAAAGAACTCAAAACAAAGATCTGATCTTCCTGGGGAAGACTTGTCTTTCTGCAGGAGTCCAAGTCCCTCTGCAAGTCCACTTGCAGGTTTCTAAACTCATAGACTAAGAAACCATTGCAAGCATCTGCCTGCACTGCTGGTGACCAGTGAAACCCCACAACAGTGAAAGGTGTGTAAGGCCTATATGGTGTCTGTGCCATTCATCTTCCAAACCCCCACAACTGAGCTTGACTGCAAGACAGGCAGAAACACCAGTATAAACACTGCTCTTTTTTTCTTTTTTTCCTTTTTTTTTTTTTTTTGTATGTAAGACACAAGCTGTCATGAAGCTACAGAAAAGTTGACATTGCAAGTCATGCTGTCAGGAAAGGAAGAATAGGTAAGACACTGGAAAACTCTTCTGAAATACACTAAACCGTACACAAGATGATGACTGGTTTCACTGATTCCTCAAAACTGAAAAAAGAGAAGGTAGATAAATAATCACGTCAGTTCCCTCTTTATACATCAAACATATCTGCTCTCAATTAAGCTTAAGAAGTCCCATTCCACTAAGGACCCACAAAGGCCTGGGCACCAAAACCAAGCCTCAACAGAAAGAGATTTTCCAAGGTAACAGCAAGATGAGCTTTATGGAAACCTTTTTGAAACCTCAAGGATGACCACAATATACTCAAGGACATCCTTTTCCTCCATCCAGTCATGTCCTGGTTTAAGATAGAACAGAATAAATTTTCTTGTCAGTAATTTCACTTTTCAGTTAAGTCTCTTCTCACTAATGGAACTTTCTGAAATTAATGCCATATTCTTCAGACAGTATCCGCAGCTAGCAGATAAGGCCTGATGTTTACACTTAATGCCAAGGGATGGTATGCAGAGAGACTCTTGCTTGTACTTATTGCTGTAACAACCAAGGCCAGCTAATTTCATTATTTGCCCCATTAGAGGGTCAGAAACAGAAAAGCATAGAGGGGTCCCACTTGTGGGGAGGAGCAGACAGGACAGATGACCCCAAACAGGATATTCTATCCCAACTGCCCCACGCTCAGTATAAAAGCTGAGGGATCAAAGGGGTCAGCCTCTTTCTTCAGTGGCCAACATCCAAGGAGGACTCTGTCTGTCCATCTGCCTTTGATCCAATACAGGCATTCCTGGATCCATATCCAGAATCCAGTTCCAATCCATTGCTGAGTCCAGTCTAGGACTTCCCCAGAGCCTGCTGATGTCACAATCGTCATCGTGGGAACTCGATACTGGTTTTGTATATGTTGTACATATGTAATTTTCTTATTCATATTATATTTTTTTATTATTAATATTTCATTAAAGTAGTTTTAGCTTTCTTTTGAACCCATAAGTCTCTCTCCCTTAAAAGTCTCTCTCTCTCCTTATTAAAAGAGAGCATCTGTCATTCATTTAGTGGCCAGCCCAGCCTAAACCATGACAAGTGGATGGGCCCATAAAGCCGGTATGTGTGCTGCAGCAGAAAGTTAGGGATTCTCACCACTCATCCAAGATCAACGCTCAGCATGAATATTGGGAAAGAAGTATGGGAGATAGGGACCAAGGTATACTTTCCAGGTGCACTTAGCTACAGGTTTCCTTGGTTTAACTCCCTTAAACCTTGGCTACTAGCATCATTACCAGGTTTTTACTTCTACCGTCACAGACAAATCTAGGCTGGAAGGAGCCTCTGAGGGTCTGTAGCCCAAACTCCTGGTCAAAGCAGGGGCAGCCTCTAAATCAGACTAGGTTTCTCAGGGCCTTGTCCATGCGAATTCTGAATATCTCCAAGGTGGAGGTACTAAGGCAAGCAAACCATCCTGCTAAGCTCTATCTGCTAATAACTGTGACCTCAGCCAGTCAATACACACTAGCTGCAAAACCAAGTATCGGTCCTACACAGTGCTCTGCCTCCTTGAGGATGAGTCAACTACTCCTCCATCACCAGATCTCTATCCAGTACAGTCAGTGAAGTCCATCTCGACTTACAGTCAATGTCCGAAGTGGTTCAGAGGACTCCTGCCTTCAAATTGTCATCCCTCCAATGACCATAAACAAAACTCAGGAGAGAAAGTTAGCTGTTAGCTGTGTTTGGGAAACAAGAACACCACCCTATGGCCCTAAAGGCAAAGCCCTCAGTGGGACATGCTGAGGGCTTGGAGAGAGGAGTCTATGCTCTCCACCACAGTCAGATGGGATGCTTTGAGAGTGACAAGCTAGGGAAAGAAATCTCTGCCGGATGCCAGGTAGCTGCTCTTCAGCTAATGGCAGGCTGAAAGAAGTCACCTACTTCCAGAGAACACTGCTGTCTGCACTGGGTGGTATTATTTAGAAGATCATACTGTTCAAGTTTCTAGCACTGCATAATCCTGGAAAACTCTTCCCACAATTTCTCCTCTTTGTGGCTAAAACCACAACTGCCTTATTATTTTGCCAAATAATAACTTCTGCTTCCAGCTACTGGTTCTCATTCTGGTTTGTCAAACAGATTGAAGAACCCATTATTTATAAAGATACGAGAGGCTTCTGATCTTCTTAACTTCACAGGAACCAAGAGTTCACCAAAACACAACCTGGACGCCAAGAAAGATGAAAGCACCAACTTTCTGCTTGAACTTTTCCTTATGAAACCTCAGTGAGGGGTTGAGTTTTTCTCCAAGACTTGGTTTGCTTGGCAGGGTGGATCACACCCATAGCTATTCCACCAGGCTTAATGTATGGTGAGGGGCACGAGCCTCAAATAGATGCAAGGGGTCATAAAGTCAAGCCCTTTAATATCTATTAAGCATTTAAATGAGTGCCATGATTTTTAAAACTGGGAGACACTGAACTCCTATTGATTTCTATGGAAGCTGTTGGATGCCAGGCTATCATTAGCAAAATCAATCTTTTCAATTAAGACTTCAGGCATCAGTTACTGACAGCAAGACCTTTGGAAATTCAAAGAGAAACATGAGCCACAGCCATGACCACAGGCAGGAGGGGTCAGAACACAGACTCTGATCCTTCCAGACTCTAAGGAAAAGAGCCTCTATATGAAGGAGGAGCTGAATATGATGAGAGCAGGAACTTTGAGCAATGCTATTCTGATTTTGGTTTTGTTCCTGTGTATGTGTATTTTGGTATTCAAATTAAATTAGAGAAAATGGAGGAGAAAAATAATGTGAACTAATTACATTTAAGTAGATGTTAGCAGGACAATCTTTGACTTCTCCTATTTGTCTATTGCAATTAAAGAGCTGTCTGGGTTCTCTGTGCCTTTTACCCTGCAATTTTCTTGCCAGCACATGCTCCTATTAGGGGCCAGATAGAATGGAAGAGACCAGAGGATGACAAGGAAGATTGGTCCTTCCTGGCATTGTTCACAGTACCAGACAGTGTTCCCAGTAACACCAAGGAGAGGTTCCTTGGAAAAGAGCACTGCAACTGTGACCGCAGTTCAGGCAAAATGGTGGCTACATTCTTCTAAGACAGTATGGTTTATGCTTTTCAAGATTTGTGTATTCTTGGTCAGGGCAAACACCATGAAACACTAAACCAGTGTAAAAAACTGGTTTTAAATAACCTCAGATGTAACCCCATGGAAGGGTGGCTGACAGCTGAATGGCACCAATAGAGCTGAGCTTTCCACAGCCTGGAAAGGAAAGCTCCACAGGTAGATGATGGGAGAAGAGCTGCCAGGCTGCAGAAGGCGGTGAAAAGCCTGTGGCTGGGTTCAGTGCAGGTGCCCGGTGACACTGGGGGGCACTCAGGGGCCAGCACCACTGCAAGGGTCCTTTTGGCACATGGGCAAGTGGTTCTAGTGGCAAATGCTCCCCAGTGAGACAAGACCCAGGCGAGGCTGGAGCAGGACAGGCAGCTTCAGGAGAGGTCCAACTGCTCCCAGTCCCACGCTTGCAGATGCTCCCGTTGGCCTGCTGCATCAGCCCATACCCCAACCCAGGGTGAGAGCAACACTGGAGAAAAAGGCACTCATCTATCCATCACTACCCACCTTTCGTTCCCAGAAAACCTGGGATGGGATGGGATCCAGAGCTTTCTGGTTCTCCCAAGGAGGATTTCAGCCCTCTCCACAGTCACCCTGCAAGAAGAGTTTAAATCATGGTATCCGTAGAGCAAGAACTGCTTAATTTCTGCCCGTGGGAGCAGAGCCAGTACTTGTCTTGGCTCTCGCCTGCACCTTTTTTCTGATTGTCCTTGTTCTACCCTAGGTACAGGCTGGAGCCATGAGGCTCATACTTGCTTTAACCCTGAAGAGACTTGCCCAGCCACCTCATTCCTTGGAAGAGCTGTGGGGAGAACAAGATGAAGTTTGGCCTCTCACACTTTCCTGGAAGCTATCTAATCAGTTTCCATGAACTTTGTCTCCATCTCAGTCATAAAAACACCACAAATGCTAGGAGTTTCTGCTGCTTTGCCTGCCTTATCATTTTCCTCTGTGACTTTGTCCCACAGAAGGAGAGAGGCACTGCAGAGTCATCAGTGCAGAAGACCTCCTCTCTGCAGGTAGGAATGCCCATATTTCCTGGCACAGAGATAAAGAGCACAGTGACTCACCAGACTGGAAAAAAACCCTTCCACAAACCAGAGACCAGAAGGATGCTCAGAGAAAGGGAAAGAGAGGCCAAACTTTGGGCACTGCTTTGGAAAATGTGTGAAATAGAGCAGGGAGCAAGTCAATGGGAGAAGAGAGAAACAGGGCTTGGAGCTGCACAGCATCATTGGTCCTGCCATAGGCAGCGGCACGTCTCCAAGCTTTAGAAAGGGCTTTTGCTTGGCTGAGGGTCAAAAAGTCCTATTCGTGAATTTCAAAGAGCCTTGGAAATAGTAAGTATCAGCATTACCCTAACAGAGCCCTGCAGGGTGTATTTTCAAAATGGAGAATTGCTGGCAAGCCTGTAATACCGCAGAGGGGAAATCCCTGGAAATACTAGGCCAGTCTGGCTTCTACTCGCAAGCTGGTGTAACCCTGTGAGTGTCAAACCCCCTCAGCCCATACAGCCTCCCGGATGATCTAAAGATCTTTCCTGTTTCTCCTGTGGAGAGGCAGAAGGCGCGTCAGGGTAATTGCTGAGTGCTGCAGGCTGTTCCCCTCCATCAGCTCTCTGCAGCCAGAGCAGCTTGACGAGCACCTAAGGGAAGGCAGGTAATGACTACCTGTGAAACAGCTCACCGCATCCTCCTCACTCCAGTGTCTTCTTGCCATGGGAGCAGGAGACCTAGACCGCCTGTGGCCCTGCTGTGCATCAAGAGAGGTCACCAGCCTCAGCTGCTTCGAAGAGGAGACGCTGCTCAGCCTCATCAGAGACGGTTCTGCAGATACGCTTGGGTCTGAGCAGGAGGTTTAGCAGCAAGTCCTTCAGCAGCCACTCAGGCATCAACCCACTGGCCAAACATAATACTGGCTACCATTTTATTGCCAAAAATAGACTGCTACTGATTATAACTGGCAGGTGGGAATACCCAGAGGAGGTGGTAGGGCTTATTTTTGTTGAAGCAAAGACTTCAAGCAAACTTTGTTAGAGAAAAGTTATTTATGAGAGTAGAAGACAGGGTCTGGCCTGGATCAGGATCAGGACTCTGCTGAGGTCCTCATTGGACTAACTAAGAGTGGATGATGAAGAACTGATCCATCCACCCTGTTTCTTCACAGGTCTCTGTCAGACTCTGTCACATCCCACTCTCCATCAGTTTCCCCATTGAAATCCCCGCTGTGGAAATGAGGACCCACCAGGGTGGGATGAAGACTTCATGCTGCACGGCCACTGAGGACCAAGGAATATAAAAACATTAGAAGCAGCAAACCACCAACAACATATGAAGAGCCTGCAAAGTCATGTGCAAAAACTACCTTAGCTTGCCCTGAAGGAGCTGTCTCTCACTCCAAAACATCACCATCACTTCTGGGGATTAGCCAAAACCTTCAGTTCTCTCCTTACATCTCTGTAACACTGAAGCACCCATGTGCCTGGGCTCCTGCAGGTCACCACACAGGGAACTGCTCTGTATTCAAGCTGTGGGAAAGCAAGGGAAGATTGGCATGGAGGACACTCAAGTGAGTGTCGCATGTGGGGTGCTAGAAAACACATCTATCACAAATTAATTGCTGCTTAGTTTTGCGTGCTCAACAAGTAGAACATCTGCACTCAGATAACAGTCCTGGGATGGGCTCAGGGTCAGCTTATCAAACACGCCTGAGATTCCTGCCCTGCTGCTGAAGAGATCAAAGCACAGCAGAAAACTCTGCCTGACAGAATCCTTGAAATACAGGCCCAAACAGCAAGTGGGAGTTCTCTCGCTCCCTTGCTAACAAGGACTCTCTTGCTAATAAGGACTCTCTCTTGCCCCACACTGCCTGTGTCCCCTGCTTGCCTGCCTCTGCCCAGATGCTGCTTCAGAGGTTCAGAGACCCATGAGGTACTGAGATTGAACTTGTTCTTTGCCCTTAACCTGTGGTTTTGTGGTTGTCCCTGCATTCTGCCTGCATTCTCACACACAAGTGTATACCCCAAAACAACACCCACACAGCACTCAAGCATCTGGCAGTCCAGACAGCCCACAGGCATGGGAGATCTGCCCTTGCACAGGCACCACAAACAGGTTCCAGAGACCAGCAATCTGCCCAGTACCAGCCCACCTAGAAAATGACTCCCCAAAACACAGGCAACGCGGGATCCGCTCACAATCCAGCTGCTAACAAATGTAGCAGGCACAGAAACATACAAAATACTACTCATTACTGACATTTCCCAATCAAGAAATCTGCTCAGAGGGGACAAACCAACAGAGAGGTCAGGAAGAGCTTGGGGTTGAACAGAGAGCAGAACTGTCTGTCTCTCTGTCCAAACATCTCCAGAGCCTGGGCCTCGTGTTTCCAGGGTCTACAGCAGCTCTACAGAGATGACTGAATTTGATTTGTTGCTATGGCCTAATGGACTGAATGAATTTGAAATAACTCTCATTGATAGAGCTATAGTTCTATATTAGTGCAATGACACAAATTCACCAAACAATGTTATCACAGAGAACACCTCCTTTTTGCCTTGTCCCTCAGAAGCAACCAGCTCTCCCCTATCCTATCTCCCCAAGCTTTGCTCTAGAGTTTCCTGAAACACACCAAAGCATGAACTCCCTGCATGTCTCCAACAGTCATTCTCTATCTATCTCTGATCAAACCATGAGAGATCTGAGCTCCCCAAAGAGGGCACAGGCAGTGGGAGAACAAAGGGAACAGCAGGGCTACACAGGCTGCTCCTTTGTTAACCCACCAGGGAGCCTGTGTTGGGAAGATTAAAAGGCAACCAACACCCAGCCTCCCCACAAGTTTTCTCCAAATCCTCTGCAGAAATCACTTTCCATCACCACCTAAGAGACCAGAAGAGGTTGTGCCTGTCCAGGCAAATTCCCTTTACAGGGACTGCAGGAAACATGGTGCTTTCTTAGGAGGTGTAAGTGAACGGGTGGGGATGAGGAACAGCTGGGATGCTGCAGGGCTGCTTTTCCACACTCCAGAGCTAAGACAAGGAGGGCACCACTCCCTGCAGGGTGAACAATGGATGTTCAGCAAGACACTGCACATAGCTGGCCTCCCCAGGCCACCGGGGACTTGTTTGCAAAGTGCTGTCATCATTACATATCCCTTTGCAACAACAGCCTGCCTTTGCCCCTGACAGAGCCATGGCGTCAAAGCCAGACCCCCAGGGAGAAGGAGCCCTCCAAAGCCCTGCTGCCCAAAAGCAAGAGCCCTTCAAGGGCTTGCCCTGAAGGGGGAACTGACACCCTGAGACCCTGCTGCCAGAGAGCATCACCCAGATGTCGTTCATGTGGCTGTCATCGTGCCCTGCTCAAGATGGGACCTGCCCTGACATCAAGCACCCAAAACCCCCGTGACTTTGGCGCACAGGGGCCAAATTCAGCCACCCGCTCACACTCAGACCCGGAGAGGGGGCTCCTCTCTGTACCACGAGCGGAGTTACACAGATGCCACCCGCCGCACCGGACTGGCCAGCAGGAATGCCCGGGCCCAGGGCATGATGCTCCCACCCGCCCCACGTCGGCAAGAAGCCCCCCCTGTTGCTCCCCGCACCTCGGCGCGGAGCCCGGACGGCTGCAGACCCCCACCTCTCCCAGGGAGGGCCGGCTGCCGTCCAAACGCCCCCCTTCCCCTGCAGCTACCTGCAGGAGCATCCTAGGGACGGGGGGGGGGGACAGAAACCTGCCCGGGGGAAGGCGCGACCAGCAGCGGGGGGATGCCCGAGGCCCCGCCGCATCCCCCCGGCCCTCGGTGTCCCCCCCGGCTGCGGGTGGCGATGGCGGCTCCGCACAAAGCGGGGTGGGGCCGACAGGGTGGGGGGGGGAGGCTGCGGCACCCCCGGGCGACACCTCCAACCCCTCCGCTGCCCGGGCTGCGGCAGGTGCCCCGGCCGGCCCTACCCACGCGTGTCCCGGCCCCACGACCCCCGCTAAACCCACCACCCCCACCCCCCGATCTCATTCATACCTTGCCGCTGGCGGCGGGGGGGTCCGGCAGCGCGCAGGGCGTGCTCACGGGGAGCCCCGCTCCTTACGCGCCCTTCCGCGCCCCGCCGGCCCGCCCGCCGGCCCCGCCCCGGCCCGCCCCCCGCGCCGCGCCCCGCAAGCCGGGAGGTGCCGGCGAGGCTGGGATGGGGGATACCCGCCGTCCCCCGTGGTGGATGCGGGGCTGAGCCCGCAGCAGAGCTGCGCAGAGCCGTGCCGGGGTCCGGTAGTGGGCCGGGGGCGATCTGCGGGGGGAAGCGCGGGTTGGGTTCTGCTGCGGTGATGGGGGGAGCCCCTCCATAGCCACAGCAGAGTGGTCAAGCCACCTCTCCTTTCCCCGGGCCCGGGGGACAGGACCGACGTGTGCCGTGCCCCCTCACCATCACCGCCGCGGGTGGGTGCCCCAGGCCTGTCCCTGGAGGGACGTTGTGAAGGTTTTCCGGGGACATCATCCCGACAGCATCAGCACTTCCCCATCATCTGGTACTCAAGGGCCTTGACGGAGCTGCTGAGGACATGGCAGAGCATGTTCCCCTACCCGTGGTGCGACCACCAGGTCCTGGGCAGTGCACCCTGAACATACACACACCCCTGAAACAGGTATTGGTGTGACAGCCTTACCTGGGCAGCCTCTGGATGGATCAGTAGTTCCTGGCAGATGGAGAAACACTGGCCTGCCTGGGCCCAGAGCTGCAGGACCTTCACTGATGGCAAATGGCCCTAGAAAGCTGCTCGTGCCTGCAGAGCTCACACTCGGACTTTGGGGCTGGCTGGTAGCGTGGCAACACTGCAAACCCACCTGGTAACTTGGATGAGGAACATAGCAAGTAGACAGCAATGCCCAAGATCAAAGGGTAGAGGAGATTTCCTTGGCCAGGTCACCCACTCAGCTCACACCACTCCAAACACAGCCTGAGAGAGCAGGCTCACCTCCATGCTTTAATCCCACCAGTCTGTGGGGAGCAGTGGCAGTGCCGGGCTGACCCAGTGGATGTGACAAGACCGAGATGAGGTATTCTCCACCTGTGGAGGTGGACATTGCAGTTCAGGTATCTGCTTTGATTCTGTGGTGGTGAGACAGGAGTCTGACAATCCCTCCGGGCAGCTGAAGTCCTTCAGAAGAAGGATAAGCAGGCCCTTGACAAGAGCAGTCCCACCGAATCCTTCGAGGGAGTTGGAACAGAATTCCAGAAGCAACCAGCAGCCCTCAAGAGTGATCTCCATGCCTTGCTGCCAGGTGTCAGACTGGGACAACCCAGCAGTTGAGACACAGCTGTTGAGAAGCACTGTCCATGGGTGGAGCACAGGAGTAATCCAGCTGTGGACATGAGTCGTGCAGCAGCTGTCCTGAACCTACTCTGCCTTCAGGAATTGAGATGACTTCTGGAACGCCTCAGGATCCTCACAGCCATGCTCATGTCTTCATCATGGAGAAGTACGAGACAGTTAAGGTGCGGATGCACAGATGATCTCCAGTGCTTCCTTTCACACACAGTGTGCTCCAGCCTGGATTGAACTGTAGAAGATTGCATGCAGGACTCACAGGGGGGAAAAGTTGTCTTTGTTTGAGCTTACTTGTGGGAAACATTTCACCTGCCTTTGGCCCTGTCCACTGTAGGCATCTAGCTATGCTACTTGTGCACAAGTGCCATTCCTCAGAGATGTTTTATCTGCTGACAAAGCAAACGGCTTTGCTGTCTTTTCCCCTTTGATTTCCCCTAAGATGGAATGGTTGGGACTGGTGTCCATACTGGGGTGTCTTCGGTGAACTCTGTCTTCTTTTCTGGACCTTCTCAACTGGTCATCCAACAGCAAGGGCTTGTCTGAGCAACTGCCAAGTCTATGGAGGCAGCTTGTGGCAAATACCACCCCCACACAACACTTGTCCTGCTCTATAAAGGGTCTCCAGAAGCCCCAAAGAAAACACCGTTCGTGCTTTCTGTTGGGACCCCACAGCAGAAGTTGGAGCAATGTGCCCTGTAACTTTCTGCTGTCCCATATCCTTACGGACCAGAAATGGGGCTGGAGGCAGGCTACCGTCACCTCTGGACATCTCTTCCCAGCCTGTGCAAATTAATGAAAAGTGGAAAGCTACCACCCAAGACAGCAGGGTTTGTTATGGAGAGGAGCCTGACAGCACCACCATCAATCACCACCGTTGGCCCACTGCTGGCCAGAAACCACCTGCAGCACTGCAACCGGTGGGCAACCTGCTGGCAACCTGCTATGGCTGTGGCCACATTCGTGGTACCTCTGTGACTATGGATAAAGCACCTCTGGCCCAGCTGGAGACAGCTCCTGGGGAGGGCCCTGCTTTGGTGCAGAAGAGGATGAGACAAGACAGAGGGAAAACAGCCATCTTCTTGGTGATGTGCCTTGCAACCCTATGGAGGTGTTATGTTTTGAGGAACTCACAACGACTTATTGTCGTTTAGGCAATTATTCTCTCACCCGATGACCCCTCCCCATCCAGGAAGAAGAACCAGGGGAAAAACAGGGAAACCCAGGAGTTGACATGCAAACAGATTTAATACAATAAGGCTAAATAACTATTAGTAATAATAGTCAATATTGATCCTGGTAACGATACAAAATACATAAGGATTATACTCATCCCATTCTATCAGTAGAAGCCGTGTGCTCCCAGCAGGGGACAGCAGATGTGGGACACTGGGGCGCTGTGGCTTCAGGAGGAAGGGAGGAGCTCAGGGGTCCAGCATGGAGGAAAGAGGTTCTCTGGACCACTGCTATCAGGGGAGAGAGCGAGCTCCTCAGCAAACTTTCTAATTTGTACTGAATGTGACGTTCATGGTATGAAATAATCCCATTGGCCTCACTCCTCATCCCTGCGCCTGGCAAGGGTCGGAACACCGAGACTTTGAAACCCGCACACCACAGCTGGCTTTAAAGTAAACATTATCACAAATAGTAGAGTCTTCACTAAAGTCTGATAAAAAACCGCATTTTTTCCATGGCATTAGATGAGACCTTACCGAGAAGTAAAATTACTGCAAGAGAAATTAATCCTGTGTCTCTCAAACCAGGTCAGATGGGTATGAGGGCTTTGCAGACACAATGTCCTCATGCGGAGTTAGTAGAAAGCCACCTTGTACCAGCACTCAGCCCCGAACACCTGACTGGCGGGGAGGTGCTGCAGCAAGCACTGCGCCCAGCTTCATCCCAGCCCACTGAGGACCAGGGTCATGGTGTGCCCACGGTAAGTTTGGATGGAGCCACATGGAGGAAGCTGCTCATTAGTTATACCCAATTAGTGTCATATCATGGAATCACGGAATTGTCAGAATTGGAAGAGACCTCTAGAGATCATCTGGTCCAGCTCCCCTGCCAAAGCAGGATTGCCCATCACTCAGGACTGCATCCAGGTAGGTCTTGAAAATCTCCAGAGAAGGGGACTCCATGACCTCCCTGAGCAGCCTGTTCCAGGGCTCTGTCACCCTCACTGGAAAGAACTTTTTCCTGATATTTGAATGGAACTTCCCATGTTCCAGCTTGTGCCCCTTGCTCCTCATTTCAGTTGTCACTGGAAACCACTGAAAAGTGACTGGCTCCATCCTCCTTCAACCCACCCTTTAGGTACTTGTAAATGTAGATAAGGTCTCCCCTCAGCATTCTCTTCTCCAGGCTAAAGAGTCCCTGGTGCCTCTTTGAGCTTTTCCTCTAAGGGTGGTGCTCCAATCCCTTAATCATTTTAGTTGCCCTACATTGGACTCTCTACAGTAGTTCCCTGTCTCTCTTGAAATGAGGAGCCCAGAACTGGACATAGTATTTGAGTTGTGGCCTCACCAGTGCAGAGTAGAGGGGGAGAATGACCTCCCTCGACCTACTGGCCACACTCTTCCCTCTGCAGCCCAGGATCCCATTGGCCCTCTTGGCAACAAGGGCACATTGCTGGCTCATGGAGACTTTGCTATCCACCAGGACTCCCAGATCCTTCTCCTCAGTAGTGCTTTCCAGAAGGTCCGCCCCTAACCTATATTGGTGCCTGGGGTTCTTCCTCACCAGGTGCAGGACCTTACATTTGCTCTTGTTGAACCTCATTAGGTTCTTCTCTGCCCAGCTCTCCAGCCTGTTCAGGTCATGCTGGATGGTGGCACAGCCCTCTGGAGTGTCAGCCCTCCCAGTGTGGTATCATCAGCGAACCTGCTGAGGATACACTCTGTCCCCTCCCCTCTTGTAATTATTTCCAGCCCTGACAAATTCCAAGATCACTGTCTGTGCCACACGTATGGGGGCGGGTGGCATGGAGGGGTGGGATGGCAGCTGGGCCCATGCAACACCCACCAGCTTTGGGGACTGATTTAATATGCCATTGTGATGGCAGTGTCAAAACTGAAGTCTTTTCCAGCTTCCAACTGAAGTGGCACCAGCAGTCCTCCTCAATGTGCAGGAGCTTTTATCACATCAAAAAAAGTTACATTATTGGAAGATAAAGGAAGAAACATTTACTTTAATTTACTTTTGGAATTTTTTTCCACCCTGCAAAATGCTGCCATAAACAATACTTTAGTGCTAACAGAATCACTCTATAAAAGAAAAAATAAAGGTATTATTTTCAGCGTGGGGCTGTGGTGTTGGGCTGAGTACAATTTTTTTCCCCAAGGGACCTTGAAATGTCATTCTACTTACCTTGGATTTGGATGTTGCCTCAAGTCCCAAAGCTCCCTACCAGGTTGACACCACAACGTGCCAAAGAGGTTCTGTACTATGAAAATTAACCAGAGCAGATTCTGACACACCAGCTGGAATCTCAAAAGCTGGACTTTTCACTTGGCAGGAAGACATTGGTTAATAACAAAAAGAAACGGGGACTTTGTGTCAGTGGTAGTGGACCGTGCACCTAGAGTAAGCACCTGGCTACAGTGGGACAGGGGACCCCTCACCCCAAGTGATATCTCCTCTTCCACTGACTACTAACCTGGTGTGCTGTTTTCCTGTCTGGAGAGCTCCCGAGGCTGAGCAGAAAATGCAGAGGGGTATAGAGGGGTATTCTCATGATTTAGCATCTCGGTGCAGCCCACAGCCTCTCACTGAACTCCAGAAAAGGGGGTAAATTACCTTAGAGGGTATTAAATCACATCAGTTCCACCACTATGGCCCTGGCATGAGAAAGTGGTTTGTCTTCTTGCACCTGGCACGTCCTCAGGCCATACAGAGCAAATGTTCTGTAGAGGAACAACTGGAGGAGTCCCAGCTTGGCTTAGGCCACCAAAGTTAGCTCTTAAATGGGAAGAGAGCCAGCTCCAGGTCTCGTGTCTGTGGTGGTGCCAGGAGGTTTCCCAGGCTGCAAGCTGGAGGAGAACCTCAATGCTTTGGGACATCTCCTGCTATGGGCTGTTGTTGCCTCCTGCAATGCCTTGTGCCATAGCACTCTCCTTCACCCTGGATGAGAAGCTGGAGCTTGGGATAAACATTAACCCAGCAGAGAAACAACCTCTCCAGGAATGCCTCTTTCCGGGACAGCGTGCCAGGACTCAGGAGCAGATCAAGTGTCTTTGCTGTGCACTAGTACTTTTGCATGCAGCACACAAAGGTAATAGCAATTCAAACCAAAGATCCTTCCAGCCCTCCCAGGGCCAAAAAAGGCATGGAGAAGAGAAGCCTCCCGGCCTCTGCCTGTTTGCAGCTCAGGGACTTAACTGAGCCCACAGCTGCTTTCTGTGTATTTGGCCACCCTCCACCAATTTGTCCTCTCAAAACCAAATAAACACTTGGTGGCCCCAAAGTCCGGCAACGAGGTGAGCTACAGATTAACTGCACATTCTGGGGCGCAGGAGGGGATGGAATCAAAACCATCCTTTTTAGGGTTGGTTCTGGTATCCCAAAGTTTAGATTAATGCAGAGACAGAAGGCTTAATTTTAAAAGTAATGTTATATATCCCATACAGCACAGCTCAGCAAAGGCTGACTCTGGGGTGGAAAGACATCCGTTTTATCCACAGGCACCAGCACAGGCAGAGGGAGCTACTGGGCTGTGCAACCAGGCCAAACTGTTTTCCAACCACAACAGTTGAACATGGCCGCAGAAAACAAATTATCCTAGTGCACTTCATGCAGTGGAGTGTGTTCAAAACACTCCTAGCATTGACTGACTGATACTCACTGAAGGTCATGCAGAGGCTTGAGGGACCTGCAAAGGGCTAAGCTAACTTCTGGGCACAGCTGGCATGCTATGACATGCGTTCCATGCTCTTCAGTATCCCTGAAGTTTGTGGAGTAGAAGTGGGGTACAGCCCATGCTTGGCTTCCAGAAGCAGGTCTGCACAGGCCTTGCAGGTATTCCTGCATCCACCCCATTTTTGTAAAGAAAGACCACAAGTGACTGGTGGTGGCATGACCAGATGGAATAGACCTTCAGCGAATAGATATGTGGAGCAAAACCAAGAGCTGGTGAAGACACAACAGACAAGAAACTTCTAACAACCCTGAGATGTCCTTTCTTTCTCATTTCAATTGAAAAATTATTTTCAGATTTCCCATCAGGGACAACGGCTTGGTCTTTAAGTTTTCTTCAGGAAGTTTATTTTTCAACAGGTCATTATATATCACATAGACCAATGTTTACTGTAGACATATGTCAGGCTATGGTTTGGTCTAGTGCATGTTTCAAATGCCTTTTATTTAAACAAACGTAAGGGTGGGATGGAAGAAAAGTTTTTTATGATGCTGCAAAAGGCTCTAGGAAAAATACAATCATAAGTTCACCTCTAATTTTACATGGTCTTGATTTAAAAGACAACGTCTTTCAAAAGTCCGTAACAGTAGCAAAAATCTGTATTTTGTGCACCCGTTTACATAACAGTATGAGTAAATTAGATTAGCAGTATGATCTGTAAAGAAAACCTTCTGCATTTTGAGCTTCCCTAGCTAGGTGGCATTATTTTAAATCCAGTGCACTTTTTTTGTGGTAGGACTCCAGTAAACATTTTCATCTCATCCCGCACTTTCAACGTGTACAGCTGTCAGTGATATGCAGGGGATCTACCTCATTCTTGTCTATCTATCCGCTCTTCCCAAAACTTCATTTCTACTTCCATTACTTCCACACTGTGTGGCTGGCCTCCGCAGGTCTCTCCCAGCTCAGACTTTTGTAATTCTTTGAAACTGTCTTGTTTGCCCACTTGTGCCTAAGGCAGAGCTGAGACAGACCATGTATCTCAGGTGAATCAAGGCTGGTGCTGTTTCCACTAGAGGCTGGAGGACTGATCTACACAGACAGCCCAGGGATGGGCGAGCCTGGGAGGCTGACAGATCCCACTCCCAGAGGTAGGCAGGACATCTCTGTGTGCTAGGCCCAAGAGGCCAGCTCCTTGGTTCAGGGGAAATTAGTGTTTTTAATAAAGAATATGAAGCTATCTTTCATAACCTAGTCCTAGTGGTCTACAGGTTCATCCCCAGAGTTGCAATATTCCATGGGTCAAACACCCTCAATATTGGAAACTCCTACAGAAATTATGAATGGGAGTCTGAGACAGGGATATCCCTGTCAGACAGAGAAACCTGACACAGGAGGAGCATAACTGTGAGGTAGAGAAAGATGGCCACACACTCATCCTGGCCGAGTGTGAGGTGATCAGAAGACTCGGGTGTTCCCTGCCTGCAACCATGCCGCTTTCAGCTTCACACTGAGGTGAGAGCTTCTCTATGGAGCAAATCCACCTCTGGAAGGCATGATGGTGCCAGGGTCATGCCAACCCATAGATGGCTCTGCTCAAAGCTAAACAAAAAGAGGTAGCTTCGAGCATCTTCCAGCCAGGCAGAGAGACACACCTTGTGCTCCCATGGACTTCCACAGGAACCAAAATAAACTGCAGAGGCAACTCTCCTACAACCCATTTCACTTTTCCAGGCTGAGTTCCAGGGGAAGGTGCCCTCCAATCCCAGGACTTCCTCATGCCCAACACTCAGTAATTACAATGTTAAACACATGTTCTCGTAGCAGGCTAGCCACTGAAGACACCATGCCTTCTAAGAGCATGCTTCCTTTCTGACCAGTTCAGAACCTTTAGGTACCAATGCAGGAGTGCTCTCAATTCATTATTTCTGGTGGTTTTACTTGCACATAAAGATCACTTTCAAGCCTCCATCAGAAAAGGTAGAAGAACCTTGCCTGGCTGGGTCTTTTGCAGCATGTCAACTTCTGTCATCACACCATAACATATATTTCCTATGGGCCTTAAGTTGTAATCCTGAACTGCACAAGACAGGGTGGGCCGAATGGGGAGAAGTACAGAAGAGGATTAAACTCCTTCAACACCTTCCAATCCATTACAAAGTCTGGCTTGGTCCACAAATTGTCCTATACTTACCCCCTTTACTTCCTGGGGCAGATGAATGTCTGACCACCTTTCCCCTCCAACTACATCTCTTACAGACAGTTGATACCAAAGGCCTTCTGCCAGGTGGAAGGGAAGTGATGAGGAATTCTGTTTTTATTAAATCTCTTCTTCCTCTTCACTAACAACCTCCTTCAGGTCCTGAGCCCCCTGCTCTGCTCTCTCTTTTACATAGGCTGCCTTGATCTGTTCCAGCTCACATAGTTCTGCCTCCAGCTCTTCTCTGTGCATTGACCGACGGTTCCTCAGCAGTTTCATGGGGAAGGGGTTTAAGTCATTGAAGGCAATGTTCATCAGCTTCCTACAATGGAAAAGACAGGTCTGGTGAACTGATCTGCTGGCTGGTAACAGATACAGCAAGGGCATTCTGGGGTAGGCAAAGAGTAGAGCCTCAGATTTCAGCTCTCTGAGCTCAAAAGTCACTAAGCAGCAGCGTCTTAAAGGAATCACAGGCAATTCCTTCTCACACAAACACCACAGCCCAAGCAACCTTACACCACACCACCTTTTAAGGTACTGGTATACAGCCACCAGTTGGGAGACAGTGGATCAGATGCCAATTCTGATAGCCCCTGGGGGAGGAATATTCCCAACATTGAGCTCTTCTGGTCACAGAAATCTACCACTCAGACACATATTGCCATTAAAGGTTGTGAGTGGTGCTGTCTTCCCGAATATCCCAACTATAGCTGACAGAAACCCAGCAAATGGCAGCACAAGTTCCAGCAGATGCAGAAAAGAAGCTGGCCCAGACTTCGTTGCTTGCTGTGCTGTAGCCTACTTTTCCCCAAGCCAAAAAGAATTTAACTAATGCCATGAAGAGAAAGTCAAAAAAAGACAAAGTGATCTCTGTCCCATGGACCTGCCAATGTGCATGAACTGCTCTTAACAGACTGGTCACAACTCTTTTTAGGCTGACCTAACAGGCAAGGAAGTATAAACGCAGGATGGAAGGTAGTCTACAACACACAGTCCTACCTGCCATCCATGATCATTCTTGTGAAAAAGCGCAGGTACTGGTAGATCTCCACACTGTCATGAATTCTTAGGATTTCCTCCTCGTTGTATTTGAAAATCGCAAGAGCATAACGGAAAATCACCTGGAAGGTTGAAATGTATTTGAGTTGTCAAAGTCTTAGGCAATTGAGGGACCAGGCCTCAATTAAACATGAGGTGGGGCACAAAGCGCTTCAGTTCAGGCTGGACACTGGGCTTCTGCTCTCAATAGGCTGCATTAGGGCAGGCCTAAAGAAGCACAGAGCTAATCCCAAGAGAATGGCCCCCTGTAAGCTCATTTACAACCCCAGAGCATAGCAGGTCCTCCAAAAGCATCCTCCAAATGGATTTCACAAGGGTTCTCTCTGTGCACAAGGGCAATGCAAGACTCGCATTTTCAGATACTAACTCTCTGCCCATCCTTGGCTCACAGAGCAGAAGACACCATGGTCAACTGCTATGAAAAGTTGTTTCATAGCAGGACTACCTGCTAAAAAGTGCCAGGAATATTGTGTCCAGTATCAGGGACACAGATCGTGTCTGTGGCAGCAGACTGCTGGCAGCAAGTACACAAACAACAGAGGCTGGGAGGCATTAAGCCTCACCCCACCAAAAAGGCAGGACAGGATATGAGGCTCTTTGACACATGTGTATGTCCATCGCCCTGCCATGATGTCTGAGAGGTGGTGCAGATGGGAGGAAGCCTAGACTGAGAGTTGCACCTTAGTTCCTTCATACAAGAAGGCATCCCACACTCGCAGGAGGATGTCGCTGACCAGGCTGTCCACAAAAACCACCAGAAACCAATTGAAGGTGATGAGTGAGACATCAATCCGATACTGTTCAAAATGAGCCATGAGGCGAGGCAGCTTCTCTGACAGGAAGTCTTTGAAGACCCTTTGATCTACCTAAAGTTGACAAAAAAAAAAAAAAAAAAAAAAGAGAAAACAATGAAGTTCTAGTCAAGAGTAGTCCTTGTGTAGAAGGAGAGGAGTAGTGCAACAGGACAGTGGTCCACGCATGACATGGTAATCACTGGTGCTGATGCACCTAGTATACTTTAAGAATGTAGAATATACTTTTAAAAGAGTAAAATATATTTTAAAAGGTAGAATCTCTCATTAGGTGAGAATAAGGAGCTGTAAAAAGGTCTCAAAGCCCACTCAGTATAAACAATAAATGCCTTGCTAAGGAATATGCCCTTGGAGAGGAACAGAAGGCTGATAATAAGGAACACGCCACAACTGGAGGCACCAAAACCAGCTGAAAATCAGATAGTGGCTGGATAAGGCATGAAGTCAACAAAAATTTTCATAACTGGGGGAAAGGTAAAGGTGTCAGTGCGAGATTGCAACAACAAACTCAACTGGAGACCCAATTGGACTATCTCCCCTGCATCCCCCCAGTACTGGAGCAAGGTCAAATTAAAAGACTTGTAACTTTAAATGAAAGTGAGAGACTATACTAAACTATAGCAATTGTTAAAATAAGGCCTAACCAATAATTATATTTAAGGATGTGTGTTTCTGTGTTTTCAACTATTGCATATCCCTAGACGGTTTTAGGCCAGTGTGCTAGCTTTGTGGATCACCACCTAGCACCCATCTCTGCAGAAATGAAATAAATAGATAGTACCTCTACTCCATGTGTATATTGGCATCTGTACACTGGGTAAACGACCCTGCTTTGGGACAACAGTGCTTCCTTCTAGCCTAACCATACCCTAAGAAGAGCAGAGAGGTCCTTGTCTCCCAACACTTCAAAATTACTGAGCAGCGTACTTGTATGCTGTACTCAGTGTGAAGTGTAGAACTGAAACAAGCCCAACAAGCAAGCAGAGATACATACATTTTTCTCACTCAGAGGATCATATTCCTTCCCAACCTCAAAGTCAAGAGGGAAAGCGCTGCCACATCTTTCTTCTCCCAGTCTTACTGGGATTTTCTATGATGCCATGAGCATCCAGTTGAACGACAGGGATTAAAATTTTCCCTGGTCTGAATGTCTGCATATGGCCCAACAGAATAACCACAGAATAACAGAATTCCTCTTTACAAGCAGGACCTGACCTTCTTACTTACCTTCTCTTTGTGGTTTGAGTACTGTGTGTGCTCTGCTTCTGGTTGCACGAGCTCAGACAGAAATGTAATCGGTGAGATCCCTGACCCAGGTTTATAAAGGCTTCACCTCAGGGGAGCCATGACTTCGTGAGGGGAAGTGCTAGGACTTCCCCTAGCTACGACTAAGATGATTTAAGATGATGTGCTAGGACTAAGATGATGGTTAGGTCTTCCCCTGTGCCATATCATACTACTGCTGTGTCAGCCCACTTAGACACAGCACAGTGGTACAAACCAGACAAGTTGACATGCATGGATTTTAAAATCTACAACAGCTAAACCTTAAGCTTTCCAGCCATATCGGAACTTTCACTTTATCAAGCCAACCCACAAAGCATCAATCTAGACGTTCCTCTTCATGTGGGTCTTGGCTAGACTTTCAGACACCAACTATGATGTCAGGAAGTGTTTCTGAAAAAGGCTCCCTCAGCTGACAGTCTTTTCTTATCAAACGCAGAGGAGCCTCTGTGTCTTCAGTCTGCCATGCTTTTCCCTGTCAATCACTATTTGTCAAGTATTGAGCACTGCCTATTACATCTCACAGCTAACACTACCTGCTCTGGACAGACATTGTGCTATCTGCACAGTCATTTGTCTGCTTCCCCAGTCTGTGGGTTGGCCTCTCCACCAGCACACCACCGCCCCAGTCAACATTAGTCAACCCATTCAGTGGCACAATCAGTCACTCTCAGCTACTGATGCTTGTAGCCTCATCTACTCTGGGCCCACAAATAAAATCCTCTTTGCTCTGAAAGGACCACACACAATAAAGACACCAAGGTCACAGCCAGGCTCACCAGACTGGGCACTGCTAGGAGAGGGTGGTGTGGGCAAACAATTACAATTCCATTTAACTATATGAAATTATCTTGGCTCTGTGTCTGCCTGGGAGGAGGTAGTATATCCAATACAAGTCAACACATCTTGAAAACCTTGAAATCCAGTGACTTTGAACCACGAGAATAAACAACTCATAGAACATTTTACATCAAATGGCCAGAGGGATTTCTGGTCTGCAGGAAACCCCAAAGCCAGAACTAACACTGTATTTGATCATGAAGTGAGGAAAGTACAATGAATATAAAAATCTTAGTATTTTCTTCCATTTGTACATGGCACTCCAAAGATCAGGTGCAAATTCCAAAGATCTGAAGAGCTGCAGAATAGTGCCTTCTTCATACCTAGTTCTACACATGTTGGAGTTTGCTGCTTCACCTCTATTAGGCCCTCTTAAAACAAGTAACTGCAATTAATGGGCACCTTCCTTCTGACTAACCTGACCTTCAAGGGATTACTCAGTGGTGACCAATTTCCTACGGATGAGGATCCTATTGCTGCTACTGTGTGTGTAACCATTTTGCATTCTCAAATCTACAATACTTCTGCAATGGAAGGGATTCCAAGGTGGTATCACTGTACTACAAGAAATCAAACACACTGCAAGCTGACTGCTTGCTTTTAAACCTTCACTGTATATCAGAGTCCAAGCAGATGTGAGGATACCCAGCTCACCTGTGATGTTATCAATGTGTCACTGTAGTAGTCTGCTGGCATTAGGTTCTCCACAATATGGACTAGGCACCAGAAAGCACTTTCCTCATCTTCCAGGACCAGGAGGGCAACAGCTGCCAATCTGTGATGGACAAGACATACTGAGGCAATGCAATGCTGCAGGACGAGACTTAGAATGCCTCTAGCTCTATGAGCATCCAAAAGATCAAATATGGCAGGATAGCTGGCCAGAGAGGCAAGTGGTATGTTCTGCAGGTTTCTGAAGGAACCACGGTGATTTTCTTACCCATGTGCTTCTGTCAGCAAACAGGAAGCATCAAATACAAAACTGGTGTGACAAAGCCAGACTCCCCAGCTAAGAGGATGTTCTGTAGATCTGCTGAAGTTAAGCAGTGTGCTGGTTTTGGCTATTTCAATATAGGAAAGTGCTCACTCAAAGTTACTCCATATTATGTGACATAACTCAGTTTCCCATACATTATTCTACAGCCCACAGAATCACAGAATGATATGGGGCTGGAAGAGACCCCTGGAGATCATCTAGTCCAACCCTCCTGCCAAAGCAGGTCCTCCCAGAGCAGGTTGCACAGGAACGCATCCGGGTGGGTTTTGAATGTCTCCAGAGAAGCAGATTTCACCACCTCCCTGGGGAGCCTGTTCCAATGCTCTGCCACCCTTGAAGTAAAGAAGTTCCTCCTCATGTTTAGGCCGAACTTCTTAGATTCAAGTTTGTGCCCATATCCTCTTGTCCTATCCCTGGGCACCACTGAAAAAAAGACTGGCCTCATTCTTTTAACACCCTCCCTTGAAGTATTTACAAGCATTGATCAGATCCCCCCTCAGTCTTCTCTTCTCCAGACTAAAAAGTCCCTCAGCCTCTCCTTGTAAGAGAAATGTTCCAGGTCTTTAATTATCTTTGTAGCCCTCTGCTGTACCCTCTCCAGCAGTTTCCTGTCCTTCTTGAACTGGGGAGCCCAGAACTGGACACAGTTCTCCAGATGGGGCCTCACCAGGGCAGAGTAGAGGGGCAGGATGACCTCCCTCCACCTGCTGGTCATGCTCTTTCTGACCAACTAGAAATTCTCTTCTTGCAGCTAGTGCCTATACCTCTGTTATTTGGAGGCATACTTCTAAGAAGTCTAGTTTTATCTTTACTATAGATTTCTTCAGGAAATTAAAGTAGCTTTTACATTCCCTGAACCATTTTTTTCCAGACAGAACAAGTCCAGTTTCCTCAGCCTCTCCTCATGTCATTTGCTGCAACTCCCCCATCTCTAACACTTCCCAACATTTCCTCCAACTCTTCTCAGCAAAAAAGGGTGTTCTTCTGCTGAGTACATTAAGACTTGGAAATTCAGTTTCATGCTGTTATTCTGGGACTGCTTCACTCCAACTCTCATAGCTGTTCCTTCCTATTCTGTAACTATGGAGATGCCAAACAAGTGCATCCTGCTGCATGCTTGATCCCAGCAACAACACTGGGTGAAAAAAACAGGCACCAAATACAGAATTCTGGAGGAAATTACTTAGGACAGAACTCTGGAGAGGCGGGACCATGGGGTTGGTTGAATCACAGCCTGGTGTATGTGTATACACGGCCTCAACGCTATCCCCAGTATACCTGTCTCCTCACCTGTTCAGTCCCTGGCAGTATCCAATGGCAGGATTGTGCCAGGAGAATGCCAGCAACACCCTCCGGAGCTTGGGGATGAGCTGGGAGGTAGGAGAGGAGAAATGTTTGTTGTTGGTCAGTGTGCGGGGCAGGTCGAGCTCAATCTGGCGGCAGGCAGGGTGCTCGGTGCTCTTGCTCTGCCGTAACAGCTGCTGGTAGTGGCCAGGCAGATGGCTGCAGTGCCGGCTGACGATCCACCTCCAGACCCGTTGCCGATGCTCCACCGGGACGCCACTTCGGATCAAGCTCTTCAGCTCCACTGAGGGGCTCAGCTCTCCGACGCTGTTCCACCTGTCGCGGAGGGGCTTCTCCACTACTTCCTGGCTCCGCAGGTTGTTGGACTTTATCTCCAGGGCTTGGATTTTGGCCAAAAGTTTCCAGTCCTCAACTTCATACTCAGGTACAGTCATAAACCCATATTCATCATACTCACTGGAGGGACACAAAGCAGAGGTTAGTTCAAAATACAGTGCTGGTACCTGTGTCAAGGGCTGCTCACTGCTTGGGGCCATCCCAACTACAGCCTGCTGCTAGCTTCCTGTCACCCATGCCAGAGCGCAGGTACTCTTCCTTCATTTATTTCTCTGGCAGCTGCGTGTGAGAGCCTGCCATGCCTACTGTCTCAGACTCTTGAACACAAATGAGAGCCTGCAGAATGGCATACACACACAAACTCAAGTGTAACTTTGCTCTGAGCTACAGCCTAACCTCAACAGGTCTGCTCCCCTGACCCTAAAGGAGTATCTAGCTCAATCCATGTACCTTGTGCCTACCATGTCCTAGTGCAGAGAAAGTTCTGTAGGAAGGGGCTGAGACAAAGGCTTTGGGGCTTCAAACCAATGGACAGAGATCCACAGTCCCTCCTGATGTCTCCCTGTGCAAGTCTCCTATTGATTGGAAAACACCATGAGTGCTGACAGTACAGCTCATTGAGGGTTTGTGCATCATCAGTCCATAGGCTGAGATACTTGTAAGATACCATCATATTCTTGACAGACAGACCAAGCCTGGCCTTGCAGCCTCATCTCCAAAGCCACCTGGAGTACAAGTCTGACCAGATGAAATGGAAGCTCCTGCAGAATGAGGGTACTAACCAGGCAGGAAAACACAAACACAAATGTAAGGTCCCCAGCAGCGCTGGTGGCAAGGCTCTCTGGAGGTCTCCAGTCAAGTCCTTCTTCACTGCAGGACTGTCCCCAGCACTTCAATTGTGCCTTTGTATGGCTGGGACTAGAAAACCCCTAAGGATGGAGATCCCCCATCTCCCAGCTGGCCTCCTCTCCTACAGAAGGGTTTTATACTTATGTCCAGTGTTTACCTCCCAGGCACACCATGGCCATTGTTGCTTGCCATAATGTCTGCCTCTGCCAAGAAAAATTTAGCTGTACCATCTTTAACTTCCCCTTCCTACAGTGATATGCTACAATCAGATACTCATGGTGTCCACTTCATCAAATTAAACCAGCCTCCTCAACCTCCACTGCTATCTCATGGCTCCAAGTCCCTGCTATAGAAATGTCTTTGGATCATTTTTGCCTGTGCATTCACCTCCACACACCTACAAGGGTGTGAATATACCCATGCTCTTACCTTACAGGGTTCAAGTTAAAACCTTCTTCTGCTCCTTCTTTCACATCCCACTGGAGCGCTTCTTGGATGAGGTTCCTCACCAACTCAGCTTGGGAGCTGGGGAGGCCGGGCACAGCCTCCTGCAGCTTCCGCAAGACCATCAGGTATTTGCTCTCCATCTGGCAGTTTCGGGCTTGAAGGCAGGCACACTGATGGGGAAACATGACAGAATGAGCTGGCTCATTGGTGGTTCTTTCAGCTCTCTACTGGCATGGTCCGCACATAAAATGAAGATTCCTGAACAGCAGGATTCCAAAACACACATCTGGCAGTTTTCTACAGTCAGTGGAATTGCAGCAAGGAACGAACCACCGTGGTCTATGAACAAGCCCAAGATGTAGTAGCTAGCATTCAAGAGAAGTTGCTTATTGAGTGGGAGACCTACTACTGCACTACCTGCTTTAGCTACTGCATTGCACCAGTGAGTGGCCCTATCCTAGCCAGCTCAACTCAGGACACAACCAAAAAGCTACCACTGCAGTTGAGTTCTCTGCAGACTTTTCCCTGCTCGTTAGACAAGTTCTCTACCCCATATTGAGCTGTCTCCTGACAAAACACACTGCTCCTGGAACTGACCTATGACCATACCGTTTTCAGGATGCACAGTAGGACCACAGACAAGGTGACCAGCCCCTCAGCAACCCCCATCCTATGGCACTGGTATAAAACATTTCTCAAACACAGGAAGCCCAGCTGACTTCAAACAGCAGGATGCTCCCTGCCACCACAATACTCCTGGGCACACAAAACACTAAAAAGGAATGAGGACTGTTATCCCTACTCCAGAAGTAAGGAACCAAGGCCACATAGGTGACAAGACTCACCCAATGTCTCACAAGAAGCTCAATGAAGATTCCTGCTCAGTGGGAAGCAGCAGTTGAAAACAAGAACAAAGCAGAAACCAAAGAGAGAATTAGACTACATATAGAGGGGTCAGAAAGGAGTGTGGGATACTGTTATAATACCACTTTAATCAACATTTTGCCTCACATTGAGCATGTTAGTCTGATTACTTCCTTTCTGGAGGTTAGCAGCAGTGTCAGGAATAGGGAAAAGTAGTAAGTTAGGAGGTTTCAAAGGACTAGAAAGCAAACAGATGTAAGAATAGCAGTAACACTTCAGAAGCAGCTTTTTGCTCTGTTCCAGAATCCAGGACAGTGGAGACATACCCTAAAACCCAGGGAATTAAAACCTAGGAAAACCCAAAGAATCTCTATGGGCCCTTCCAACTCTAAAAAATTCAGTGAAATGCCAGTGTGCACTATCAGCCTGGGCAAGTGGCTCAGGATCAGAAGGTTGGATTAGACAAATCTGAGAATAACCACATTATGCACAGTTACCAGGCTAGAAATAAAAACAGAGCTTCAGAAAACATGCAATCTCTGATGTAGGTGCAGGACCTGAGAGTGCTGCCACCTGGCAGTGCTAAACCTGGTAGAGAAATCAAGACTAGATGGAGCCAGGGCTCAGTCAGTCTGCCAGCTCTCAGGAAAATACGGGTTAAGTTTCAGCGTCCTTAAGACTGAGCTTTGTAGGCATTTTACTTTAGTGAAGAATGAAAATAATTGAGAATTGAGAATGTCTAATTGAGAAACAACACAAAGCAGAAAAGTAAAAAAGCCACTCTAAAGAAACACGTTGGGAAGAAAACTCATTCCTGGTGTGTTTTGGACCAAAGCCAAAGTGATGGCTTTGGAAAGAAATCAGTAACAGCTGTCGCCAAGGGAAAAGAAATCATTTTGCCTTACCTTCATCAGAAGGGCCTTTTCATTCTCAGCAACACTTGTCCAGAGTCGAGTAACCTGGTGGATCTCCGAGTTGAGAAACTGGTTCTGGGTTTTGTATGCATCAATATCATCCTGCCATGAAGCAAAACAGTCACATAAGGAGAGTTCTTGAAGGGCCTGGAGTGCCCTTCCAATTCAGTTTTTACATCTCAGGAGGGACCTCAGGTATGGACTGTGTTAAGGACAAGAAAATAGCTCAACAATGTTATGTTCTGGGGAGAAGACAGAATTCCCCAGGACAAATAATGCCTACAAAGGAAATCAAGGTACAACATCAAATTGAAGTGTCATGCATTGACAGCCACTTGAAAATGCTAAGTGCACTGCATGCACATGCTTAAAGAAACATAAAGTTAGAGAAGCACTTAAATAAGGTAAAGAATATAAGTGATTTGTTCTGTTTTTTTAAAAACTGATGCAAATCTCAGCCCTATGGCTGGCAGCAAAACCAAACACTCACCTACAATGAGGTGTGGGCAATTCTCCACCCCATGCTAACTGGTCAATAGAACTGTGCCCACATACAGTGGGCACATAACATACAACAGGCTGGATTTGAAGGAACCAGGGGATAGTGGGAAACTGTTTGCAAAAAGGAAACACAGAAGTCAGCAAGTAAGACAGCAGCAGTGAAACAAAAGAGTGAAGGAAGAGGCAGGTACCAAATGGTGACATGAAGTCAAATAAAACAGACTCTGAGCTGAAGCTGAAACTGATCCAGATGTTTTTGAGCACCCTATTGGTACCAGCTGAGCCCTGTTCAGTCTGCTTTTGGTTTGTCAGCAGATGGAACAATTAGCAGAAGTATATTCTGTGCTTCCTACAAGGAACACCCTTCCACTGAACCAGAGGCCACAGAAATGGGAGCCGGCAAATGACTTGTGGTGTCTCACACACCTTCAGGTGCTCAATCTCCTCCTGCTGTTTATATAACGTCTCTGCAGTGACAGTGTTGGCTTCTTGCAGGGGGTCAGAGAGCTCTCGAGCCATCTGCTCTGTCAAGGTCATGATGACTTCCTGTTTGGCATGGTTCTTCTCCATCAGAAGTTGAACATGCTCCTTGAGTTCCTGGATGTGGCTGTCCCTCAGAGTCAGCATCTGCTCCAGTTCCTTCTTTTCTTTCTCAAGAGCTTCTAGCCGACTGGTGAGATCTGCGATTTGTCTCACTTTGTGGCGCACCAGCTCCAGCCTGTCCTTATCTTCTGCTGCAGTGAGATACATGCTGGACACTCGCTTCTCCTGCTGGGCTGCTTCCAGAGCTTTGTGGAGAAGTTTAACCAGCTCCTGGAAAGGAAAGGCAAAGCCATTACATCATAGTGCTGACCAGGGCAATGGCAGCATGGACAGCATAGAGCCAACCAGTAAGGAATGAACAGTGAAAGGTCCTCAGGATCTTGAAACTGACTCCTTTCAGAAGCAAAGCTGAAGGCAGAAATCTTGCAATCACAGTGCTTCCCCGGTGGAGAAGCTCTTCTCTCAAAGCTGTGCCTGAAAGCAGGCAACAGATGACTTTCAGTGGGCTGCTAACAAACAAGAATTCAGACACACTGTCTGAATTCTGACTCCCTACAGTCATCCTTCTTGGGTGAAGAGACCAGAGAAGCAGTGTGTTAAAATAGGAAGAAGGGAAATATGAAATAAATGCAGTCTGCATCATCTGTGCTACCAGAAGGAAACTGCTGTATCCATTTTAATCTTCCCTCTGCCAAAGCCCTCCCTCGTGCCATCCCACATGAAGGCACAAAAGCTTGCCCCAGCAATATACTGCTTATCCAGGCTCTGCCATCTCAGCCATTCAAGGAAACAAATCAACGATGTAACTGATTGCCCACCATGGGAACTGGCTCTCCTGCCTCTTCTGCCAGAAGAGCTACCAGCGTCGTTAGTGGAGAGTCTGGCATTGCTCCATACTTGTAAAAAAGAACAGTACCATTCAGGAGAGGTAGCCATTGCAGTGACCCATGACTTCTACAGTCAAATCAGCTCTTAATGGTGGATCGCTCTTCAAAAAGAATGACCTGCTGTTAACAGCATGACTCAGCCTACCAGTTCCTGTCAGTGTCAGAGAACTGTATTCTGTACATTCACGGAGCAACAGAGATGCACCAACAAGACAGAGAGGCAGAGAGGACTCAGATTTGTTTTACCTCCCTTTTCCATCCCCTCTCCAAGCTGCACTTCCTACCACAATGGCTGAAGGGCGGACTATTTTCCCTTGTGCTGGGCACAGCCAGGCATATACAAAGGAGGGTAGCACCAGGAGCTTTACCTAGTCACCAGTGGGTGTTTGCTGAGCACTTCCCAGCCTAATACCAAGGTGTAAGGGAGTCTCTGTGACCAGTCTCGTGGCCCTGCCCTTACAAGCAGCAGACTCTTTGACACACTCACCTTCTGTGACTTGACTTCCTCTGTGAGTGTCAGCATCTGTTGCTGTAATACACTCACTTTATCCATTGGGTTCCTCTCCCTGGACAATTCTTCAGGCAAGCCTGGGAAGCCACTGTTCATCCACCTGGCTTTCCTAACCCAGTTCAGCCTTGGCTCCATCCTTCCATCCTCTGGGATCCCCTCCTTAACTGAAGGGAAATAGGGTCAGTTTAGAAGGAATTGGTTTGCTACTATGGATTCCTGAGTCTTGCTAAAGGGGGACTCACAACAGCTCAGCAGACAAGACTGACACACAGGACAAGGAAAATTGACTTGCTAGGATTCTTGCTAGGGTTGAAGCACAGAGAGTAGGGATCAGCCACAGGTACCCCCAGAATAAACGAAGCTGTGATGTTTTATAATACCTGTTAACTCAGCTTGCACCCTACCCATCTGTCTTGCACACAGCAAATACAAGTCACCATTGTGGAGAGGTAACTTCCCAAGCATGCAGAGGAGCTGCTGAGCTTAGCCTGTGACCATGCAGCAATTTAGCTTCTACCTTAGAGAAATACCACTTTGGGCTGGCACCATGGATGGTATTTTTGCCTCTGCAGAAGGCTCCAGAAGTAGGAGACAGACAGATGCAGCCTGCAGCAGAGCCAAAAGAGTCAGTCTTGTGCCAACAACACAGGAAAGGACCTGAGTTTTCATGTCCCATTGTGACTTGCCACACTCACCCTCCCTTTCCTGCTAAGTCTGACTCCCTGCTAGAAGACATCATACTCAAACCAGCCCACACAGCTCAGAAACAAGCACCTGCACACCCTGCCTCCACTTTTGCCTCTTGCTCCTCATCCGGGTTCTCAGGATGCTCCTGGAATTCACTGAAGCTAAAGATGTTCCCATTGTTCCCCAAGAGCTGCTTGGAGCCACAGATATTGTAGACAGTGTTTCTGAAACAAGAAGAGATTAAGACACTCTAGTAAACAGGAGAAGGAATGATCTTTGCAATCAGTGCATATTCAAACTATTCAATACCTTGCATCTCCTCATATCCCACCCCTACTCCCAAAATCTATCATCTCCTTCATGTGCTGAGAAAATTAACTGTCCATGGAATAAATGGATCTGAGGGGAGCAAGGTTGTAACTGGTATAAATTAGGAAGGTGCCACAAAATCAGTACCACAACAGCAGTGTAAATCATCTGGAGATCTTTCTCCATGTGCTTAAGCCCTGTACATAAATGCATCAGGCTGGACAGATAAATCAAAAGTAAAAGTAGATCAAAAACCACATCCCTCTCTTCTTCCTTTCCCTTTTTTCTATCTCCCTTCCCCTCCTCCTTCTTTCTTCCTTCCTCCCCTCCCTCCTTTGTTTCCTCCCTCCCTCCTTCTTTCTCTCTCTCCCTTCCTATCCTTAGCTCACTGTGGAAATCCCCAGGTGCCAAGAAGAGCTCAGCTATCTACAGCACAGCCAAATCTGCCACAATGATCACATTTGAAGCAGCCACAGATCCTGTGTTCTGAACCTCATTTAATAACCCTGCCACAACAAACTCAATAGACTTTGATGCAGTAAAGAGATTCAAGAACAAAGTTGCAATCAGGCTCAGAACCAGTTTCTTACAGCTGCTGCTATCAGATGTTGCTATAAGCATGAAGAGATGACTTTATAGCATCAGGCAGAATCATAAATGCACAAATATTTTCTGTAAAACCTATATAGGAGAGAGTTGCCTCTCTCTATACAGGTCTTTCACCTTCTCCTATAGTGTCCATCAGCTAGAACAAAACAAGCACCTTATTTTGAGATCTACAAAAGACTCAGTACCAGCTACTTCCTAACTGTAAATGAAGTTGGCATTTAGATATTGTTCTCCTTTTGCCTTGTTACTGTATGGCTCCACAGCAGAAGACCAGACATTTCTGATCTGAGGGAACATATTGGCACATAAGATCAGCAGACCTTCATTCCCTGTAGTCTGCAGTTGGCAATGACCCAATGCAACTTTCCTACTTTTCTCTACCTCATGCTGCACCTCATTTCCTCTGAAACAGCAGCAGCTCAGGGATCTGATGAACTTTGCTGAAACAGACACACTACTCTCGTAAAACCCAGCCTGATAGTGACAGAGCCTGAAGAAACGTTCACAGAACCAGGGAAGCAATGCAATTTGCCTGAAAAGAGGCGATTGTTATCCAAGCTAGCAAAAGCAAGGCCAGGGACGGAGAGAGGAGATACGATTATATTATTTTTAATCAAAGTGAGAAGGACAGAATGCATAGCCTGCAAAATAGTACACCTGATTCTGATCCTCTTTGGTCCCACAGGGGCCCTTTCTTCCTATTGTCATAGGTAGCCAATAGGAAGTAGTAGTGGTAGTAAAAAACTATAGCCAACCTCTCCACCAAAAACATTTGGCAGGTGCCAGGCTACCTACCATACCTGTGGCTACTTGCACATTTTTAATTATATGTAAATAAGTGGTTAGGACACACTTAAGGAGATATTGATGGGGATTGTGTTTGTGCAACTGTAACTGCCTGTAACCTGTAGCCCTGAAAAGCAGCATTCTTGCAGGTTGTGGGAATATTCACATACTTGAAACTCAGCAATGAGTAGCAACCGTGTACTGTCAGGCCATATGACAGGCTCAAGTGCCTTTTGCTTGGAGTTCCTGCTTTAGAGAGTGCACTACATTCAAGGTCCTTTGAAACCACTGGAAAGTGCTAATGGGCTTCTATCACTAGCCTACAGACTACAGCTCAGCGTGCTCATATGCCCTTCCAAGAGTGATGTTCCCCTACCTACAATGAAGAAAGCTTAACTCAGCCCTAGGTCTGCCACTAGGGTCTTTGCAAAGAGAGCTAGATGATACGAGATGCATTGGAACAAGAGGATTCAAAAAGCTGCTTCATGGTTCTTCCACCTAGGTTGAGAGTCCCATTTCACACAACACATGACAGGCAAGGAGAGCACAAAGCACGTGCCCTCCTCTTGCACTTACTGTATCTCTGTCCAAGGGTGCTTAAGGGAGATGTTCTGCAAAGCAGTGCATGTTTGGGGCGCGGGCAAAGATGCTGCCTTTAAACCCACTACTTCTGTTGGTGTTTTCACTGGAGGCAGGAAGTCTTCATTGTCAACAACATCTATGTAAAAACAAAACAGGACACAGAAGCAAGTGAGCAAGACAGAATTCCATTGGACTTGGGCTCCTTCAGGTGACTTGGGAGCCACAACATTTTACTACAGCTATACATTCCACATGCAACTGGCCAGGTGGAACAAAAGAGCAGAGCAGGTTTCCTTTGCTTTAGGTCAAATGACAGCAGGTTCCATGTACAAATAGTCATCTACTCAAGGGCAATCAACTGACTTCAGCCATTTGTATATGAGAATGACTAACCCTAAACAACCAAACTTTAACCATCTAAAGGAGTAAGGAAGGGAGCTGTTGCTTTTCTTTTCCCACATACCAAACACCTTTTACTAGTTTTACTGTGCAGACAACACTCCACAAACATGTTACCAAATTACTGTCTGCTGTAGCAAAATGCCAAGGTACCCAGAACCTTTCAGAGAAAACACTTACTAGGGAGGAGGTTACTCGTTTCAAACAAAATGTGCATCTAGTCATAATGAAACAAGTGGACACCCTGCTTGTGTCCTCTCCTAATCCACCAGCCTGCATACTCCCCCTGCTAGGAATGCACATCTTCATCCCTCCACTACTGAAAAAAAACTTGTTTGCTGTATATTTCATAGACCTCACAAGAGAATTGGGATATATCACACCTGCACACATCACGTGTATGAGGAAAACCAAGAGGGAATTCATGGTCATGAGATATCTGAACATTTCCAACCGCATGCTGTGGATTAGGAGAGTGCCCATTCACTTTCATCCATAATAAAGCTAGAAGTTCCAAGTATCGACCAAACATTGATAGTTGGCACCTGCATTTTAAAAACCTGGCAAAAACCTCTGCCCGCCTACAGATGAAGAACACTATTCATCACTGGGAAGCTGAAAGCAAAGGAAAAAAAAAAAAAAAAAGGCTGACATCCGCAACACCTACTTGTTCTGCCAGCCAGAGGTTCATTCACGAGCTGGGAGCTGCCTACAGGAAATCTGCTCTGAGCGTTGCAAAATTCCCAACGTCTCATTTGTAGCTGCTGCAGCCAGTACATCCTTGCCTGCTTGCTGATTGCCTAACATAACACAAAACAGGAAAGGGAGGGGAATAATCTCATCAGCATGAGACATATCCTGAAGGGCTGATCACCACTTCACTGCCCAAGTCAGCAGAAATAAAGGCCAGTTGTGTCAAGCCTATGCTATATCCTCTGGTCCTAACACTGATTTGGGAGGACAGAGTAAATGTTGGACAGAGTAAAGCCAGCATGGCCTTAGTAATAGAACTTCAGTGGACCACTGACCTCATTTTAAATGTTTTTTGGTTTACTACGCTCCAAGGCTAAGATGAAATGTCATTATTACTTTAGCCAGGAATCACCCACTGAGCTTCTAAACAGCAATATTCAAAGAGATAAAAATCTAGCAAAAGTTCCTGCTAGAGCAACCATTTTAGGCAGGGGAGTTCACTTCTGTTCAGCAGATTACATGTGGACTGCAGTACTCCTCAATTATTTTAATACAACACTCAGCAGAAAGTTTGGCTTTTACTCCTGTTAAACAGCAGCCACCTCTCAGGTAAAAGAGTCCTAGTCTTGCCAAAACAATGCAAGTATTTTTGAT
Source organism: Scolopax mira (assembly GCA_004320125.1). Taxonomy (NCBI): domain Eukaryota; kingdom Metazoa; phylum Chordata; class Aves; order Charadriiformes; family Scolopacidae; genus Scolopax; species Scolopax mira. The sequence continues at coordinate 34,277 of BJBW01002797.1, forward strand.
CCAAATGGTAACAGTCCAGGCTGGGAGGACTAAAATGAAACTTGAGCTAAAAGGTGTCTTAGCAGAGATATGCCTGTCCTGATTGGGACATAACAGCCCCCCCCAGGAAGATGCTGGCTCTTACCTTCAAAGTAAAAACTCTGCTTGGTGTTCTGATCTCAAAAACCCCTTCCCCATTTTCCACCTTGCAGTCAAAGCTGGCGCTGGCGATATCAATAGACCCCAAAGGGTTGATGTCCTGTGCAGTTCTGTAGTATAGTAAATGACATTTGTTTTCATCATAAAAGAACCAGCGAGACTTCCATGTCTTGATTGGCCCCTTGATGCCCAGCTTATTTAAATAGCCACAGAGTTTTTTTCTGGGTGTTTCTCTGCTGGGTTTCAGCTGTACATTTTCCAGTTCTCCAGAAGAGGAATGCATGTCTTTCTCTCTCTCTGAGGCTCCATTGCTGCTGTTATTGTTTGGGTTTGACTCCACTAAATTGCCTGAAGCAGCAAGGGGACAAGCTCCGCTGCCCACCCCTTTCTTCATATCTTTCAGGAAATATACTCAGAATTTAATTGAAACAGGAATTTCTCTTGGTAAATATGTAACAGCAGATCCCGACTACACCATCATTGTTACAGAACCTGCAGCAAATGAAAAAGGAGGGACAAGCTCAGCTCTGGCATACAACCAAAACCATTCCCTAGCTTTCAAACTGCCCAGACAAGGTCCCTGATTTTGACTTCTGGTCATTGCTCCCTGAACTCCTCAGCTCAGATGACCTCTAGATATCTGATTTCAGGTAAACGTATCCTGGCATTTCCACTGAATATTCAGCTAATATTTTAAACATTGATGTCTAGAGAAAAATTCAGCCTTTTTGCAGCACCCTTATAAATAATTTGAGTCAGTTGAGGATTGCTGTTAAAAAGCCTGCATGCTATGTGTTAGGTCTCCATCCAGCAAGCCTCATATGATGCATTATGCATGAGAGAAAGTAATTCTGTGATCCTTGCAAAGGAGACTTGATTGCTTAGGGGCCGAAATAAACTGATGGGTTCCTAAGAGGAACACAATATGCAAGAGAAAAACAGAAAAATGAGGCTGGAAGGCATCTGTGGACATCTCTAGTCCAGCTTCCCTCCCAGAGAAGCAGCTGACTTCAAAGCCATAGCCAGCTACTCGGGTCGACATTCAGATGAATTTTGATCATACGCATGGATGGCAATTCTCCTCGTTTCTGGGCACTTTTTCAAGTGCTTAACCACACGGCAGGTATGGGTTTTTTGCTCAGAGCTGCAGACACCAGTGGCCCTTGTATAAAGGAAACAAGTAACATTCCAGAAAAATACCTATGAATAATTTCCTACAGGTTTAAGTAAAAACATGGTATAAAGATCAAGAAAGAAAAAAAATATGAGAGACCTCAGTTCAGGCACTAACATATATGAAGCGAATTTGTAAGCAGATAAATTTTCGCAGTGTTACAGTAGTGGGAATCCAACTGCAGACACAGAACTACTGAACATGACAGCCAGCTGTGTGACAACAAGTGAACAGAAATTAATGCAGCAGAGCACACAGAGATGTTGCCCAAGCTCATGCTCTTAGGAACGATTTATCCTTATCATTGAAAAAAAGATTACCCATCCTGGTCCTGGCTAAGACCCATCACTGCTGCCCACTCCTGTTCCCACATTAGCTTTCTAGACAACTATAGATAATGTTCACCCTTTTTGGAAAGCTACTTAGCTTCTTTTAGTTCCCTCCCCTGACACCACATATCCTGCTGCTCAATGGATACACAAATGCCAGGAATAAGCACCTTTCATGAAGGTGCTGCCTCAGATAAGCTTCTGAAACACCCAAAAGCTTCATTTCCAAGCTAGTTTTGCCTTGCACAAAGGAACAATCATCAGGAGGAAGCAACAGTCTCAACTCTCCCTAACAGACCATGTTAGGGAGTACCTAACATGGCAATACCAGTGTAAGGACCTCCTGTACCATCTGAAGACTCCATCACACTTTTGCCTCTTGCAGCACGATGGTCTATGAACAGGATCAAGTAAGCATTTTGGGTTCAAGCACCAAGTTACAAGGACTCATGTCAAATCTGCATTGCAAAGCACTCTAGAGGAGAAGATCTCACCTCCTTAAAAGAAGCGGAGAGATGACCCTGGAAGTCACAGTCTGCTAGCGTAGAATTACTGCTGCAGGCACCACCAGGCAGGTAACCGCAGCCTCCAAAACAAACCAAACAGCAAAAGAAGAGGGGCTTCTGCCTCAAGGTTCCTTCGGTCCAGTTCCTTTTCCTTCGGCTCGCAAACTGTCTGAAAGAGATGAAAGCAGCTCCGACACTGACTCATCAATGAAAAGGGAAGATCAGGGTGAACCTTGCACGGACCTTCCTGGAGCCGCTGGTGCGAGCAGCACAAGGCAGCCCCCCTCTCTGTGCCTCCCCCAGCGCCGCAGAAGCACCTCCCAGCCCAGCTGCACGGCGCCAGGGCACAAGCGACGGCTGCTGGAGCCTGGCACAGGGCTGCGCTGCCCGGCGCGGCGGGGACCGGACCCTGGCACCGCTTGCACCGTCCAGCCCGGGGCGGGGGGACCACAGCGCCGGCCTAGGGGAGGGGGATCCGGAGAATGGGACGGGGTGGGGAGGTGCGGGGACCCGCCGCTCCATCCGGGGGTACCTGCTCCAGACTCACCGGCTGTTCCAGCTCCACCGGCTGCTGCCACCGCCGCCGCCGCTTCCTGGCGGGGCGGAGCGCGGCGCAGCCCGGGGAGGGCGGCAGGGACGGTACAAGGGGATGTGAGGCGGAGGATGCCAGCTGCAGCCGTGGAAAAAAAAAAAAAAAAAAAAAAGGAAAAAAAAAACCAAACCACCAAAACAAACCAAAAAACACTTTCAGCCAAGTATCGGGAATAAAATGATTCACTGGGGTGACGCAGCGCATTGACAGCAAGCCCAGAGGGGGAACTTGGGCTGGAGGGGATCTGCTTGGGAGGGATGTGCCCAAATCTGCAAAACTGCCAGGGCAGTGAATGTGGACTCGCTGCTCATCAGACCCCCACAGCGTGAGAGCCACTGCCATGCAGTCAGCTGGGGCAAATCCAGTAAGGCAAACAAATTTCACCAAGTAAACATGATGGTACTTGGTGCCACGGGAGACTGGAGGCCAGTAGGATCAGGTTGGGCCAAAAGGGTCAAGACTGAAAAAGCCCCCAAAAGAGATACTGCAGGAAACAGGGGTGTCAGAGACTGCCGCAAGAGGGAGAGCAGGGGATGGAGACACACAACACAGCTCACACTCTCTGTGGCAGCTGCTCTGGCTGGCCTGAGAAGATAACACCCTGTCCCCAAGATAAGGAAACTCTATGGCTTTGACTGTCTCTACATGCAGTGATGGCTGAGCCTTGATGATATGACTCATTTTCACTGGTCTCAAGAAACCCCAAAGTTCAGCCAACTTGGTACCAACTTTCATCACCAGCTGTAGCCAAGTTTATTACCGGAGCAGCAAGAAGTAAAAATGTCCACATCTGGTGGCCTGTCCTTCCACTGGCCTCATCTCCACAAGTGCAGCACACATTAAGGTGACTGCAGCATGCAAACTCTACACATTTCCATTGCCAAAACTAATTTGTCCTAAATTCAGCTTGTACAGCACATAGCCATCAAGATGGGATGAGCACTGACGGTGTCCAGCACCACTAATCAAAAGGGGAAAGCGTGAAGGTTATACCAGTGGTTGCATGAAGTCCTTCTCCTCATCTGCAGCTGGAGGGAGAGGACTGTGACAAAAATGGCGGTATCAGGACAGCAGTGGCCTGGCCTGTCTATGTGTACGCTGCTCTGGATGCACATTAAGTCTCAATTCTCAACTGGTTAGTGCCAGCATGCCTGCAAAATAACCATCCTTCTTCCAGTGTTACTTTATACCCTGGCACTGGCACAACCACACCAGGAACTGAGCTGGTGAAAAACCCAAAGTACTGCAGCCCCACGTGGCTTCCAGAACCCAGCACACACTGCATGACTCAGGAAGGGGAAGGCGGTGGCGAGGAGGCAGCAAGGCAGCGCAGAAAGAGCGCGGGGGGTGCCTGCCATGCTGCCCCCACACACCGACCCCGCTCCCCGAGGGTCCCGGCCTGACACGGGTACGAAGCGCCGGGCCCTTCACCCCGCACAGCCGTCTGTGCCACAGCGGGCCAGGAGGGACGCTCGGGGAGGGGATGAGCAAGAGACCTGACAGGAGCAGCAGGTGACCGCAAGCGATCTGCGCCGAACTCGGGCGACGCTGCCAACTCGGCCTGGCGCTGGCGGCAGCGCCGGGCACAGCATTGTCCGGTGCCAGCCCGCAGCGGGAAGGCTCTGATGCCTCCCGGAGCCCTCGGGAAGGATTTGATGCAAGGCCGCGATGCCAAGGGCCGAGCCCGCCGCGGCTCCTGTGAGGAGCCCCCACCTTCGGGCCGCGCCCACACCGGCGCTGTGCGCATGCGCCCTCCGCGCACAGCGCAGGCGCTCCCCGCACCGCGCATGCGCCCTCTGCCGTCCGCGCAGGCGCCGCCACCTCCTCCCGCCGGGCCTGCCCCGGAGAAGATGGCGGCGCCGTGAGCGGCGCGACGCTGCCCGGCATCACTTCACCATGAGGAACCTGCGGCTGCTGCGGACCGGCGGCTGCCGCCCTGCCGTCGTCGCGGGCACCCCGCAATGCTTCTGCCTCAGCGCTGAGCCCAGCACGGTCCTTGTGGGCTGCCAGCACGGCCTTCTGGAGCTGGGCCCCGCCGGGGACTCGGTGAGAGCTGCCGGCGGGTGCACCGGGAGCCGCGCCTCCCTGTCGCTGTCAGGGCAGGGCTGTGGCTTCGGGGGAGGGTGCTGGTACCTGTCAGGCTTTGGTCTGCCCGTTGCAAAGCTGGAGTAAAGCGTTTGGATCTCTTGTCAGGGGGAGCGCGTCGGTGCCCGGCGGCAGCTGCCCTCGGGGCTGGTGGCGGCTGCCCTCTGACAGGGCTCGTTCTTTTTAGTGCGGGGTCTTAGAGCCTCCTGCTGCTCCTTGCCAGCCCTTGCTGCTGTTTTTTGGTACTTAGAAAGCTGTTTGTGAAGCTGCGGTTTGAAGTATTAAACTTGCCTCCAAGAGGGTGGGTGTGTTTGATACGAGTCATTCTTGTCACTGAGTCTTAAGCATGGTCTGGTGAATAGTTACATCAGAAAAACAACTCACAAAACTGAAGCAAACAGGCAAAGAGACAGTGAAAAGTATGCAAGGAAGCTTTTGAAACAGTGCTCTAGGGGGCAGAGGGAAAGCATGTCTTTAAAGAAAAAAAATTACTGAGCCACTGCAACTGCTAGGTTGCAGTGTTGTCTCTGGAAACACACTGTGACTGAGGCATGTAATTCCTTCTGTATGATCATTTCTGAAGTTAGTTGGTAGAACAACTTTCAGGCTTTCCTGGGATCTCATTTTTAAAGAAAGGTGTTTTCTGAAAATCTCTATTGTAGTCTCTTTCTGAAAGCTATCAGCTAAGGTTTTTTTAGAATTGAAAAAAGCTGAGGCCTATCTAAAGTTGCTAGATATGTCAGGTTCCTTTTCTGTTCTTTTGTAAGGTATATTTCAGGTCTTTATTAGTGTGGTTTTTTGCTCTGATGACCAGATGTGTAAAACATTCACGCGGCTAAGCTAGACAGATCTATCTTAGCTAAAACTTTATTGTTTTGCTATACTTGAATGCACATCCAAATAGTTTTCCTTTTAATTTTTTTTTTATGCTGTGTCTATAAAGTCTGATTGACATCTTAAAAGTGTTGGGACACTTTAAGCAGCTACCAATTCTCCTCTTAATGGAGAGGACACTACATAGATGTATGAATACATAGTGTATGAGGACACTACATAGATAAGTATGAAAAGGGGATTGAAAGATGATTAGTGATACAAATTGGAAGTTGTAGAATTGCCATTTATTGCTTACTCCCTTATGTGACTTTTCTCATTGTCTAGCACTCAACACAAGAGGACCTTCACAATTTCGCAGAATCACCTAGTTTGGAAGGGACCTTTTAAGATCATCTAGTCCAACCAATAAAAAAAACAACCAAACAAAAAAAACCCCACCATACACCACACCCAAAACAACACCAACCCAACACTAATCCATATCCTTGAGCACCATGTCAACTCATCTCTTGAATACCTGTGTATAAGTGAAGATGATTACTTGCATATTGGCTGTTTCCTGGTCCTATTCACATACTCACTTTTGCTGTGTAATACTTTGTGTTATGGCAGTAGGATAAAATATACTCGTGAAAGTTATTGTGTCATTTCTGAAAAAAATACCAGTGAGGTGATATGTCGTTACTAAGTCCTTTGCCTCTCTGTGTCAAGGTGATGAGAGAAGTCTCCTTGACTGCAGAAGGTTTCATGCCCGAGGATGGAAGTGGTTGCATCGTGGGTATCGAAGATCTTCCAGAGCAGGAGTGCGTGTGTGTTGCTACAGCAGCTGGAGACATCCTATTGTGCAATCTCAGCACAAAGCAGGTAATGTGTCAGGAAAGACATGATACCAAGAGATTTCAAAGATAAGGATGGCACTGTTTTAATTTTTTCAGGGGGTAGTTTTATGTTTATTACTGAGCTGTGGTTAGTCTCCCTTGTCTGGGCAGATGAACTGATTTTTGTGGGAACCTTGAGCAGGATTAAGGGCAGAATATACACTCCATGAAAGAACCGAAATTGTAACAGTGGCTTGCCTGTCCACAGCAGTATATGGCGTATTAGAAAATGCTGATCTCTAGATATCTGGGCTGTCATATGTAAATGTTCTGGAACTGTCTTTGGTTAGAAATGTTTCTTTTGTTTCACTCAACACAAAGTGTGTAAAGTAAGACTTGGGACTTTTCTAAGTAGGAGAGGATTTCCCTGCCTTGGTGACTGATTGCTTTTTTCCTGGGATGGTGCTGCACTGGTGTTCCTGCACTTTTGTGATCTTATTTTGGTCTTGCAGGTGGAATGTGTTGGAAGTGTGGACAGCGGTCTGAGTACCATGAGCTGGAGTCCTGACCAAGAGCTTGTTTTGCTTGCAACAGGTATCAGGAACAGACTGTAAGCTTTCTGCCTTTAGGAATGAAACTCACTATGTGCAAAATATGAAGATAGAAGAAGCAAAATATAAAATTATGAAATTGTGACTAAGACTTAAAGATGGAAAAAAACCCCATATATATATATATATATATATATGAGATTTCATTTTGTGATCCATGAGGTGCTTTGGTGATCTAAGCAGAAACTGTTCAGGCCTAAAAAGCTGAGTTTTATAGAACAGTAGTTAGTTTTTCAGTTCTTGCAAGGAATGATATTCATCTTGCCTACTGTTTTATTTCCCCATTTGATTTCTTAGTAACAAAAACTGCTTCCTGTCCTTTATTAGGAAATATGTGTATCAGAGGCTCACCTTAGCTAAAGATGTCTCAGCTGGAAATAAAATTAGCCTCAAGCAGAACAGAATCACAGAATGCTGGAGGTTGAAGGGGAACTGTGGAGATAGTGTGTTCTAATCCCCTTGCTCAAAGCAGGTTACCTGGACCAAGGACCAGTTACTGAGAACCATGTCCACTCAGGTTTTGAATATCTCCAAGTGTGGAGACCCCACAACCTCTGAGGGCACCCTGTTCCTGTCTGTGACTATCCTCACATTAAAAATAGTTTTCTTATCTTTTAATGGAATTTGCTGTATTTTAGTTTGTGCCTGTTGCCTCTTCTGCTGTCACTTGTCAGCACTGTCATCTTTACTGTACCCCGCCTCCCACATATTTATACACACTGATGAGATTCCTCCTGAGCCTTTTCTCCAGAGCAGTTTGACTTCCTCAGCCTCTCCCCATGAGACAGATTCTCCAAGCCCTTAATCAGCGTGTGTGACCCTTCACTGGACTCATGCCAGCATGTCCTTGTCTGTCTTGTACTGGTGAACCCAGAACTAGAGTCACGGGTCTCACCAATGCTGAACAAAGGAGATGGAGCCGGAATGCTGTTGGTCACGTATACAGCAGGGGCATACTGCTTGTTTATGTTCAATGTGATGTTGCCCAGGCCACACTGGTCATTTTTTTTTTTGCCAAGCTGCTCTCCAGTCACTTGGCTCTTGGTCTATCTTAGCACCCAAGATTATTATTTTCCAGGAGACATTTTTTCTTTGTTGAGCATTATGATGTTCCTGACAGCTCATCTTGCCTTCGTGACAAAGTCCCTGTGGACCGACAGCAGCACAACCTTCCGGTGTTTCTGCTACTCCTCCCAGTTTTGTGTCATCTAAAAGTTGTTGAGGGTCTCACACTCCAGGTCGTTAGTGAAGACGTTAAGCATTTGTCCAGGGACATGCCACTGGTGACTGGTGTCAAACTGAACTGTTTGCCACTGATAACAACTTTTTGAGGTTGGCAGCTCAGCTGGTTTTCAGTCCAGTTCACTGTCCTTTTATCTATCCCATTCTTCATGAGTTTGTCTGCAGTGATGTTATGGGAGACAGTGTCAAAAGCCTTATTATAATAAATATAAATGACATCCGCTGGTCTCCCTGTATCCACAGATAAGTCATCTCATTGTAGAAGGCTATCAGGATGGTCAGGTGTGATTCTCTTCATAAATCCACATCAACTGCTCACAATCACCTTCTTGACCTTCATATTTCAAGAGAAAAAATTTTAAGAGTACCAAGTACTTATTTTTAAGAACTTGAAAGGTGGAAGGAACTTTTTGAGGTTAGTCCAGGAAGTATGTTTTTGAAGATCGAGACTTGAAAGTGCTTTTCTGTTCCAGCTTGATATTTCCTGCTTTGAAGGATGTGTTGTCCTTAGTATCATACTACCATTACAATTATTTCTAAATTCAAGTCCATGACAGAACAGTAGGACAATGCAGGAGAGCTTTGGGTTTTTCTTTGCTGGAAATACAGTTACCAATACTATATTTAATGTCCACCCGGCAGGTCAGCAAACACTCATCATGATGACACGGGATTTTGAACCAATTACTGAGAAGCAAATCCACCAAGATGAGTTTGGGGAAGGTAAGAGGTGCAGTGAAATGAAGTTGTTCAAACTGAGGTCATTGGTTTTATAAGCATGTAGATATTAAGGAAAGGGAGCTGAGCATTTACAGGACCCCTGAAGGCATTTTTAGAATATAAAGCAGCTGAAAGGAGAATGCCAATCTTTGATCTGTCAGCATAAATTCAAGTTAATTCCCTGTGTTAGAGGACTTCCTGGGCTATGTAAATTTCCTGCAGGTTTTTAGAATTTAACTTGAATGGAAGGTGTGGATGGCTTGGGCCTGTGGGGTTTTTTACCATAATGTGCAGAATAGCACTTTAAATCTTCCACTACAATGATTATTTCTTCTTCAGGAAAGTTTGTTGCTCTTGGCTGGGGTAAAAAGGAGACACAGTTCCATGGATCAGAGGGAAAAGAGGCAGCGCATCGCAAACAGACGGTATTATACTGCTTCTCTTATGTTAGACCCATGCTGTCTCTGGGAAAACATGTATAAAGAGAGTTTCTGTTATTCTTGTGGTGCCAGTTTGCCATCACCTTTCTGGTCTTCATAGGCTTCTTCTGTTCGTTTCTGTTGTTATCTGAAATTCAGCATTTTTATCCTCCTCCTAATTTAAGACAGCAGCTGGGAGTACACCATTCATACAAAGCTCAAAGCAAGATTTGGATGCTCAGAGGTAAAACCACCCTTAAATCAGCATGACAGATTAGGCTGAATGTGTTATATACTGTATGTGTTCGTATGACCATGAGGCATAGCCTGAAGTTTAGCTGAGAAAAGCAGATACAACAGTAGTTTGAGCTCTTGGAAGGCAAGAGTAGAAGGATTTGGGCTACTGAACATTGTTGGTAATGTGAGGCAGCTCTGTGTGCCTGCGTATCTTAGCTCTTTGTTTCTGTCAAGGAAGTCTGGCACTTCCTTGTTTTGGTTTAGTTTTCTCTATTTTTTATTTGGTGAAAAGTGGTAGCTAGAACTCCACTGCTGGATTTTTCTTCTTGTGTTTAAGTTTCAAAATAAAAACTGTCCTGCTGAAACCTATCAGGTTCTAGAGAGCAGAGACATGAAATGTGGCCTGTTCCAGCTTTGCTGTTAAGGGGGGCCAGGATGAGGCTTGGCTGCATCTGTGAAAATATGCCTGGTTTGACAAAGTTAAACTTTCGAACAGCTGCCTTTATACATGTATTCTGTTGAGATTTTTTTTTCCTATGTTGTTCTGCAAAGAACCTGTGTTCCTGAAAACAAAAAATTCTCATCCCAGCTTCTGCCTGCCATACAGACTGCACAGATGGCATGCTCTTCTCACCTCTATCTTTCAAGGGGTTGTGACTCCAGGCATCAGTCAGGAGCAAATCCTGATTCACCCTTGTGAACCACCAGCTTATGCACAACTGGTCTATAAGCAGAAGCCCTGGTGAAGGGGAAGGATGACATATGATCATGTGAATAGTCACGCACACTTCCAGGAGAAGCAGATTGAATTTATCGGCAGTTTTAATTCTAGTATTTCCTAAAATAACATCCTGAGTATTAAATTTTAAGTTTGCAGCATTAAGGTTCTTTAATGGATTAATTTAATGCCAAGAGCTTGAAAGAGCTGGTTAAGCGATGCAGTCTGTTTAGCCAAAGACAGCAGTTGCCTTCCCAAGCTTTGATACAACTTTCTTTTGTGTAACTTCAGGAAGTGTCACCCACTTCAGTCTGGGATGACGGCAGGCCTCGGGTGACGTGGAGAGGAGATGGGCAGTTTGTTGCAGTGAGTGCTGTGTGTCCAGAAACAGGTATGGGACCAAAACTATTTCAAATGCCAAGGAGGCTTCTTGAGCAGAAACTAGGCAAGGCAAGAACTGGCTGGTATTTGTGGTCTCTTGGCCACTTAAAGCAAGGATGAGTTGAGCTAGTGAATTGCTGTTTTCTCTGTTTTGGTGTTCTCAGAGGCATTTTATAGATGCAATCTTTTGAGCACTTTCTTTGCAGTTGATTTTCAGCCCAGCAAGAAGTCATGAGAGATTACTACTGAGAAGTTACTATCTGAACTACTTCTTTCACCAGTGTTAAATCACAATCTAAGTGATCTCTTATGGGCTCCCAGTACCAAATGGATGAATCAGAGTTGCCATATCCACTGTCCCTCACGCTAGCAGTTTGGCCTTGCATGCTTTTGTTTAAATACTGGTAGTACTTTCTCTAGGTTTTGCCCTAAAGCCAAAGAGGTGATAAGCACATACATTTCTTGTAAGACTGTAGTTTATGTCTTCCATGATAAATATTACTGAGCATTTTAAATATATTAGTTACTGTATTGACCTTCACCAAACTGCATTGCTCTTCCACTGGTTTGGGTTTTTACTTTCAGTACTTCAGATTATGGAGGATCTTGCATTTGCAGGGAGATTTAAACTTTTCTGTGGTGAAAGTTGGAAAGGGAAATAGCTAGGTCTGAGCTACATCAGACTGAAATTCCTACTCTGTTCTTTTAGAGTCATTCAATTACTATGGGAAAACTGCCTGAGACAGAATAAATTCTTAGTCCTTAAGGTGTACAACAGAAATCTCTTTTTCATTCATGTGCATCAAAACTTGCCCTTCTGCCCATATAAAGTTAGAAAAGTCTCTTCCCATGCTTTATTATACTTTCTCTCATTCCTCTCTCAACCTGTAGGTGCTCGGAAGGTTCGAGTATGGAACAGAGAGCTTGTGCTGCAGTCAACAAGTGAGCCTGTCTCAGGATTAGAACAAGCACTATCTTGGAAGTGAGTACCAAAGCAGTCTGCATGCTGGTAGCAGAGTGTTGCTTTTTATTCCCTGGTCACCGTCTTTGATCAGCATCAATTTAATTTCTCCTGTGTTTGTTTAATTTTCCCAAAAACTCGAAGAAAACATCCTTATGAGTAGCCCTTTAAACCGTGGAAAGCCTAATACTTGCATTATATGTGGAAAGAAGGGGTAGGTTCTCTGCACATACTCAATGTCAAGTGTTTTTGGACTCAACTGTATAAATAGGAATTGGACAGGTCCCTTTGCCAGTGCTGACATTTACTTGCTCACCTGAGGATATCATGAGCCCTGGAAAATGTCTGTGTGGACCTATGACTTTGTCTGAACAGGGCTGAGGAAAACACATCCTCTGCTGCCCTTTTCTTCATGTGTCTGGAGAAAATGCAAGGTGATTGTTTTTAAAATGACAGCTAGTGATTATGTGAGCAACCGCTTTTCATTAAGCTCTTTTTTTAAGGCCCTCTGGAAACTTGATAGCATCCACTCAAGAGAAACCCAACAGACATGATGTGGTTTTCTTGGAGAAGAATGGGCTTCTTCACGGAGAGTTCACACTCCCGTTCCAGAAAGGACAGGTCAAAGTAAGTACTGTGTCTGGGCTTCTTTGATTAGAGTGTAATGAAAAGAAGGACTAGATCTCTCCCAGATTCCAGGAGGAAGTTTTTAACTTAATACTTAGTGCTGGTCCTAACGGAAAAAGCAACCCTGCAGGCCCATAGTACAGCAGCAAGTACAGGGGGACTGTAGCCCTGGGGTGCTTCAGGACCTTGTACATTCTGTCCCAGGCAAATGCTTCAAAAATGCTGTTCAGGACGTCCGCTATTGCAGGAATGAGGTGAAGTACTCACGTTACTCCAAATAAGAGAATTGAGAAGCTAGTGTTAGGGTGTTACTTCAACTTCTGCCTTTGGATACTGAGGTATTTTGGCAGATACTTCCTAAGTGGCAAGGAAAGCAAAGAGAAAAGTGCCATGTTTGTGGTTGTATCACTTCTTCAGCTGTGTGGTACCAATGTGACAGGTTCTGCTTCAGGATGCTTTGCTCCAGCTGCTGGGAGCCTCCCAACACATGGCTGTTAGTGTATTAATCCGTGCACCTTTGTTGTTAAAAATGAGAAGCAACTCATGGTCTTGCAAACCAGTTGGGAGCATACCCACCCTACACAGAAGCAATAACATCATTAAGAGCCCTGTTTGTTTCTGCAGGTTAATGAGCTGCTTTGGAATGCAGATTCTACAATCCTGGCTATATGGCTGGAAGACATGAAAATGGAAAACTCTAACCCAAACAGTTACGGTGAGAGCACTCTGTGAGGCTTTGGCTCTTAACACTTGCCTGCAAATATGGTTAGTAGTAGATATTTCTCTGCAAGTTAGGAGACACTGGGGAGGCCTCCCTACACTTTTGAGACCCCTGTGCCTGTCAGAAAGAACTGGTATTTCAGCCTGAGCTCAAAGCATCTTCCAGGTTGCTGTAACTGGAAATGGTATTGATGGAATGCTAAAGGTGTGAGACCTTCCTAAAAAATGGGTGCCTTCTCACAAGGGGAGCTCAAAGAATTCTAGAATTGACTCTTTTGTATAAAGTCTGTTGTTAAGTTTTCTTGTGCTGGGTGTTGTGTGACACAGCCCATGGGCTGAAGGCTAGAACTGTTATTTTCATTTTTCATTGCATTTAACCAACCCCTACAAGAGAGTGGGAGGGTTTGAGATGGGTCTTAAGTAAAAGTCTGTAATAACCGTTTGTTTTTTTATAGTTCAGCTTTGGACCACAGGGAACTATCACTGGTACCTGAAGCAAAGCCTACATTTTGGTAGTTTGAAGGAAAACCAGTTGGTGTCGCTGCAGTGGGACCGAGAGAACCCATATAGACTGCATATACTCTGCCAGGGCTGGCATTACCTCTCCTATGACTGGCATTGGACCACCGACCATGGGATGGGGGAAAATAGCCAGCATGTGGCAAATGTGGCTGTCATAGATGGAGGTAAGCAGTGGGACTGCTTTGCAGCTCTAGGGTTAGAGGAGATGGCATAACCTTTTTGGATGCAGGCTGGGTGGGATATGGTAGTTCTGTTAACTGCTGTTTCTCCAAAACTGTTAGTGAGGGGGACCATGCAATTAACGGATGCTTGAGAGGTGTTTTAATGGAGTTAACTGCTAAGGGCGCAGCAACTGTATTTTCCTATAACATTGTTCCTACTTCCAGTGAAGAAGCTAACAAGAGCCTCACTAAGATTTGGACTGGGTTACAGCTTGGGTTTTTTTTTTTCCTCTTTTCTTCCACAGATAAAGTGCTTGTCACAGCATTCCAGCATGCTGTGGTGCCTCCACCCATGTGTACCTATGAGCTCCAGCTCCAACAGGCAGTTAATCAGGTTGCATTTCACACAGATCCCAAACATAGTGGAGACATGGCTGTCCTGGATGCTGATAACAAGATCTCTTTGTACAGATACGGTGAGAGCGTGTTGCACTGTCTTGTTAAAGGACACTCTCTGTCCCCAGGAGCAGTACCCTTGGTGAGCTAGTAGGGTCATGATCACTCAGAATCATGGAATTGTCAGAATTGGAAGGCACCTCTAGAGATCATCTAGTCGAACTCCCCTGCCAAAGCAGGAATGCCTAGAACACATCACTCAGATCTCCAGAGAAGGAGACTCCACGACCTCCCTGGGCAGCCTGTTCCAGGGCTCTGGCACCCTCACTGTAAAGAAGTTATTCCTTATATTTGAGTGGAACTTCCCATGTTCCAGCTTGTGCCCATTGCCCCTTGTCCTATCACTGGAAACTACTGAAAAGAGTCCAGCTCCAACATTCTTCAACCCACCCTTTAGATACTTATAAATAAGGTTTCCCCTCAGCCTTTGCTTATCCAGGCTAAAGAGTCCAAGCTCCTTGAACCTCTCTTCATAAGGGAGGTGCCTTTAGTACTACTCAAGCCTTTAGTAGTCAGGAGTGAGATATATCATGTTCATCTGTGGACTCAAGCTCAGTTCTCAGACGTCCAGTCGTCTGGGTGTCACAGGAGCATTGTGGTGGTGCACTGGCTTTGTGAGAAGGCAGCATTGACAGCTTGGCTGTGTACTTATCCTGGTAATATTCCCCTGCCTAGCTTTGGCTCGAATAGAGTGCAGCAAGTGGTGTGTAATCTGTTCTGATGGCATGTTGCTGATTGGCACTGGAAGTGTCTGGGAACAGCTACCTAAGGTCTATCTGAGGCGCCCAGCACTTCCCAAAGCAGTCCTGTATACAGTGTAATAATCAGTGTCTTGTAAGACCAGAGGCTGTTGCTGCTGTCCCCAGAGTTTTGTACTGTGACATTACAAAGTAACTGTGTTTCTGAGGGTAGGAGTTAATGAGGATTAGGTGTTGTCTGTACATGTAGGAGTGACTTTCACAGTAGTTTTCTGTAGCATTTGCTTTTTGATGAGAATGAAGAGGAGGGGGCTCTGATAGGATCTCTAAACTCTGCTTTGTTCTGTGTTTGCTAGGACAGAGCACAATGAATGATCCCACTGTCAGGTTCAGAGCTGTGGGTGGAAACGGATTTAAAGCAGCTGTGGAAACACCATACCTGGATAAAACCTACAGGTAATATAGAACTAGTAGAGTTGCAGTGGGGAGAAGAGGGTAGTACCTGGCTGGATGTTTCGGAGGTCACAGCTCTGACCATTTGCCTGAAGATTTTGAAGAGGTTGTCAGAAAATGTGATTTCATTGTGCTGACACTGTGGCTGCAACTAGTGCTAAGGATTGGTCAACATAGGGGGCAGTTTATCTTGAGAAGTGCCATTGACTGATCTAGTGGGAGAGGTGACTATGTCAGTGACAGCACTGAAGTAGCCTTTCCGGTGCCTGGTGCTCTTCTTTCACCGTAGGTGCTGGACTTTGTGCTCCTGGTCCTAGAGCCAAAGGAATGGCTGTGCAGTTCCAAGCCCATGATTAGAGCAGGCTGAGAAACAGAGCTGCTTGCATGGCAGGGATAAGACTTAAGTTAAAAAAAAAACCACCCTGCTATATGTTTGTTCCTGTACATAGTTGTCATGGGAGTAGTACATTTGTTCCCATACGTAGTTAGCATGGGAGTAGAAATCAAATGGGGCTCCCTGGGTCTTGTCCTTCATCTCCAGCCTAGCCTGTGGCAAGATTCATGCTTTGCATCTCTTTGTGTTTGTGCATTGGAGCCCTTCTAGCCATGCTGTGTGTCTGAACAGCCAGGCTGTGCCTAGAAAGACCTTCACTTCTTCAGTGAGGTGGCCTAGTGGAATCAGGATCTGTTTGCTTCTCAGTCCCTCTTATTTTATGACAGAGTTGATGTGGGCAGTGACAACAATGAAGTGATGAATCCTCTGGGGCTCCGATTTCTCACCTGGCTGCCAGATGACAGCTTCCTGGTGGTTGGTCAAGGTCTGCATGCTGCTCAGTCTGTTCTTCACCATCTGACTGCAGGGCCTTATGTGGCTGGAGCCAAAGAAGAGCACCTGAATTTACGGTAATAGAGATCTGTCAGTTGTGGGTGAAGTCTGAGAGCACCTCTGAGCAAAGCCTATAAGGAATTAAGTCTTTCAGTAGACATGCAGCCTGGAGGGTGTGGGCTGGGGAACTTGGCTCTTCCTGCAAGAGAACCGAACAGCTCAAGAAGCTGCCTACTGGTAGGCACTTGCCTGTAGTACTAATGCTTACACCATGACAAGAGGGCATATGCTAGCATGCCTATGTCAATACCAGATAACTCTGTTCCTTTGTCTGAATTCCAGGCACTCAGGGGACTGAACTCCTCCATTCTACCCTTTGCTTACCATTATCAGGGTTCAGGAGGGGTCTGGTAGTCCTTGTTATTCCCATCCTCCTCCTCCTCCCCACCTGCTGGGCATTGTAGGGTCAGCTGAACTATAACCAGATCACAAGAGGAAGCCACTTGGGGTACAGAAATCTGCTTTGTAAAGGAATCCTGAGAGTTGCTTTCTGCAGCACTCACATGGCAAAGACAGGCTGATTTGCATATGAACAAAAGATTACAGAGCCCACACTTCTTTTGTTCTAGAGTGCTGTAAGTATGCAGACAGTGACTAGCCAGTTAGGCTAATGCCTGTTGGCTGGAGTTGCTGGTGCTCTGTGCTGCCTGTGTCAGCTGACATAGGTGTGAAATGACTGCAGAAGATCCTAACACAAACAAGGTATCTGTCCATGCTGGAGATGTGCATCCTTCTACCTGGCCAGAAGAAGTGCAGGATCTAGGTGTTAAATGTATCTCATGTGGCTGTTGTTCTGTGTTTTGCTCCAGATTGTCTGTGCCTGTAGATGGAGAAGTGATCAGCCTATGCTGCAGCCCAGTGACCAAAACTGTAGCTCTGCAGCTGGCTAATAGACAAATCCTGAAATACCTCTGGGGTAAGCTGGTGCCTATTGAAGTACCTGGTCTGGGGTGCGGTTATTACAGATTTCTCAAAATGTTTAATGAGATGATCTGACTCTGAGGGATATGGGTGACTCTTGCTGGTAGCTAGTCCTGCCTTTCATGCTCCCTCTATTCACAGCAATGGGCCAAAATTAGGGATTTGTGTCAGAAAGCAGTTATAGTTGTTGAGAATGATAATTCAGGCTTTAGGATTTGAAAAGGAATAACTGGTTTAGTGATATCAGAAGTGTGACAGCTGCACCCTTGGCACTTCTCTCTTGTTCCACAGTGGAATAAAGGTGCTGCAGAACCCCTAGAAGTTACCATCTTCTTGTCTGCTCTGTCCTGGACTTTTGTTTTTGCCAGCGTTCCTCTTACATGTCTGTAAGAGAGTATAGCTTATTCCCAGTTCCAGTTTTCTTGAGATACATGTCGTGGTTGTAATGTCTGAATCTTTGATTGGATGGAAAACAGTGTGATATTCTTTGCTCTTCAGAGTCTTCTACTCCGGTCCTTGAGCCCTGGCGGACCAGCAGTGGCTCTGCTATTCAGTTCCCCTACCCTTGTGTGCAGACTTCTATCACGAGGATCAATGGTGAAGTAAGTAAGACTGTGAGAAGATTAAATTCCCTACTCAATTGTTCTCTGCGTCATATGTGCACCATGATCTTCTGCCCTGGGTCCGCTGAGACTTCTTTACTGCATTCTTGATAAGGCCCTGTGCAGAGCTGAGAGCATATCTTTGTCTTCTAGAGCATTTCTCATGACTTGCAATTAACACCCAATCTCCCTGTTCTACGAATGTGGTGAATAATGTCATTGAAGAGGAAAAAATGTCAGATCTAAAATTTCGAGCAGTCACTGCACTGCTTTTTTTAAAACAGCGTTTTGCTATGTTTCTTCCAGAGCAAATCAGAATTTACCCTGTAAGCAAATAGGGCTGCATTGAGTTGCTGCAGATCTTCTGCTATTGCTGATAGTTGCAATATGCAAGAATATTGCTGATATTCTTGATAGTTACAGCAGCTTAAGGAACGACTGGCTATTTTGCAGGTGGTTTGGGGGTTTGTTTCCTTCAGCATGCATCCAGGTGAATGCTGCAGGGAGTTGCCTTGCTCTGTACTAGGGCATTTCCTCTGATATTTTGGACTAAGTACTGCTGAATAAAAAATGAAATTATCTGGCGTGGTTTCTGCTTCTGCAGGTTTCTGCTATTTTCTTACTGTGCAGCCTCTGTAACAGGGTAGACCAAGCTGTTTTTCTAACCAGAAGTGTTTAAAGGACTTTAGTAAGCCCTGGTAGTATAGAGGTTGCATGACTTCCTCTCCAGCTTCTTTAAGGAATTCCCATGAGGGCCTTAGACCTAATTGTAAGGCTCTTCAATCCAGTGCTAGTCAGTGTTGTGAAACACTGGAGGTAGTGACACAGAGAGCTTATACTCGTTATCTTTTTTATTTACAGGAGATGATCTTGGGCCTCACAGATCGATGTCGTTTTTTTGTTAATGATATTGAGGTACCAAAGGTTTTGCCCCTCATTGCATCCCCTTTTCCTCTGCCAAAGGCAGCCTTCCTGTTCCGCTCTACACAGCAATAAACTGCACCATTTTTCTGCAGGTTGCCTCCAACATCACCTCGTTTGCAACATACAGTGAGTTTTTGTTGGTGACAACAAACTCCCACACCTGTCAATGCTTCTGCTTGAAGAACATATCAGTGAAAGGTAAACACCTGGTCTGGCTGCCTGATGACAGCAGCTTGTGGCCATCGTCTTGGAACCACAAGATGTCCCCCTGTTTCGCATCCAAATCTGCTGTATATGGGTCGCTCAAAGGAACTGCTTAAGAAATGGAGGAAAAGAGCTGATCTCAAGGGCAGGGAACTGATGTTATGTATTATGCTCCTCCCAGGGGGCAGGATTTGTCCTGTAGTTGTTGTCCCTTCACTGTTTTCAACAGCTTAACCTTGCACACTCTCTCTCTCCTCCCCATCCAAAAAAATAAAGGGTTGTGTGCTGTTTGTGTGGTAGAGAAGGGATTCTAATCGAAAGGGTTTCTAGTGGCGTCCAGTTATGAGGATCCAGGAGAAGGCAGGATGACAACTTACTGGTCCTTTACATCTTTCATTGCTTCTCTGGTCTGTTGAGCTTTGTGATCCGGGTGTGTAGATGACATCTCTATACTTTGTGTGGGGCAGTGCTTAACACTAAGAGATCCTCTTCCAGTCTGGAACCGTTGAAGCTCGCTGGTGTATTGTTGACTCAGTTGGTCCAGCATGAGCTTGCAGGGCCACGCAGGAGAGTCTGAGTGGGGCACTGTGCTGTGGTGTGCCATGTCTGCTGATAAATGTGTGTGCTGTCTTCAGCCCTTCAGGCTGGCCTGAGCAGCGCTGCCGCACCCAACAGCGAGACCCTGCGCAAGGTGGAGCGAGGTTCACGTATCATCACTGTTGTGCCCCAGGACACAAAGGTTGTGCTGCAGGTCAGTGCTCTGCCCGTGTCTGCTGAGGTCTGCTGTCAGGGGGTGTAGGGGAACCATCTCAGTGGGCAGCTGGCCTACCTCCAAAGAGCGTGTGCACTGCTACAAAGCTGCTGCCCCATACTGCTGCAGCACAATGCCTCACAAATCTCCAGCTGCCTGGTGGGATGCAGAAGGATGTTGAGCGTGCCTGTGGGAGATAGGTTCAGCACAGGCAGGTGGATATGCACACTGCTGGGAAGGGCTATTCAGACTCCTAATGGCTGCAGTAGTGTGCAGTGCTACATGTTGTGGCCTCTCAGTTTCACCTCTAACTACTTGTATTTGCTAGCATTCCTCTACCAGTCTTGGCACTAAGTTTGTCTGAAGTGCTGACCTCTTCAGAACGAGCAGAGATTCACAGAATGAAGAAGGATGTCATTTGAAAGGCATCTCTGGAGGTGTGTAGCTCAACATCCTCCTCAAAGCAGGGCTAACATGAAAGCTAGGTCAGGTTGCTCTATATGTCTTGGCTGGTTGAGTGGAGTCCAGGCTCTGAACGAATGGATGTTTCTGAGCTGAGAGAATTTTCAGGTATTTTTCCATAGTCATTGAAAATGTGTGTCCTTTGAAGTGAAAAAATAGGCCAATGCACCTGCAAGTAGCAGACAGGTCTAGAAAACTGGGCAGTCCTCACTTTGCCTTCAATATAGGCAGAATAACTACAAATAAATAATTGTGTGGATTTCATTATAGATGCCGAGAGGAAATCTGGAGACTGTTCACCACCGAGCTCTGGTTCTTGCCCAGATTCGGAAGTGGCTAGACAGGTAAATGGCACTGGTTTATTCTGGTCTTCCTTCCCCCAGTCTGTGCTGTTAGAGGTTGGCTGGCCTGGTTTTGTTGTGCTGGAGAAGGGAGGGAGCTAAACTCAAAGGAATTGACTTTTTTAGTGTGAATTAAATCATTTCTGTGACTAACAACTAGAAGAACAGCTTTCAGCAGTCCCAGCTGCCTCTCACTTCACCACTGGAGGGCTTATATGAGTGCTGAGACTGTGCAGGTGGGAGAAATCTTTGTCTGCTCCACAGGCATCTTTGTCTGTCCAGACATCTCAATCACTTTGTGATGAAGCTTTTCATGTTTGTCTGTTTCTTTAATTGATTTACATTTAAGTTTTCTGAAACAGAAGTTGGTCCATTAGATTGAAATGTAGTTCTCCAGTTTAAGAGAGGGAAAAAATCTAATGCAAGGCCTGTATTGCTTCCTCAAGCTGGCTTGCAGTCCCACTGCAGAGGCTTGGCAATGAACAGTACTGACGTTGCACATTTTTTCTGGAAGGCAATCTACAAAACTAATTGCCTAGGCTATTCCTTTCCTAGGGGGTCTGCGCTTACCTCTAGTCAGTTGCTTTTATTTCACATATTGTACCAATCTACTACCTAAATTATCCCACTTGACTTACTCCTCCAGGCTTATGTTCAGGGAAGCCTTTCAGTGTATGAGAAAGCTGCGAATCAATCTCAATCTTCTCTATGACCACAATCCCAAGGTAAGTATGCCTCGTTCTGTTGTGTTATTTTCCATATTCATCTAGTCTGGAATCTGTTGATGTTGAACAATGAGCTAAAAAGAGCAGGTGATGCTGTGAGCTCTGCTTTAAGCAGAGATGGCTACTCTGCACTGCTGCATCCTCATGCGGGCAGCCTGGATTTCCTTCATCTGGTACACTCGGAGAAGGTCTTTGAATTTGTTCTTGTACTGAATGTACTTGTTCAGAATAACAGTAGTAATGCTCTTGTTCATTTCAGGTATTTCTGGAAAATGCAGAAACCTTTATCAGACAAATAGATTCTGTGAACTATATCAACTTGTTTTTCACAGAACTGAAGTGAGTAGAATTCTGCAAATGAAAGCATGCATGTGATCAATGGTGGTACTTTATTTTGTCAAAATATTGGCAGCTCTTCAGCATGGGTTCAAGGAGTCAGTCAGAAATCTGGTGTGTTGGGTCATAAAGACTCAAATAAGCTCAATAGTTTCAGGGGTAGTCAGAGAGTCTTGCTGGGAATTCCAACTTGCAGGCAGCCCTTAGATTTTTCCAGCAAGGAATTAGTACATCATCTGACTGCTTTCACTGGTCTTCTGGTTTGCTGTACCATTCACATTGTAAATGTGAACAGAGGAAGTTTTGTTCCCTCATGAGAGGAGTAAGACAGCACTGCATATCTGAAGCCTGAAGCCATGATACTTGCCTAGATTCCTGAATCAGGTCCCCTGACTTTCCTCTCAAAGGTCAAGTGGCAAGAAGCTTTAAGGCATTGATAGCTTCAGGACTTCTCAAGGTAGCTGAACTAAATAATTGTTGAGGAGCTGGAGCTATCACTTAGGTGTTTTGTTTTGTTTTCAGGTTTGACCTGACCTTAAATCTTTGCTAGAAATAAAAGCAAATGGATCAATTTTCTGTGCTCAGCATGTCTATAGTAGATTTAGTAGAAGTCAGCTGTACCTGAAAATCTTGCCTTCAGATTTTTTTTTTTGTGTGTGCAACTGAAATAGTTGTTCTGACCAGTTTTTTTTTCAATGCCTCTCTTGGCTGAGAACCAATTGGGATGGATGAGAGATGTCAGAGAGCTTTCTGGTAGCGTGGCAGGTTGTGTGCATAAGAACTGACTGACATGAGCTATTTTGTTGAGTACTTATTTTCTGCGTGCATTTGTGTTTCTTAATGCTATTGTCTTTGTGCTGGGCTATGTGATGGACTGTGCTGGTATTCATGGTATCTGTTTTTATTTAGAGAGGAAGATTTCACAAAGAGTATGTACCCATCTCTGAATGGTAGCAGTAATGCTCAACCACCCCAGCATCCTGATCAGAAAAAAGTAAACCTTGTATGTGACGTGATGAGAGTTGCCATGGAACACATTGACCCTCAAAAGTGAGTGTTTTCTTATTGTAGGTGAAGGAACCATTAGAAAGATCTCTAGTGAGTCATTAACAGAAAGCAAAGCTGCCCTTAACATCAGTTATTTTTCTTTAGATTCTCTGAGGTGAGCCACAAAACTTATGTAGCCATACCTTCCATCTGCTGAGGATGCTGTCCTGAAAACCACAACATCTAATAATTCTACACAAAACAACTTTTTCCTAGCAGAATTGAAGTAATAGGTGCAGGATGCTTTGTAAGGCTTTAAGAAATATACTCTGTGCAATTCTTAACCATTCCTGCAATTAGGAACAGTCTGTGTGTCATAGGGGACAGAGGCATATGAGCAAGATTGTCATCTCAGGGAGATGTTGGATTTTTGGAGCAGCTGGCCTTTTGGAAAGATCTCAGCTGTTCCATTTGAAACTGATTTACTTTTGTAAACCTTCACCTGCGTATTTCTGAATGATTAACTTTTTGGTAACCATCCTCCTTGGATAAATTGACAAGAATAAAGGGTGGGGAAAATAAGATAATAACAGTGGTTACTGAAGCAGCGTTAAAACATTGACAGTTTGTATATGAAACAGTGGAAAGAGGAGCAAGAGATGGTGGGTTGCTGATGAACCCTGAAAATGTAGACACTTTTCAGCAAATGGTTTCAGAAAACAAACCATCACCTTAGCTATCTTGAAAGCTATCTTGAAATAATACATGTGAAATGTATGAAAGTGGAAATAACATCTTAGAAGGCTTTCCTTTTATAAAAGACCATTTTCATGCCGAATTTGGTTTGGAAAACTGTATCCAGCTTTCAGAGAGGTTTTATCTCTCCATTATGCTGGCTGGCATGGTAACAAAGCTCATCCTACTCAAAATGCACCTCCAGTCTTGTAACATGTTGAGGGAAACACACCGAGTAGAAAAAACCTTTCTGGTATATTCTGTTCTCTTCCCATTTTTCCTGCCTTCTTTCAAAAAGACTAAAATATGTGAGTAGTTTTTGTTTTGTTGTTTGTTGGAGATTTTTTATTAAAATGTAAACTTGCAGAAATGGGAAGAAGAAGTGTTTCTGCCTTCTTGCTTTTTGATTTACTGCTTTTTTTTTCAGATACTGCCTGTCGATACTGACAGCACACGTAAAGAAAAGCCCTCCAGAACTGGAAACTGCTCTCCAGAAGGTTCATGATCTTCGAGGTGTTGTATCAGGAACTCAGAAGTTTTGAAAATGGGTGGTTTGCAGTTAAACAATTAAAGTTAGCGTGGCTCACCCTGAAAATTATTTTAAGATTGCTCATTTATTTTAAAGTTGTTCATGTTGTCAACCAGAAAACAGAAGTGTACTTGAAACTAGATGTGTGTTAATGGAACAGCAGCGTATTAGCTAAAATATGCTTCTGTATGTGCCCTCAGCTCATCCTTTAATCTAGGTGTGTCAGCAGATAGCCCAGAGTTGGAGCTGTTTTCTCTTTCCAATCAGAACTCCAGTTATCCCAACCTGGAGTTGGAGGTTCCCATGCAGGGTTCTGCTATCTCAAACTGGCAAACTTTGCTTTTATTCTGTGTTGATACTTCTGACTTGTCAGTGTTGTCAAGAAAGGCAAAGTAAGCCCTCCTGCAAGACACAGCAAGCCATTAGTTTGATGGACCCTATCTGGTGTCAGGGATGTGCTTGATAGTGCACCCCTTCCTTAGAGTGTGGTTCCACTGCTGATGGTGTAACTGATAGTATTGCTGCTTTATTTTGTTACAGAAAGCATTACTCCAGATGTCAAAGCTGTGAGTGCAGAAGAAGCACTGAAGTACCTGCTTTTCCTTGTGGATGTCAATGAATTGTATGATTATTCCTTGGGGACGTATGACTTTGATTTAGTCGTCATGGTGGCAGAAAAGTCTCAAAAGGTCTTGGTTTGTAGTTCCAGCCAAGGAACTACTTTTCTTCTTTTCCAACATTTCTTTGTAACCTGTGGATCAGCCCATGTGTTTTGTTAGTCATTAGCTCTCTACCTAGGCAGGATTCCAGTTGCTCAGAAGTCCTGTATGTACTTTGGGTGATGTTGGCATGTCTCTGCATCCGTAGTACTTTTTGAGTTCAGCTTTGGAAATTTGCTTGTGCTCCAGGTGAAATAGGGCTTTTCTAGAGCAGCACAGCAAAGTAGCTCTGAGGAAGGGAGGGACTGTGGTCTGTAGTGTTGTGACTGCATCCTGAAGTTCCCAGTTCTGTACTCTTTTGATTCTTGCTTATTTGATGGTGGCCACGATAATAGTGTGTATCTTTCAGCGGGTTTAATTTGAAATCTGACTGGAAATGCTCATCAGGATCTTCAGAGTTTCCTAATGTTACAGCAAAGCATGCTCTCCATCAGTTAAAGCTCATTAACAGGTTTTATGAGCTTTGGTGGGAGAGAAGTTGAACAGCTTTACAGATAAAATTTTTACATGATAATGGCTAATAGAAAACAATATTTGATATGATACATAGCCTTGAGTTTTAAATGTCACCAGCCTTTAGGTGCTGCTGAAGCCCATCTGTGAGCCTGGTAATTTAAGTTAGTCATTCCTGGGAAGAATACATATACAGAATTGATTCTTTAAGATGGCTTACATTTAAAAAAAAAAAAAAAAAGCTGAACCCCTTCTAGTGTATTAAACAATTTAAAATATGAGACTGTCCATTTGCGAAGTTGGGGATCTTACCAGATTAGCTCAACTGCAATTTTCATTATTCTGTGCAGGATCCAAAAGAATACTTGCCCTTCTTAAATACCCTCCGGAAGATGGAAACCAATTATCAGCGATATATGATAGACAGACACTTGAAGAGATACACAAAAGCTCTTGGCCACCTCAGCAAATGTGGTAGGTGTCCATCCATTGTGTCTCACAATAAATTCTGCAGTGAAACATTTCCGTTTTGGAGAGCCTTTTTGGGGGGAATAGCTGAAGAATGAGAAGGATTGCCCAAGATCATCTTCCCTCCTGGTAGTGCATGGTTAACTTACTTCTGCTGCATGTTTTTTGTAGTGTAGCTTGGCACAGGGAGAAAGGGGTGAGAACGTTCACTGCTCTGTGATGATGAAGCATGAGTCTTGTTTTGTTCCTGCTGTAGATGACTTGTCCCTGTTAATGTTGCTGGCAAAAATGGAGAAAATCTGAAGGAAGCGAACACTGATTTTACTGTAGTATAATAGGTGCTTTATGCTCCTCCACCCAAGCACCTCTAGTTGCTTCCTAATGCAATGAACCCAGTCTGGCTGGGAGCAATGAAAACCATCTGCTTGCTATTACTATGAAACAAATTATTTCTGCAGGTCCTGAACACTTCTCTGAATTTCTGAACTTGGTGAAGGATCAGAATCAGTATTGTGAAGCCCTGAAGCTGTACCCCTCTAGCAGTCAGGAGTACAAGGTGTGTAAGTACATGACACTGCAGCATGCAGGTTCTTCATTCTCTTGTGTGTGTGTTTGCATTCCTCAGCACCTTGAGTGCGGGCAGGAATGAGACAGAGCTGCTTGCATTCAGGTTCTGCAGGTCATTGCTATTCCTGTGTTGTCTCAGACCCTGCAAGATCTGGTCATTGAAGGAGCAGCTTTCTTTAATCCTGTGACCAGGAGAGCACCTGGGAGTCTAGTTTCTGCTGCATTTGTGGTGTGCTGGAGAACTCCCATTACCACAGAAAGACTTTTCTTCCTCTTTTGACCTTTGTGATAACCAGTTTTCTCTCTGGCACTTGCAGATTGTGTGGGTACTCTTTGTTGTCCTTGAACTATTCTGAAGAGTGCTAGAGAGCTTGGGGTGCCTGTAGGTGTTTCCTAATATATAGTGTCCCTTGTAGGTTTCAGTATTACAGAATAGCTTGCCCAAGGCTGAGGTAAAATGTAAATGAATGCAATTAATATAATTTCCTTTAGATACTGTAAATACACAACACACAAGCCTTTGTAAAAGAAGTAGATGAAGAAGTAAGAGGGGAAATACAGAAACTGTTTGCAACGTGGTGAAAGCAGAGGGGACTGTTTCCTCATGAGAGAGGTCCAATCCTGACTCTGACTCACTGGGAGTCTTTCTTTATTCCTTCTGTATTCTTCAAGTCAAATCCCCCCACCCCTTCTTGATGGCAATTGTGAGCTTTGACTAGCCCAGTGAAGCTCGGGATATTGATTCAGAGCAGCCTGTGCCTATAGAGTTGCAGACTTTCATCCTCCCTTGTGCCAGTGTTTGACTCCTGGAGTATGTTGGTTCAGGGAGACATTCTGACCAAAAACGCTCACATGAGCGGGGAAGAGGGGGCTGATTTCCTTCAGTGTGTCATTTACCCAGCCTTTGGCTTGGAGAGTTAGGTACCTCCCCTTGTCTCTTGCTTTAGCTTTGTTAAATGTCTCCGAGTGCTAATTAGCTGGATACAAAGTTCAAAATGGGGTAGGAATATTGTGCCTGGGCGTTCCTTAGGGGAGAGGAACCGTCTTTTGGTGATGGGCACTTTATTTTTATTAATGGAGGACTGCTACTGACGCTATGGGTGATCTCTTATCTTTTTGTCCCTTTCTTGCAGGATATCAGCGATGCATATGGGGAGTCCTTGATTCAGAAGCAGCTGTATGAACAGGCTGCATTGATATTTGCTCGTGCTGGCATCTTTGCAAAAGCGCTTGATGCTTTTCAGAGCAGTGGTAGCTGGCAGCAAGCCCTGTGCATGGCGTCACGGCTTGGTTACACAACAGATAAGCTGTCCAGCCTGGCACGGAGCATGGCAGGTAGGTCTTGACGAGATCAAGTGTGCTGCCAAAACTGGCTGCCGTAATTTTTGGTTCATTTTGATTTTTCCCTAAAATTTAGTGAAAATCTTAGTCTTCAGCAGCATTTTTCTTAAAAGGAGAACAAAGATCCTGTGTTTTCCAAGGGTTTGTGGAATTGCACATCACTTTTGTTTCCTGAAGGAACCAAAAGATGCTGGAGCTGTTAGGCACCCAGGAGTTGCCAAGCTAGCTGTGGCCTTGAGTGCACCATGCTGACTGCTTCTTGCAATTTTTTCTTGCAACCAGGTGCTGAACTGATGTTCCAAATTGCTTCCTTGGTTAACCTCAGGGAACAGAGATTCTTCATGTCTGAACTGACATGACTGAGGCCTGTAGACATCACTGCCATAAGTACTGTACCTAGCCACACACTTTAAAGGCTATTGGATAATTCAGAGCTGCATCTTCATGTTTTCTCCTTAAAGCTGCTGGCAGCTTTTCTGTCACTTAATGTGATTTGGATCCTTCATGTCCTGCACATTTTTGGTGCCCCTCTTAAATCACAACTGTAGTTTAGCAAAATGAGCACACACAAACTTTCTAGGATGAGATTGCTTT
Source organism: Scolopax mira (assembly GCA_004320125.1). Taxonomy (NCBI): domain Eukaryota; kingdom Metazoa; phylum Chordata; class Aves; order Charadriiformes; family Scolopacidae; genus Scolopax; species Scolopax mira. The sequence goes on from BJBW01002797.1 coordinate 62,227, forward strand.
GCGTGAGTATTTTTTTTTTCTGATGTTGTGTATCACTTTCTCTCTTACATTGCATCCTGGTGTATAAATCAGTGCCAAAGCTCGTTCTGACTTCTAGGGGAATAGAAGCTCTGAATCCCACAAGCTTGGTGGTTGTGTCCATACCACAGAGAAAAGGCAGCAAAATGCTCCTTGCACACAACAAAGCTGCAAAATACTTTCAAGAGAGATTTCCTCTTTACATCCTGGCCCCCTCTGCTTAAGAGACTCTTCACTATTTATGATTTATACTCAGAGAAAACGTTCTCCTGCTTGCTTGAGGGATGTGCACCAGCAATTTCATAAGCAACTGGCTGATGATGATGCAACTTAATGAATCCTTGGCATCAGGCAGCCCTTCTTTTTACTGGACAAAGTAAAACTAAGTGTGTGAGCAAGTAGAAGGTGCCTCGGTGGCTGGGATTTTCCTTTACTTTGTTGTTTTGTGGCACAGTATCCAGCTGCTTCTGAAAAGCTGAACGCCACCTTTTCTTGTAGGAAAACTAGTTGATCAGAGAAAGCACGCAGATGCAGCCATACTCCTGGAGCAGTACACTCAGGTAATGTAGTCACCCTCCTGTCTGTGCTGCAATAACATCCTCTGTCAGATACACCATCTGTATTTTCTCTGTTTTCCTGGGCCACATGTGACTCCCTTTATGCTGAAGGCAAAACAGTCTGTGCCCTGGGCTGTGTCGGGGAGGGCAGAACAGGTCCAGGTGTGAGCGGGTGTGGATGAATGCTGCATCCCTGAGATTTTCCACTTATAAAGCTTCCTCTGGTGTGAAAAGCTTGTCTCAGAGACCTGAAGCATGAGGATGGCGTAAGGAAGACAGAGTTCCAGAGGGGTTTCCCCTCAGCATGGGAGAAGTCATGTAATTTGGGGTGTTGTTTTAATGTCAGGACTTCAATGTAGGTGGCACAGTAGTGTTTCACTGTGCCTGACTGTGATGTTTCTGTGTAGAAATGTGCATCTGGATACCTGAATGTATATTACTAGCTTCAGTAGCAGTACATGGTTGCTCTTTTCTTCTAGGACTATGAAGAGGCTATTCTCCTCCTCTTAGAAGGGGCTTTCTGGGAAGAGGCTTTAAGACTGGTAAGACTTTTCAGAGCACAAAAACTAGAGTGGAAATGTTTATTTAGAGTGGCAAGAACAGAGGGATGGGATCTGGGTTAGATCCTTAAAATAATACCTTGTTTCCTTTCCCTAATGCAGATTCACAAGTATGGTAGACTGGATATCTTGGAGACCAACTTCAAACCTGCTATTCTGGAAGGTGAGTCTGTGCAAGAAACCGAGACTTCTCTGTGCTGTAGAGGCTCTGTGTTGTCTTTGTTGGGTGTGTGGGAAGTCACAACACTCTAATAATGGAAGCTGTATGGAAGGATGCTTTGATTCTGGCTAACAGATGCTGCCCAGTTAGCTGCATTTGGTTCTACTCAATGCAGCTTGAAGCCCTGCAGTGTCATGGGCTCTTTGCTTAGTCAAAGCAAAGAGCTCCTTTTCAGCTTTTCCAGAGCTCACAGTCACTGCAGAAAGGTCTGTGTCTGCATGTCCATGAGCAAGCAGGACAGTCCTTGTTCCAGAGCACATGTGGCAGCAGGGTTATGGGCTAAGAATATGTCTGGCTGTTCTATAAGCTTTTATGAGTAGTTTTTGAAAAATATGATTTGATAGCTGTATGCTCCCTTCCTTCCAGGAAGGATGGTTGATTACTATTGTTTGATTTTCCTTATCATTCTGTGAGCTTTGCGAGTTGAGGGATTTATGTCTTTAATTTGAATCTAAATAAGTGATGTAAAAAGATTTGACCACAGAGCTTTCTGCTTTTCCTATATTAGAAACAGACTCTTGTTCTAGAAGATTATTGTCTGTCAGGTTAATTCACTCCCCATTCAGGTGCCTCTGTTTTGGTGAGCTCCTGTATTATAAGATTTGAATTTTCTTCCACTTCAGTCCTTTACTGTGTTCCTTCAAACTTCTTGTGTTAAAAAAAAAAAAAAAAAAGAAATGCTTTTCTGGTTCTTTTGCACAAATGTTCACTTTATGATTTTCCTACTGAGCAGCTCAGAAAAGTCAACTGGTCTTCCTAGATTCTCAGAAAACAGCATTTCTTCGACATAAAAGTCGCCTGCAAGTGGTCCGAGAGCTGAAGGAGAACGCTTCTGAGAGCCTGCAGGGTTGGTATTGAAATGCATATGGCTTTCTCTGCATAAGTAACCAAGATCCTCTTTTTCTTTGTGGTTTTCATGTGCCCTGGAGGAGCTGTGCTAGCTCCAGTGGTATCTACAATAGTATAACAGCATTCTTCTCACCCGTACTTGGACTGTGGTTGTTTGACCTTGCTTATTCTGTAAAGATAGCTTTATTTTCAGTGCTGCCTTGGGCTCAAAATGCACCTGAATGCTCGTCAAAATGACATGGCATTGTCTCCACAGTGCCAGCTTGACTGGGTCAGACAATGCTCAGCATGTCCTTTGTGCTGAGAGCTCACTAGGCCTATTCACCTGCTGGCTCACACAGGCTCAGGGAAGTTTTCTGAAAGCAGAATGTTTTGTTGTGGTCCAGGTTTGCTGCACTGAGATTGTCATCCTGCTGATTTATCCTCTGCCTAATATCACAGTCCCCACCAGGGCAGAGGAGCAGTAGTGTTCTTCTCACAGTTGCTGTTTCTTCTCACATGCTGGAGGAATGGGGTTGAGAGCCCTAAGGCTCCCCAAAAGCAGGGAGAATGAATCTGTCCAAGCTGTATCTCCAGCAAGCTACACAGATTACCCAGAGAAAAAGCTTGGAATAACTGTGACCTTTTTCTATACTGTGATGGTTGTTAAAATGTTTTGCAGATTATGAAACGCCAAATTGCCCTGAATTGGATCTTTTCTCTGAAACCAGCAGCGTTATGACAGCCAGTGACATGAACAGCAAATATTCACACAGCAATTCAAGAATATCCGCGTAGGTATCTGCCTCCAGATTAGGTGGTGGCTGCCCTGGCATCAGCATTTGGGAGGGCAGCTTGCTCATGCTTGGCGTGCTCCTCCTCACAGCTGTGCATGCCTTGGAGCTGCTTTAATGACAGGCATTTCGTAGTTATTTTAGCTCTTACTGGGAGGGAGAGAGCAGAAAATGCCAGAAGCTCCTAATGCAACAGGAGCTGAGTGCCCAGCAGAGGAGCTGTGAACACAGATTCTGGGCAGGAGGTGGCTTTGTGAATGCTGGGCACGTTGCCAGAATAGCTGGGCTGTAGGAAGCCTGAAAAAGAATACGGGCAGAGCTCCTCAAACATTCACAGCTCGCACGCGTGGCGTCTGCCCTTTGTCCTGGGTTTTGCACTTCATGAGTGGGAGCTGCTAGTAACTCTCATACTGGTGTCTTCCCACAGTGGGCACCTGTGTTTCTTTGGAGTGCTTTTAAGAATGTGAGCTGCAGTGTGGGGTGGGGTATGTTAGAGGCTGGTGTAGTCTGTGGGACTGCTGCTGAATTCCCTAGCTGAAACACAGAAAAATACTGATTTGGGAAGTGTGGGCTTTTTAGGGCACTTGTTGTGACCCAGCTGAAAAGAGAAATAGAGTGCAACCTTAGTATTCAGCATATTCTGTGTCAGAGTGTACTCATCATTTGGGGACAGTATGCAACTAGTACTGGCCTGTGATTAAAAGTTGCTTTCCTGTGGTAACAGGATGTAAATGAGCTGTATTAGTGCACAGCTTGTGGAGATAGCAGAAATGAAAAATAAAATGTGGTGCCAGGCACCACAAACCCTGGCACCAAATTGTTTTAGTGGAGCTCAGCTTTGCCTGATAGTGACCACTGCCAAACAATTTACCCTACTTCATGGTTAGATGCTTCAACCGTGCTGGAACACGCAGAACAATCCTCTCTGTGGTAGAAAAGCAGCCCAACTACTGGCTTGTGTTTCAGACCACAAAGGATATTGGTTGAGTGGCACTGAAAGCATTAACACAAAGGTACATAAGCTTATACACGGTCCCCTCTCAACTGGAGAGAGTAAGGACTTGAGTAACACGTTTCATGCCCAATGTTGATGTCCCTTCAGGCTTACCTCATTACAGCTAATCCTGTTGTGCACGCTGTAATTAAGCATCCTCCTTTTCCAGGCGGTCCTCAAAGAACCGGCGCAAGGCTGAGCGGAAGAGATACAGCTTGAAGGAGGGGAGTCCTTTTGAAGATATGGCCCTTCTGGAAGTCCTGGGAGAAAGTGTTCGTGCTGTTGAGTCTGTGAAGGGTAGGACACTTGAAGATCTTAATCCACTTTGCAGCTTGTGAGGCAGTGTGCTCCCTCCATGTTCTTAATGAGTATGATGGAGAGAGATGGTCCATGAGACCATCTGTGTTGGACCTTGATTTAGTTCATCTGTTTCTGTGCCTGGAAGAACATGTAATAGCACGAGCTTTCCACATTTGAAGTTTGGGAGCAGAGAAGTGAGAACTTGTCTGTGCTGTGACAGATTTGTCTGACCTTTCTGCTCAGGCACTGTATGGGCTGGGTTCTCATTTGCTGCTCCCCTTTCTGTGCCCTGATACTAGAGAAATAGAGCTGCTTATTTAGCATACCTGCATTAATTGCTATTGCTTGTGCTTCTGTTCCCTCCTGCAGGAGACATACACATCCTTCTGAAGCAGCTTGTGCTGTTTGGTTATGATGAGCAAGCTGGGGCACTGCAGCAAGTCCTGGGAGAAGTTTTGCAGTTGATGGAGACCTCAATCCCGGAAATCTGGACCCCAAACCTGCAGCAGATCTCTGTCAACCCGGTCTGTGCTCACCCACAATTCCCATCACACCTGCCATACAATACCAAGTATTTAGAAGTATTTTGCATTCTCCATCAGAGAGCCTGGAATGCTTCCCTTGCTTTGTGGATTTGTTTTTTTTTTTCTGTGGAGGCCAAATAGATATTCTGCCAAGTCATCTGCTCTAGATCTGTGTACAACAGGGATAGCCCGTTGTGTCCCTTGCACTGAATGCCATGTTGGACATGTTGAGGTCTCATAAGGCTCGTCCTAGTGGTGACTTCTTTTTGTAAGCTCTTAAGCCATTTGTAGAATATAGGAGGAACACCTTTTTCTCTTTCAGGCCTGATGGTTGAAGTGTTAGCATAGCTTGTGTGCACTGGAGTAGTGGTTGTCGATCTGGTATTGTGAAGTGAAAAGCTACCAGACTTCTCAATTTAGTCTGAACCTGTATATCATAAGGAGTATATTGAAAAAAGAAGGGTTATGTCAGGCTTCTAAGCTTCACCTCAACACAGCATAAGGAAATTGCGAGGACTGCACATGGTTCCCTTCCAAAGCAAAAGCCTTTATTTCTAATTAGTAGTTTCTGTGCATTCCTGGTGAACACAAGATAATTCCCCGGTATCTTCTCCCTGACTACTGATTAGCAAGATTCTAAGGACAGATTAAAACTGTGTCGTGTGACAGGGAGCTGAAACTCTCAAATGAACTTTAAATATTGCTGCACTGTAGTGAAAGTAGTCCTGCTAAGTCATGATGCTTACAGTGCTGTCACAAAGTGGGTGCTGGGATAAGAGTGCTGTGTCCTGAGAAGATGTCCAGAAGCAGTTCTCTCCTCCTGTCTCTGTGTTAACTTACTCTGACAAATTGCTGAGCTTTGATCACGTATTCTTGGTCACCTTCTACTGTGAGGTCTCCCAAGGCAGAGTCTTCTGACTTTGAAGACCAACAGCAGAGTTTTCTTTGTAGGTATCCCTGCTCTTGGCCTTGCTTTGTGCAGGTTGGAACATGGGTATTGCTTCTTTGTACAGGTCCTGGGACCCAATTCAACTGCAAACAGCATTATGGCTGCCTATCAGCAGAAGAGGATGACGACTCCTGTTGTACAAGGTCAGTTGAAGCTCTGAGTGAGTGTGAAATGCCAGTGAGGTCAGTGGGGTTTGAGGCTCTCCAAGCATTGCTACCTGCCAACAGTTGTGGCATTTATTCAGTTGTAGGAGTTTCTTGCTTTTCTGTAAGGTGTACCCTCCGTCCTCGTGGCAAGCGAGCAGCCTGAAGTTTTATTTGCTCTGAAGTCCTGTGCAAAAAATATATCTGAATTGTACTCACCCTGTGTGTGTGTAGTGTCTGTCTGTCGTGACAGAGGGAATTGGAAGTTTGATGTCTTAGAGGATGTCTTAGATCATTCTGACAAATGCTGTTAGAGACTTACCAGTGTATTTTGATATAAAGAAAAGCAAACTAAGTGGCTGACAGCTCCTGGAGAAACCATATTGCTGTTCCCTCTGTTCTGACACTTGTCCTCTTTGCCTTTCAGATCCGGAGTTACTTATTCCACCAAAACTCAATAAAAATCTACAGTGGAAACTGCATGTTCTCTAATAACTATAAGCCGAGGAATCCCAGTGGACTCTGAACTGTAATTTTTCATATAATCTCATTACATCTTTACAGAAACCATTGTTGTCCTGGTGTTTTCTGACACACTGTCCTTAGGGCTGTGCAGGTGAAGGGTCCCCTCCACCTGATGCAGCTGTGACTGTGACCTGTATGGGGTCACGCTAATGGGGACAGCCACTCGCCTCCTACTGCAGAAGTGGCTTGTGAGGTTGGGGAGTAAGAGGGGGGGTGCAGGTCTGGATGCTGCTGGTTGAATCCAACATCTCCCACCACTGTTCCCTCCCTTCTGGATGAAGAAAGGACACCAGTCTTGGATGGGCTTTTTTCTCTGCCATCGCTCCCTCTCTTGGTTGGTACTTGCCGTGATGACAGGTCACATTTTAAGCTGTTGAGCCTGGTTTAGCTACCACTAGGAAATTGTTTTAGTTGCTAAACAAACGAGTTGTGTTTTCTCTGGTGAGGCTGGACATTGGTAATACCAGATTCTCATCTGAATCACTTTGTTACGTCAGAGTGAACCCTGCGGTACCAACAGCCATTACCATCCCAGAAGTGAGACCAGGGAGATCTTGGGCAGAGGGAAACATGAATAACAGCAGGGGAGAAAGGTGAGGTGGGGGTGTCAGTGTCACACACTGCTGCGTGATACTAGCACAATTATCTCAGTTTAAAGAAGATCTGCTAATGCTGGTGTATGGTGCTGGCACACCAGCAGCTGTACCCGGATTATGTGGAGCTTCAGGGAGGAGGGTAGATGGGTTTCCAGCCCAGAATTAGGTTTCTTTTAACCCAGAACAATTCTCTGATCTGACTCGAGAAGTAAGAACAGCATTCCTGGGAGCAACAGGACTGGTGGTCCTGGTGGACAACAGGATGGCCATGAACCAGCAATGTGCCCTTGTGGCCAAGAAGGCCAATGGCGTCCTGNNGAGGGAGGTGATCCTGCCCCTCTACTCTGCCCTGGTGAGGCCCCATCTGGAGGAATGTGTCCAATTCTGGGCTCCCCAGCTGAAGGACAGGGAACTGCTGGAAAGGGTACAGCAGAGGACCACAAAGTAGACTAGGGACCTAGAACATGTCACTTCTGAGGCAAGGCTAAGGGACTTGGGTCTTTTTAGTCTGGAGAAGATTGAGGGGGTATGTGATCAACACCTCTAAGTACTTCAAGGGAGGGTGTCAGGACGAAGGGGCCAGTCTTTTTCCAGTGTTGCCCAGTGACAGGACAAAAGGAAATGGGCACAAACTTGAGTATAGGAGGTTCCACTTAAACATGAGGAAGAATTTCTTTACTTTGAGGGTGGCAGCCTGAAACAGACTACTGAGAGAGATGGTGGAGCCTCCATCTGTGGAGACAGACAGGAACCTGGAGGCATTCCTGTGCAACTTGCTCTAGGTGGACCTGCTTTGGCAGGGAGGTTGGACTAGATGATCTCCAGAGGTCCCTACCAATCCCGTATCATTCTGTGATTCTGGAAGCAGAGGAGGGGGAAAAACTGGCAGGTGACGTGAGAAACCCTTCCAGCGGTCACAGCCCCCTTCTCCTTCGGTTCATTCTGTCCCAGCAGCTGCTGCATTCAATGCAGACCATTCCAGTTGGGTACTGTGGAACACCACCAGCACAAGCAAGGTGCTTCCTGTCTGTCGGCAGTGTCTGATGACACATCTCACTGCACAGCATCAGCTCAGTGCAGGCCACCACTTTTGTGATGTGGAACCACCCGTACTTGTGAGCTTACACTGCTCACGTGTGCTTGGGGTCGTTGGCATGGGCTGGTAGAACAACCCCATGTCATGAAGCATTGGAACGGTCTTTATTTCCAGCTGTTCTGAGTTACATGGTCTGTTCCAGGTGGCATGGGGATAGCTTGGGCCTGTTGTCAAGTGCTGCAACTGCTCTGGAAAGAGGTTCTCCAAGAGTAAAATCTCGAGAGGGCAAAACACATGGATGGCTGCACGGGGTGGGAGTCTTTTATCAGATCTGTGTCTTCAAAAGGCTAGTAGAACACAGACCAAGAACTATGGAAGCCATCTTTCAGGGAAAAAGATGATGAGAGTCTGCACCCTGTCCAGGGTATGGAGGGCTCTAGCCCTGCAACTGAAAGGGCACCACTGATTTCTGACCTTCCTTAATCTGATGCCAGGATGTCTGTGCAGCCTCATCTATTGTCCAGAAAGAGTTTCACTCTTTGAAAATAAATACATAAATAAGGTAAAAGTAGTGCCATCTTGATGAGGATTCATGCTTGGTGTAAACACAGCAGCTCCTTTAATGTATGGATAGGGGTAGTTCTGCTTTTCAAAGCTGAAGACCCTCTGGTCCTAGACATGTTTTCCTGTTCTCCCTCAGGGCAGAATCTCAAAGTCTGTCATCTGGGGGGAGGCCAATTTTCTAAATCATTCACGGGGGAAATTAAACCACTGAACTCCACTGACGTCCTGTCCATTCCCCTATCCCTCTCCCTCCCTGGTGAACTTTGACTAAGGAGCAGAAGAGCTGGAAGACCTAGTGTCCTCTGCCTCCTGCTCCTGCAGGTGCTGAACCTTGGCTTCTTTTCCCCGGTGGCAGCCAGCAATCTACTTTCCCTTGATCCTCTTTTGCTTTCTCAGGGACGGGTGCCATCTCGAAATGCATTATGCCTTGGCTGCTGTCTTTACAGACATGTTGGATTTGCTCTTCTGAGCTCTATGGAGGCTCGTGCAAACCGAGGCAGTTATCAGGAACTGAAGTAAGTCATTAAGGCAGAAATGGGGTGTTAGCTTAAGGAATGTCCCAATTTACGGGCAAATGTGGCTGTGTGGAAGCTTGGTTTCTCTCATTAGGGTAGAAGTTAGTCAGCTGTCTGCTAGCTGCCTAGCTCCGTTAAATACAAAATACAATAAAACTATTTCACACACGCAGTATCACAGAACTAACACACAATTCCAGCAAAAAAATCTTTTAATTACAGCAAGGGGTGGAAAGGAGGTGCTGTTGCATTGCTTCAGGTATCCTTTGTCAACAGTGGCCATTCTAAGGCACCCTGTGTCTTCCTCAGAAGCACCTCTTAAAAATGCAGGAAAAACCATGTTCTTTGTATTCGCTGCTGGAAATCCAAAGCTCCTGGAAGGAGTGAAGTGAGGCCAGAATAGACCCACCAATCCAAACAGAAGACTTTCTTTGAGGGGATGCAGCTATGATGAGGTTGTCAGCCGGATACCTCTTGGCCAGTTCCATCTGGAAGCGGTCAGCAAAGCCCTCCATCATAGTACTGCCCCCACACAGCAGGATATTCGTCACTGGTTTTTTGTTGGTGTTAGCATTACACTTCTTGAGACAGGCAAGCGTCAGCTGCAAGAGCCCGGGCTCCTGTGAGCCAAGTAAGGCTGGTTTGAAAAGCGCTTCAGCGCAGAGGAACCTCTCCTTGCCCACAGTGATGACGTGTCGGTCCGGCAGCTCATAATCCACTTGTTGTTTTTCAATGGGCAACTTCAAATCCTGCTTAGGGTTCAGAGAAGTGTAACAACACTTCTCTTTGAGATCTTGTACAATGTTCAGCTGGTGTTCCCTGAAAACGTTTCCAGACTCACTTAGTAACTTCATGAGGTAACGTGTGATGTCTGACCCAGCATAACCTACACTCCTGCCGAAGCTACGTATGATATAACCTTCACAGACAGGAACTACATGCGAAACGCCGTGACCACTTTCCACCACGAGAGCTGAGGTTTTTCCGTAAGAGTACATGGATAAGCAGGACTGGTAGGCCATGTGGATGGCAGGCACATGGAATCCTTCAAACATCATCTCAGCATATCTCTCCTTGTAGGTGATGGAGCACAGGGGAGGCACTGACACCAGAACAGCATGGTCCTCTGGCTGGATCTTCATCTCTGACTGGAAAATATAGTCCAAAGTATCTTGGACACGGTTCCAGTCCACCACTACGCCATGTCTTACTGGGCTGGTGAGCGTTAAGGGTGCACTGCTGTTCTGAAGGTCTCTTCCAACAAAGGTTTCTTTTCGACTCTGCTCAGCCGTCCCCACAGGCTTACCAACTGTGGACGAAATAACTTGGGAAGGCCATGGGTCCCCTGCAAAGCCACACTTGAAGTAACCTGTGCCAATGTCTATGACTATGGTTCTAGTTCTCTTCATGGCCACCTGTGGTCATGTGTCCGTCCCTTGCAGGCTTCAACAGTTCACACCCCCTGCTGCCGTTCTCACAGACCTTCTTCTGGAGATGTTTCTCGGTACCACTGCCCTGCCACCACCCCACCTGGGGCCAGCACAAGCAGCAGGGCACCTGCCTGCAGCCCTGGTGGCAGCCACTGCGCTGGTGGCACTAGCTTGTGACATCACACACAGGCCCGTCCCTCAGGAACCAGCACGCCACTGAGCAGTGGTGCTCCTGAACCTCTGGGGTCATGGGGAGCCCTAGCTCGACTGTGCCAGGAGTGAACCCCTACACTGGCTGTGCTTTTTGGGGTGGTTTTTTTTAAGTCCTGCTTTCTAAATTAAGGCATAATATTAGTAATCTCAGCAAAATCCAAAATTGACTGGTTTGAAATTAGGCCATAGCCAAGCCCTTCCAGTAACTGCCCCCCACTCCACTACAGGAAGGTCTTTGTCTTTTCCAGCAGCAAGAGGTCACTGTCTGTCCCACCAGTGTGTGTGATAACGTGCTGCTGCGTGGGGCACGGAAGAGGAGGACACTCTCTCCCCACAGGATGCATTATCAGGAGTTACACAGCATTTTCCTAGCGTAATGATGCTCTGCTTCACCCAGGAGGCATCTTACTGAACAAATCCAAGCAGGATGAGAATGAAATCGAACGCCATAAACCGGTTCTGGGCCCAGAAAGCGATGTCTGTTAATCGCGACAGCTCTGCTGCTCATCTGGGAGGTCACATCTTGATGACAATAGTGGACCCTAATGTGGAGAACCAGGGCAGCATTAAACCACACACTTTCTGTACCAACCTCACCATACGCAGACGAGCAACTGCCCACCTCGATGGTTTATTACCTTGGTCATTGCACAGTATTCACCCGGTTCCATAGCTATAAAAAAAAAAAAAGGACGGGGGCACTGCAGCTGATGCTCCTTCCCGTACACTCACCGTACATTCCTTCAAGATTTTTGCTGCTGCACTCCCTCTGCAACATTATCACTTAAGAGAAACTTCAGAGAGAGTCCTCTAACTCACTGACCGTTTCCTTCCCTGTTCAGTAAAAAACTCCATCTGAGCTCAATGCCTCAGCTTCCGAATGGAAACAAATCCTTCCATCCAAACAAAACACCTCTTGAAGACTTCAGCTCCCTTACTGGTTAATGTGGCAGCACCACAGCAGAGCTGCAAACACACCTTCGATTTCACACTTTATTTTGTGTTGGGTTTTTTTTTGGTCTAACCTATTACAACGTTATTACGCTGCTGTTTCCAGGCCACTTTTTCCCGCATCACATCTGTCATTCCAATTAACAAAAAACATATATGTCCACTAACATTTCAGGCTAAAACAAAGACCATGAAATCTGAAGATAGGTTGTCAGATGATTTTTTGCCATTATTTTGGCCAATGTTTCCTGAGATGTTCCTTTAACTGTGGGATAGTGGATAGCTGTTGTTTGCAGCGATGGCACCTGAGGGGCGATGTGAGAAGTTCAGAGACGTGATCTTTCACTGTCACTTTTCCCTTGCTTCTGATCATCTCTATCACATCTGAAAAAAAAAATAAGAGACAAGAGGTGCTGGGACCATGTAGTGCCAGGAAAGACATGACACTGCAGCACCTCTGCCCACTGTTTCGTGTGCACAGCATGTCATCACTGCATTCCAGTTCAAACCAGTCACAACATTCGGTTGACTTTTACTCCCCAATATCTGAAATTACATAAAACCTTTCACTTATTACCAAGAGAATTTATGGCTTACACATTTGTTTAGAAAAAATGTCCAAAGCCAGAACCCACAAGGAGGATTACATGTTATGAAATACATATTCTAATCATTACCTTCAGAGTTCAAAAAGTAGTCTGTAGTAAAGGAGTTCCAGTGCTTTTTGGTCTTCAGGGCTGGTGAATCGAAATCCTGGCTGATTACATGCAAATGTAGCTGACTGAAATAAATACATTACATAGGTAAGAGAAGAAGAATGTTAATGAGGTCCTTTTGCAGTAGCATCAGTTGCAGAGATGTTTCAGGGCCTCATGGGTGAGTCCTACCACGTGTGACCCACAGTCCTGCGACAGAAGCAGCCCAGTCTGCTCAGGAAGCCTTGACTCATGCAAGTGTTTCCCTTAGACAAAGTCACTGCTCTGCATGACCCCTAACTACACTCTGTATTCTGGCTTGTTTCCAAAAAGGCAGAGACAGTGGTTTTAATGAAACAAAAGTTTAAACTTCATGGAGTACCTGAATGGGACTTGATCAGTGACTCACAGCTTCATCCATGAACTGGAGAACAATGTAGGAATGCTGACTGCAATACCCACAGGTGGTTGGCTGCTGTATAACCTGGGCTCAGTTACACACAAGACTCAAGTCCTTGCTCGGTATCAGGCAGGACTTGATGAGCTGAGCTGAGCTAATCAAGAAGACTCAAGAAGAGACTCTCTGATCACAGACCGGTGCCTGGGAGTTGGCAGAATGGCCAACTTGGCCATCAGCAGCACCTCCTCTTTCACTGAGGCTGGACCACAGGCCTTCTGTAGCCCCAGCTGCAGACCTCTGCCAGGGGAACCCAACCACCAGCATGTACACAGCAGTGTGTGCGCAGCTGCACCCAAAGGACTTGGACACCAAGCTGCTGGTTGTGTTTAGGAGGAGTATTATTCCTTAGCAATGCCACATCACATTACAGGTTTGGAAGAACAGGGTCTCCATCTGAAGACTCATACGGATCTTACCTCATACTGGGGATAGCGTGGTAACCCAGTCTGAACTCCAGGCTCTCTCTGGCAGGGCACTGTTCAATCATTTTTTGCCCAACTGCGTGCATATGTTCCAGGAGTTCAAGATGGTCCCTGGTGACTGACTTCAGGCTTGAAATGGTGTCCCATGGTAAGACAAGCCAGTGGTAACGTGCTTTAGGGTATTTATCCTTGATGACTACAGTCTTCTCATCTTTGTAAACCTTGCAAAACAAATCAATAGATTATTTATTGATTGAAAGTTAAGTATCTTACTCATATCAGCACTACATTTAGTGGATTTTGGAGATGTATACTTCCCATTGTGGTTGCAGAAGTCCCTAAGTACCTGTATGTGTTGCTAGTGCAACTGGGACTGATTGATAGAAAAGAAGTCAAGAAAGATTACTAGATGGGGAGAAATATCGAGCAGCAGAGCATTCCACTTCAAGGAGGTCTTTGTCTGGAACTAAGCTGGTCCAAAACAAGTGCTCTCTTCCATACCATGCACTAGGTGGCTACGCAGAGATGTTCCAGCATCCCTCTGGAATGAATATATACTTTAAAGGAAAATGTTTTCCATTCTTACATAGCAGTAAGTTAACAGGTGGATATGAACTCTCAAAAATGACCTGGATGCAGACACCAGTGAGATCTAGGAGACTCTGCTTCCATCAGGCTACATTCAAGCTTTGCAGTCACTGAAACAAAATCACAGCCCTGTGCTCAACATATAGCAAATAGGAATGCACTGGACTACCTCATCCTTCACAGACCTCTGGAGTGAAACACAAATCTCAGAGGTGCTACAAACAGCGTGCTCAGCGCTGCAGGCCCCCACCAGCATCACAAAGACAAAATCATTCAAGTCTGAGCTATTTTAGTTCATGCTATCCACAGCGCTACTTCATAAGATCACTCACAAAAAGGAGAACAGATTCCTGACTATCATGCCCTTTTTCTACCGTTTTCATTACGTTTTGCCTTCTGCAACAATTTGATGCAGCTGATGAAGAGAAATAGTAGCAAAGCATGTGGAGAACTGGGTGGACAACCTCGCCCGGGGCAACAGAAATCTGTCAGGTTCTGAAGCAGAAACTGTGCCCCGTGTCTCTGATCTCTTAGCAGTGCATCTGTCGGAGAGAGATGGATGATGTCATCTTTGCCAATTATTCTCATACGTTTACACACAGATCTGATCAGTCTTGTTCTACAGGAAGGAAGATTAATATTTCATCAGCACGCAAATCATAGGACAGATTCTTTCAGCTGCAAGAGGCCGATGCTGTCATATTTTTATATACACACATCAGTGTCTGCATATGCAGCCAGTGGGCACAGGATCATAATCAAGTGTTTTCAGAAGAAAGATGTATCACTATTTATTTAATACTTTATTAAAACACAAAGGAGTTCTACTGTTTGTGTAGTTCAGAACCACAACTAATAAAGCTAACAGTAAGTCACAAAGTTATTTGTGTTCTAACACTCAAAGAACAGTTTTAAAACCAGCTCATCTTTTGGGTCAAGAAAGCAGTGTCTGGGTAAATGCTTAAGGGATTATGCTTAAGGTATGAAGATGAAGCATAATGTTTAAAAACTAAGCATGTATTTTCAATATCTTTCTTCAATAGCTTATTTCAATAGTTTTATCATTCCCTATAGAAAGACTGATTTGAAACTGCTGGCATTTCCAGAAGGGGCATCCAGTTCTCCTGCAACTCTACGCAGTTCGATGCTTTAAACTTGAATTAATAATAAATAATTTTTATTTTTAAAAATCAGTCAAGAAATAGGAACCTTGTGATTAGCTATTAAGGAAACTATTTTCAGCTTGAAGGCTATCACCACCTGAAGGGGCCCGGTGAGGCTTTAAGATCATGTCAACTCAAATAGACAAAGACTGTGGCAGTTACACCCAGTGCAAGTGGCCAAACTGACTGACCTCCAAAGATCTTTTCCAACAGAAATTATTCAGTGATTTCAAGAACCAAGTATCGTAGGTGCCTGCGATATCCATCCCCTGAACACAAACTCTTGCTGAGAAGTACCAAGGGAGAAACACATCTCTAATGTTGAGACAGACATGCAGCAGTCCCTGGCCAAAACCCAAGATAAACGGACCCAAGCTTCAGGCCTTACTCTTACAGACAGTGCAATATATCAATAGCATTCTCCCTATTTTTGGAGTTGAGGTAAAAAGCTTGTTTCTGGGAAGGAGTTGTGCATATTTGCCATAAGCTGAAAATAAAATGGAATTAGGTTCTACACATGGATAGGGAAGATTCTCTCTGAATACAGTAACAATAAAGTGTGTATACACTGCAGGCGTAAGAGACATTTGTCGGATTTTTGTGTCTTGGGTCTGACCTACCCAAAAGCAGACAGCAGACTACCAAAAAAAAAAAAAAAAAAGCTCAAGGAAACCATTACGCAGCCACAGGGAAGCAGAGGAGGGAGGTGCATCTGCAGAAGGTTAAAAGAAACCACCCAGAAAATTCCTTCTGGCGCAAAGAAACCGGATGGAGGAGGAGCGAAGGGTCACATCCTGTCAGCTGGCACAGAGGCGCTGCTGCAGTTAAGAGTTTGCTGGAAACCAGGAAACCGCCCCAGTTTTGGGAACAAGGCAGTGCTCGCTGCCGACAAACAGGATCCGCCGCCGCTGCTGGCTCAGTTTCAAACCACACCCCCATTTCGGTGGGTTTCCCGGAGGAAACAAAGCAAGGGCACTGCTCGGCTGTGCTCCCAACTTACTTGGAATCTGTTGGCCTAATCTGACAGCCTAGAGAGCTCAGGATAATTAATATAATGACATTCTGCAAAATCAGTATATTAGAGACTCCCAAGTTAATGCAACAGAGAGAGATGCAATTCAGCCCTCATGCAGTACTCCACTGGTTAATCACAACATTGAAGTAACCTGTAGAAGGAAGAAAGAAATGAGACAGGAACTACAATAAAGTACAAGTCTACAGCTCTCACCTGCATTTTTGGGTCTTGCATGGAGCTCTTTAAACCCTGACTCCAATGTCCTGCATGTTCCTAAAGCACATAAGAAGAAAAGTAAATTTTTTAAGAGAATTAAGAATCCAAGTATAGGTTTTAAAGCATTCAGTTAAATACTTTAATATTTCCATTCTTTCAGCTGAATGACAGCTGAATTATTTTCTTTCTGTAAATGTCACCTGCTCTAACTGTCCCCACAAAGCTGCTTTTGAAAAACCTTTAACAAGACATCATTAAGATTCAAAGTTAAGTCTTTCAAATGGTGGAGTATCAACAACAGAGAGCTCTAGATCTGTGTTTTAATTTAATAATTTGCATGCACATGCTATGGCACAGTCCATGATTATTATCGATGACAGATCATTTTACTAAAAGAACCTCTGCTTCATGGATCACAAGTGCCAAAGGAAGTGCAAGGATCTCCATTAACAGTCCTACCACATTCTGCTCTGCACAGAACAAAGAAGTGGTTGTAGTGTGTGGGCCTACTCTTAGATGTATTTATTTGTTGATACTGTGCAAGGAGTTTCTGGTACAGGAAACAAGGCAGGCACAGGAGGATCAAGCCAGCACTAGCAGCTATCCCTTAACAAAGTTCCTAAAGATGGTGCCTCAAGTGCACTTTTTTCAAAGCGGATGAAGTTTTATTTGTTCAGATCACTTTACAGGCATTATCAATGATGATCTTCATCATATTACCATAGATAAAGACATTTAAAAATTATTACAGTACTGACACAAAACAGTGTGAAGCATCTTGTCACCTTGCTCACACCACCACAGATCTACACAAATATAACTAGACTGAGATCACAAATGAAACCCGGGACTGAAATTTTGTCCTGAGGTGTTGTTTCATTTCTGTGCCCTGTCCTCCAGCAACTGCACTGTTATTATTCCAGATCCACTAAGCAGTCTTTTATTTTGTTCATGTCAGCAGAGCTAAAAACTTCCTTTTGAAAGATTTTGCCTGGCAACATCTGTTAATGTAAACCTGGTTCTACCGTAGTGAGTGAACAAAACAGGAGAGAAGAAAAAAGAAAAAGAAAAAAAATTAAAAGAGAGAGGGTCAAGTTGTTCCGTCCTCTATGCATAACCTTTTAGATAACCACTGCTCTATTTGTAACGCGGCAGATATTACATCTCAAGAGCTAGAGCAGTATCCTTGTGTGACTCCAACTGAAGGGAGCTCACATGGACTGTCCTTCTAGCAGGAACCACAGCAGGAAGAGGAGATTAAACCCTCACTCATTACGAGCAGCCCCTTAACACCCACCGACCCCCCAGCTCAGGTTAGAATGGGCCCCAGGTAACTTCCTCCAGACCCGGGTGATGTCAGGAGCAGTGTCTTTGCCTCAGGGCATGTCAGCTCACATGCTCTGAGGATCTGTGTTCACTTGAAACGCTTCCCCATCAGCAGCACCCACAAAAGACCAGAGCCCTGATGAAGGAGACAATCCCAGGTGAAAACACCACAAGTACACCAATATCAATACACTTGCCTTTTTGCTCGAGGTTCCTTCATGGGGAGATACACTGGCATTGCTTAGCTTGGGCTTTGCAGAACCGCCTTGTGTATCCACCACCTCCATCTTCATCATTTTTCTGGGAACAAGTTCTACATCATCATTCTCACTGGAGTCCTCACATGGCACCTTGATGCTTTGTACCTTCTCTTCTGCTTCTGTAACAGTTTTCCCTGACTCTTCAGCAAATTGCACCGTGTAAGGGTAAAGTTTATTCACAATATGCAGAACTTGGCCTGGCTTCATTTTTACCTCTTCACCTTTGCCAATATTCACAAGATCAACACTAGTTGGGTTGACTCCTATCTTTGGTAGGGAGAAAAAGGGGGGAAAAAATAGCAAATGATGTTGTAACTGGAATCACCAACTATGTTCCGTTATCCTGGAATATCACTGTCTGTTTTTTGTTCATTGTGCCCCCTCCCCACACCAATCTGCTCTAGAGGACCGAGAGGTCCAATGACCCACCTCTCTAGGGCCCAGTTTTGCAATCACAGCTGTCAGCACACGACATTCAGGGTCACGGTGTCACAGAGACTGGACAGTTCCATAGCAGCTGGCTACAGAGTTAGAGCAAGTCCTATGCCACATTTTGCTCAAAAAAAATTAACTATAAAACTGTATAAACTGTATAAAACTGTATATTTAACTGTATAAAACAACTGTTAAAATAATAACAGCCTTAGTAAAAATTATTTCTGAAGAGTAAGGGTAATTTTAACAAATTATCTCAGTCCAACTGTACCCATAAATTTTCCTATTTTCAAATTATTTTACTTCTTTCTCCTTTTTACTACATTTTGTTTTCTGTTTCTACCAAGTGCTGTCCCATCAACACATTTGCCTTCAAATACATAAGCACATACTTCTGGCTCATTTCAAGAGGCAAAGGACTTCAGGCTTATAACCACTGGCTCACCAACAACAGCCCACTGCAACACACTGAGTGCAACACACGCCCTCCTGCATAGGCACAAAAAATCCAAAACAGGAAAAAAAGTCTCCCGTGCCCCTGGAAAAGTCCACTACACAGGGATTAGCTCCTTGCTCCCTTTTTTTTTTTTTTCTTTACCAAGCCAAATGTGATAACCCTTCTCCAGCCCACTGAAAACTGTGTTCAAATACAGCATTTATCCATTCCTTCAAGAAAGGCTAAACCTGTCTACCTCAGCCTGTGCAAAGTAAATACCAGTCTATCTGTATTATAATGCTCTTATTTTCATTTTGCATCTTACACTTTCACAAAACCAACTGTTATTTATTCTGGTCTAGCAGAAAATGAGGACAGCAAGGTCAAACGTTTACCTGCCTCCCTTATTGCATCAGTCTACAGCTCTATGCAACTCTAAAATAATTTTCCCATTAAACCAGTGTTTTAAAGACTGAGAAATTACTTGAATATTGGAAAGGAATACATTTTTCTCTATCTTAGGCATAAGTGATAACATAGTGTGGGCAAACTGCAGTCAATGCTTGAGAAATAGATTTTGCCTGATCATGAGAGTGATCCTAGGGAAATTGGATGTCTTCAACTTCAGCAAAATGCTTTTGGTTAATGTTTATACATGAAACAAGCTTTAGGAAAAGAGCTCTTCCCTGTGACTGATAAACTCTGTCACAGAAAGTTTCTTCAACTTATCCCTGCGATACCCGCCTGCTTCACAAGATGGTACTGTGCTTCTCATCACTTGGTATTCACTGTGATGAAGCACCTGTTTAATTCCAAGCCAGGATCTCTTTAGTCTACAGTTCCACTCAGGCCAAGCACACTTTACATCCCCTGGGCCAACACATGCTATCAAAAAAACTGATCACTGCAACCCTGTGCCACTCACAATTCAAGTGGTCAGCAACTGTAGAGCAGGCATCAAAAAACCCACCGCCAGAAAGTATTCCCAGTCCCAAGGTTCCAGTAACACAGTATTCTAATTGTAGCTAAGGCTGACTTTCGTGTAAAAAATAAGATAGATCTTTGCTGTATTCACCAGATACTGGTGGGGTCCCCGTGCTTACTGATTTCTGAAGGCATTTTGATGGAAGATGTTACTTCTCAGTAGGCAGAACAGATTGATGTGTTATCCCCACGTGCTGATGCTGTGGGCACACAGACATGCCCCAGCACCTGAAGCCAGAGAATTTTCCCTTTGTATTATCGCAGGGATACTGGTCCTCATAAGCATGAGAAAGTAGGGCTACATCCATCCAGTTAGTAACATGAGATTGCTTTCAGTGCTCTCGCACATCCTTCCCAGATCCAACAGCCATCAAAACAAAAACCTTCCACAACTGCCAAGTCCTATTAACACAAGAACCAATTTGACCTTAAATGGAGGGCTACCTCAGCTTTATAAGCTTAAAGCTCAGAAGGCACATCAGCAAGATCTTAGAAAGCCAAGGGCATCCTGGGCTGCATCAAAAGAAGTGTGACCAGCAGGCCAAAGGAGGTGATTCTGCCCCTCTACTCTGCTCTGGTGATATCCCACCTGGAGTACTGTGTCCAGCTCTGGAGCCCTCAGCACAAAAAGGACATGAACCTGTTGGAACAGGTCCAGAGGAGGGCCATAAAAATGATCAGAGCAATGGACTACCTCTCCTACAAGAGGTTGTTCAGCCTGGGGAAGAGAAGGCTCCAGGGAGACCTTATAATAGCCTTCCAGTACCTGAAATGGGCCTAGAGGAGAGATGGAGAAGCACCCTTTATCAGGGAGTGTAGCAATAGGAAGAGGGGTAACAATTTGAAACTGAAAGAAGGGAGATCTAGATTAGATATTAGGAAGAAATTCTTTACTGTGAGGGTGGTGAGGCACTGGAACAGGTTGCCCAGAGAAGCTGTGGGTGCCCCACCCCTGGAAGTGTTCAAGGCCAGGCTGGATGGGGCTTTGAGCAACCTGGTCCTGTGGAGGTGTTCCTGCTCAAGGCAGGGGGGTGGAACTAGATGATCTTTAAGGTCCCTTAAAGATCCAAACCATTCTATGATCCTAAGTTTAGGGGAAGAACTCAAAAATCTCCCAAATTAGCCTGGAAGAACAGGTTGAAGATTCACAGCAGCGTTTCCTGATGCTGCAAGGCTGTCTGAGATCAGAGCCCATCTGGAAGGGCAGTGCGGTCCTTCCATTGAGGTACACACACAAAAAAGACAGATCCCTTCCAAAAGCTGCCCGCTGTACTCTCCTTGGTTGTAGATCAGCTTCAGGTCCTTCAGACCTAGTGACCATCACTTGCAGCATTTGTGGAGTTTAAGCAAGACAACCATCCCAGTAAGTATCAGAAATACTGTACACCCATTTTAAAACATACCTGCTTAACTGTGACATATCCCTTATTACAGTCTGCTTTTATCTGAACTGGAAAGAAAGAACAAAGTGTCACAAAACAGTGTAAATTAAAAGGCCAGAACTCTGATGGACCACCTCATACAGCAATCACTACTGTATTTGAAGATACAGGAGTATCTTCTATCTTCTGAAGCAGGCAAAGAATATGTCTGCCCCATCCTGCTTCCAGAACCACAGGTAAAACAAAACCAACCTGCACACTGAGTCACACCTGAGTATTTCAAGTCATGGATCAGCAAAATACTTTAGAATAAAGATGAAATCTGTGGAATTTTCAACGCATTCTTGTCATTCTCACCAGCCCTCTGTGACAACAAGGCATGGAGCAGGACTGTGTTCAGAGGAAAGGCAGATAAAGCAGGGAAGATGTGAAGGGGAGTATTTTATAGATCATAAATATTTTTACATATTGTCCCAGCACATCTATAAAATAACAAATCATATTAAAAATCAGCTGGTGGAAGACAAAGGAGGTTAAGTACCACTCACAAAACTGGTAGTAGAACATGACTGCAGGCCTGGGGACTCATGTTAAGGTTCAGTGCTTTAGTTTATGATGGTAGAGTTCTTGTTCTTAAGTGTCTTCTCTGATTTTTAGGACCCAGAAATCTCCATAAGTGCTTACCAAAAAAAAAAACTTGATGACTTCAAAAATCAGGCAACACTATGGACCATGCAGAGAAAGGAGACCATAAACCAGTGACTCCAGAGACAAGTTTAAGGAAAGCCTGCTTAGATTTCAAGGAAACAACATGATTTCCCATTTAGACCATGCTCAAAGCAGCCTTAAGAATTAGGCCGAAGCACTGGTCCACTAGCTTCACTATAATTTAGCTAAACAGAAGAATGATGTTTATTGATAAACATGAGTGCTGTACTGCTGTCTCCCACTCTTCATAATTGTTGTTGCTGCCACATGCAGGGAGTGGAATTTGAGCTACACCTTACCTTGCTGCCGTGAACACTTCTTATCCGTTATCCCAGTCTCTGGCCCACGTCCAATTACCACTGCTTCCAAGTGTGGCAGTTTCATTCGCTGACTGCATTTCTCTTTCCCCACAAGCCAGCACACACGCATCACTGTGCTATCAAGCAAAACAAACAGTATGTTACTAACACATAGCTTCCCAATGGGGTCACCTTCCTGTAGGGCAGGGTCCAGGAATTCTGCTGCTAGACCATTCCTTAACTGAGTTGTTTCTACTAGCTGGGCTCATGTTTCTGAAATTCAAGGCAAAGCATGGCATTAACACTAGCATAATCTAAGAGCAAGTTGCTGTTGAAAGGGCAATCCTATTTTCCTTTCTTCTACATTACTATACTTTCTCAAGTCCACGGTTCATATGTAGGAAGAATCAATTGGATCAACAGTTCCATCTGACAGACAAGCTGACCCACAAAGCAAGTGAGCATGGTTGATCTCTGAGATTAATTTACCCACCAAAACAAAGCGGCAGAAGACAGACAGGGCGAGAGGGGAACCGGAACCTCGAGTTCACACCCTATTTGACAGCAAAGATCCCCACACACCCCTGTCCCTGCCAGGTGCTTGGTGCTAAGCGCGCCTCCTCTACAAATGTGGTGAGTTTATGCCCGCGACAGAGAGCAACCCTCCGTCTCCACTGGAACACCAGAACCGCCACACTCCAAAATGTGCCACGTGCAGTTGGGCCCACCCAGCTGTACCTCTGGGATGGGCCGCCTCCACCGCTCACTACAAGCCCCACCTCTGGGGGGGGGGCACCGCCTTTACTCTCGGTGCCAGAGGGTACCATGCGGGCGGGGGGTGGGCCTGCCATACAGCCGACACAGACGCTCCAGCTCCCCTCCTTCTTCCTTCCCTCCCGCCGCCGTTACCGACCGACCGACCGCCCGCGAGGGGAGCCGGGCCCCGTCCCCATGGCAACGCCGCGCGCGCAGACACACACACACGCACCGCGCCGCAGCCGGCCCAACCAATCGCCTGCCGCCGCGTCTCCCCCCGCGTGACCAGAACCCAGTGCCCCAAGCCCACAAGCTAGGGCGCATGCGCGATGGCGCGGCGGCCATCAAGCCTACTAACGCCCCCCACCCCCATGCGCCCTCCTCACGGCGGTGCCAGCCTGGCGGGGGGGATGGGTGGCGCGGCAAGGCGGCGGGTAAGGCGCGGCAGCGTACCCGGCCGCGGGCTCAGTGCCTCCCCGCAAAGAATGGTGCTGGCGGAAGGGCCTGCCCGGCCCGCGCGCTCAGAGCCCTGAGCATGCGCAGTGTGGGCGC
Source organism: Scolopax mira (assembly GCA_004320125.1). Classification (NCBI taxonomy): domain Eukaryota; kingdom Metazoa; phylum Chordata; class Aves; order Charadriiformes; family Scolopacidae; genus Scolopax; species Scolopax mira. Next base: position 85,641 of record BJBW01002797.1, read on the forward strand.
GCCGCCAGTGCACGCCGGGAGTAGCGGCGGCGGGCGAGATAAGGTCGTCGGACAGCAGCGGTGATTGGCCAGCCGCCTTCCGCCTCCCACCCCTATTGGCTCCCCGCCCGCCACAGCCCGGCGGCCGGCGGGGGATGGGGGGGTGGGACTTCCTGGGTGGGGCGGTGCCGTCTCAAAAGCGCCCGGATGCGGGACGAGCTCGGAACTTTCCAGAAAAGTCGGGATCGGCGCAGGGTGAAGAGCCGCCGTGGGCTGCGGGACCGCCCGCCGCTCAGGGGCCGCCCTCCGCCATGGTGAAGGAGACTACCTACTACGATGTGCTGGGCGTGAAGCCTAACGCCTCCTCTGAGGAGCTAAAGAAGGCCTACCGAAAGCTGGCCCTGAAGTACCACCCCGACAAGAACCCCAATGAGGGCGAGAAGGTGAATGCTGGGGACGGGATGGGGCTGTGGGGCTGGCTGTCCCTGCAGGGTGCTGATAGGGGGGCAAGGGGAGCGGTAGGGGAGGATTTGGGGTGGCCGGGCCCGGGGAGGAGGGGAGGGCTGTCTGTTTGGGGTTCTACGTCCCCGGTGTCTGAAGCATGGTGTGCGTCTCCCACGCAGTTCAAGCAGATTTCCCAAGCTTATGAAGTGTTGTCGGACCCGAAGAAGAGGGACCTCTATGACAAAGGAGGGGAGCAGGCCATCAAAGAGGGTGGCTCCGGTGGCGGCTTCGGGTCACCCATGGACATATTCGATATGTTCTTTGGCGGTGGTGGGAGGATGCAGAGAGAGAGACGAGGTAACGTGCCATCTTCCGACACTTTTCCCGGACTTTACAGCGTGATCGTGGGGCTAGACAAGATCAAAATCTCAGAGGAAATCGCTGTAGATATAAGACTTTAAATAGCGTTAAAATTAAGTTACAGGCTTGATCGCAGGATCGAAGAAATTATTGTCCCTAGTCCTTAGCACCGGAAACGGGCAGGGGAGGGCATTTAGTTCATATGGTGGTAGTTTGGTCTCTTGTGCATTGCCTCGTGTTAATAACTAACCAGACTTAGTGTTTGGAAAGCCTTTAGCTGAGTATAAATCTAGTAGCTAATAGGCTGAATAAGAAATGGAATGCTGACATACCTTAAAATGATTTTTTAACTAAGCTACCATAAGTGTATTTGGGCTTTAATTGCAAGTAACTGTATCTAAATAAGATAGCCAAATCAAATTCAGTCTGTGAAACCTTCTTGTTTTCCTGTACTGTTCAGGGGAATTGATTTGAAGGTGCAGTAAAATGTTGCTCAGTAACTAAACCCCACAGGGAAAGACTCTAGTGTTAGTTGAACTGGTTAAGAGTAGTACTGACCCTGTCACTTCTTAGTGTGGACCTGGTGATAGGGGAAAGAAAAAAGGTTTGTATGAAAATGTTGCAGTGTTCTATCAGAATATTCCTAGTAAGGCAGAACTTCTCTCCTACAAAACTAAGTCTGCAGTACCATTGATTACTGAGCGTAAAAATTACTTGTTTAGGTTTCCAGAAAGCCCCCTGCTGAGAGGAAGAAAGTACTTTACTGACTCTAGGCAGCATCTCCCACTTCCTTGTAGGAGATATGTTCATTCTCTTTGTTAAGACTGAAGGCTTGCAGTATAAAACTTACATGTCTAAGGTTCTACATATTTTGTTTGTAGTGCTGGTTGTGTTTTCACAGAAGAGCAGAAGTTGAACAGAGAAGCATTACTGACAAAGCTATTAGAATTGTTACCTAATTTGACATCAAAGAGGAAGGGGCTATTAACTAATAATAGCAAAACAAGATAAAGGTATATCAAAACAGGATGTTAGAGCCTATAGACTTGGTTTGTCATGACTGGAGCTTAGTGACATAGGAAGTTTACTATTAGTTGAGTAAATATCTATTTTCTTTTGCAGGTAAAAATGTGGTCCATCAGTTGTCAGTAAGTTTAGAAGATATGTACAATGGTGCAACAAGGAAACTTGCACTGCAGAAGAATGTTATCTGTGACAAATGTGAAGGTAACTGATACTAAACACAAGTTGCTTCTGGAGATTTTGGGGGTCTCTTTTTTTCTTGCAGGGTGTAATTTTTTGTCCCCAATCTTCATTCTCTGCAGGTCGTGGTGGTAAGAAAGGTGCAGTAGAATGTTGTCCTAATTGCAGAGGAACAGGCATGCAGATAAGAATTCACCAGATTGGTCCAGGAATGGTGCAACAAATCCAGTCTGTGTGTATGGAATGTCAGGGGCACGGGGAACGTATCAGCCCCAAGGACCGGTGTAAGAGCTGCACTGGCAGAAAAATTGTTAGAGAGAAGAAGATACTAGAAGTTCACATTGACAAAGGTAAGGTGTCTTCTTAAGATGAAGTATTGAACGTGGATTTACTGATTGAGTTTGAATCATTAGAACAAAAGCTTTAGCAAATGCACGGGGCTGTTCTCCTGAGCAACTCTGCTGAATATATACACTGTAAAATTGCCTCTTGCTGCCTTTAAAAAGTAGGAGGCTTTTTTTTGGAAACATTGATTACTTCTGTGTTTACATCTAATACTTGTGCATGTAACCAAGAATGCATTCTGAAACAAGCTGTATTGTAAGCAGTGAATTATTTTTGATCAGCTTCATAAGTACAAGCCTTGGTCAGGTAGCTGGACCGATTAAAATAAAACCCATCACTTGTTGGCTGAGCTTGCCTAATGAGTTTTGCTTGCCTGTAGGAAAACCCCGCAGACTCCGATCACTTCTACTGTGTTTCAGTGTGAAGGGGAACCAGGTCTGCTATAGTAATAGGGTGCAGAGACAGTTCTAAGCCTCTCATGCTTAGAGCTCTGTTTGCTATGCAACCCTGACAGTGCTGCTCTGTGCAGGTACTCTTTCCCTGGCAAAATGCAACTCAATACACAAACCCTCTCCGTGACGGGAGAATATGAGAGTTGAGTGACAAATATATCCCTCTTGGGAGGCTGCTGAAGAGCTAGTGGTAGAAATCTTGGGAGTAGTTGGCTTGCAAGATAGAGCTAGGGGATGAGCACATGGCTTCTACAGACCCATGCCTGATTATCACCTGCCACTGTTGATCTTCAAGGTCCCTCCCAACACAAATCATTCTAGATTTCTGATTCTAGAATGTCAGAAACACCTTATGCAATGCCTAGGTTTGTTTTGAATGGGGAAAATCCTACAGTAACATTACATGTGAGGGCTAGTGAGGGTATATTATGAGCGTTTTGAACAGGAAAACCACTTACAAGAGTTTCTTTTCCTTTCCTTATAAAAAGATAGACTGTAAGTTAGCAGGAGGCAGCTAGAATTTATGGTAGAGAGACTTCTGTGGGCATGAAATGGGTTTCTTATGTGATGGTTACAGTCCTAGGGAGGGTGCTTCTTGCACTCGGCAGGCACTGAGATCATGTTTCATAAGTAGCTCTGCCACATATTTATAAAACCGAAGAAGGTGATTGGTCACTTGCTCTCAAAATGTATTTTGCATGCAGTATTTGTTTTGGTTTTAGTACTTGTGTATACAATGAAAGATGTTTTCATAATGTTTCCCTTAAGGACTTTGTCTTGGCAGGTGGCTGTTTTGCACTAAACAATTAAGCTTAGTAATGTTGAGACCTAGTTCAGGTTGGCACCACTAAAATGTGTTGAACATGTGAGTGGATTAAAAAAAATGATGAATGCTTCAAGGGAAGGTCCTGATGTTCTAAGACCGAGAAATCTCCTGGTACCATCTTGTACTTATCAAAATATTTCGTACTGCTGCTTTTCACTTGAAAAATGTTTGCTTATTTGTTTTCTGCAACAGGAATGAAGGATGGTCAGAAAATAACATTCCATGGTGAAGGGGACCAAGAGCCAGGACTAGAGCCAGGGGATATTATTATAGTCTTGGATCAGAAAGACCACTCTGTATTTACAAGGTAAAACTCTGGGAGTCTTTTGTGTTAACTCCTGAGATGCTTGTCCACGTGCTTCCTTAGTTTCCATTCACCTTGTATCTACTGGTATTTCCAGGAACCCTGGTTCATCTAGTCACAGACACTTGTGTTCTAGTAGCCCAGGATACTCTTAGGTGAGCTTTGACAGTGGAGGGAGATGGAAGGCAAACCAAACTAGTTACAGTTACTAAGAGTTTACAAATCTTGAACTTTAAGACCTCTTAAAAATACTGAGATTTCATTTAATAGATGTATTTGTGATTATTTCCTTGCTCTTTCTAGGATAGCATTCCATCACTTACCTCAGAAAATTACTATTTAGGCAACAATTCATTGCCTATTTGGCTTCAAGGTACAGAAAATTTTTGCTCAGGATCTTATGACAAACTTACTGACTATAGCATTCACCCTTCTGACCAAGGTGGTTTCCCACACTTCATTTCCTGCCTGAGTACATGGGACAGGATAATTGGCCTGTCTATTCTTTCTTGCAAAAGCAAAAGTGACTCAAGCATCGTTGACCATGTCTCAAGTATTTTGTGTCACTGGACAGCACTGCTGGGTGTTGCAGACCTCCTTGTTTCAAGTTACTGTTTGTGCAATGAGTCTGTCCAGTACATTTTGGTCCAATTAAAAGCAGCACTTGACATTGCACAGAAACGTGTTGCACATGGCATCTCACTGCTTCTGTTCAGAGCAGTAACAAGGGAATCAATGGCTATAGAGACACTGACATTGTACTTGTCAATAGGAGTGGTGAGTCAAAGGTTCTTGGGAAACCTGCAGCTGGTCTGCCTGACTGTCCCGTATGGTGCTGAGCTCTGGATGTTGGTGCCAGAACTCTTGTCAAAGAACACTGACCTCACAGGTTAAGAATCAGTTCTGTTTACTTAGGATAAGCATATTCAGCTGATTTTTCTTAATTTCAAGTGAAAGCAGATACAGAATTAGCTATGCCAAAAGAACTGTCTGGGCCTGCAAAAAAAAAAAAAAAGACTGTTTGCATGGTTACCTGGGACTTGAAGTCACAATTCTAGCTTATTTTTAGCAATCTTTCTGCCTGCTGCCTTCAGTTCTAGTGTCCTCAAATAACCCTTGATATTACTGATCTTGTGGGTTTATGCTGAGGCCATGCTTCTTCTGGAACAAGTGGAATGTTCCCCCTCTCCTGTCGGAGTCTAAAATTAGCTTTTCAGGCAAGGCTCCTTCCAGAGACCTTTAAAATAGGGTTAGTGAAATGACTAAGTTCTTTCAATAGCTGGAGGATTTTGTAGCTGTTAAACATGCAGTGCATGCAGACATCACTAGCACTGCCATAATGAAGTCAGAATATGCAATTAAAAAGATTAGTGTCTCTTCCAGATGCTTCCTGGTGCTTTCTAGAAGTTAGTTTCGTCATAACCGTAGTAGTAATTTTTATCATAACCCAGAGTGTCTATCAGCTGTTCAAATTTCCTAGTACCAGGTTTTCAGAAAGCGAGTGTAGTAAAATAAGGTAGAGCTAACTGCACTTGGGAAGATATTAATCTGCACTAAGGAAGGGTTTAATTTTCCAGTTGCAATGTTTAAGAGGCTGAGAGAGAACTTTTTCTTAGAATTGAAAAGGAGTGGTGAAGTGAAACTGGATGCAAGTGAGCCTTGCTTAATTTCTTTTCAGTAAACACTTCTATGCTTTGGATAGCTAGACTTGATATAATGGCTTTCAGCATGGGTATCATTCCTGTAATTGCTGGTTTGAGGTGCTGCATCAATATTTATTAGTCTTTATTTAGTAGCCCAGACTTCTATTAAAATTGCAGCTTTATTGTCCTTGCCAAGTGAAATACTGCATTTGGGTTATGGTCCTTTTACTGCTTCTGCCTCTCTGTGACTACTTCTGATTGGTTCTACCTTAGACGAGATGAAGACCTTCTCTTGTCTATGGATATTCAACTGGTAGAAGCACTGTGTGGCTTCCAGAAGCCTATCACAACGCTGGATAATAGAACAATTATTATTACCTCCCATCCTGGTAAGTGTTGGTTTGCTTTCTGCTGAAAGTCCAGGCATACAGTGAATTTAAGCTGGAGTTTAAAGGAGCAAAAACTTCCCGTCTTGATGTAAAAGGGATGTATGCTAGTATCAAGCAGCTTTTCCTAGTCTAAAGTACAAATCTTTAAACAAAAAACTAATTTTTGGATAGCAGTCAGCAGTAGCTCTCTCTTTGCGTAATATAGTAACAGACCTTACCTCATGGACATACTTGAATCCTGAGGATGCCTCATGAGAATTGAAGGCCGTGGGTTTCTGAAAACCATTTTTTCAGCCTTGGAACTGATGGAGCACTTAATAAATTTGTAAGTATGCTTCCTTTGGGAAGCGTAATAAGGTTATAAGAATTTAATGTAGACATCAACCTGCTTTCCTACTCGGAAGTTACCAGGCAGTAAGTCCCTTTTAGACTACTACATATTGGTGTAGCTGTCTAACCACAATGTAGGTGGTTACATAAATACTGTAGGGAGTTAGAACTAAAGCTGCTTCTGTTGCTTACAAGGATCCCTTCCTTTTATTTATTTTGTTTGTTTGTTTTTAGGCCAGGTTGTCAAGCATGGGGCTATTAAGTGTGTGTTGAATGAAGGTATGCCAATTTATCGCAGACCATATGAAAAAGGACGTCTGATCATAGAATTCAGGGTAAGCAGATCAACTGACTTCTGTGGTACAGCTCAGCATTGAAAATCCATCCAAAATTTAACCTCTAAGCATTACATTAATAACAAAGCGGTACCAATTATTAGATGTTCTGATTTAGTATTTGGTTTTGACAGTGGTGAGAACATGTAATCCATCAAACAGAATTATGATTCAGAACACAGAGAAGACTTCTAGAACACTCTCTGCTGAAAGTACGTTAAGTGCCCAGAGAATTTTTTGGATACCTTAGAAATCTCCATTTGCTTGGCACGTTCTTTAGTGTCTGTCATCCCATAGGAGGGATGAATTAGTAACTTCCCCTGGAGCAAAGGAGCAGGCTGGAAAATGCTGATCTCTTCTCTGGAGAGAAGGTATTGCTGGGAGCTGTGGCAGCAGGCTCCATCTGCTGTGGTTTTAGAGGAGATTCTGCCATATCTCTAATGTTGATATGCCCTGTACTTTGCTTCTAGGGTGATTACAGAGGGCAGCCTGAGACAGAAGAAATGTTGCATAAGACATCATTGACAGAGTTAGAAGCTAAGTTCTTGCAGGCATTAAAAAATAGCCTAGTGACTTACATATATTTTTTTTTAAGTGCTGTGTTTAAGTGACCTGTGATGATAAAACTGACTTTGGCAGCTATTTGACCTGTAGTAGGATGGAAAATGACAATTCAGGCAGACTTCAGTAACCCCAGTTCTTGATTTCAGGTGAATTTCCCAGAGAGCGGCTTCCTCTCCTCAGATAAGCTGTCTTTACTTGAAAAACTTCTGCCTACGAGGGAGGAAATAGAAGAAACTGAGGAAATGGAGCAAGTGGATTTAGTGGACTTTGATCCATCTCAGAAAAGAAAACACCACTATAATGGAGAAGTCTATGAAGATGACGAGCATCACCCTCGAGGCGGTGTTCAATGTCAGACATCATAAATGAGCCAGTGAATAACTTGTGATGCTTGTTTTGTAAGCGTTAGTGGATGAGTGAAGGACTACACTTCTTGCTATTTGTTCTATCCAGCCATAGTTGTTTCTAAAAGCATAAATAAACTAAGTAACTAAACTGACTTTGCAATTTGTATACAGCTCCAGGATGCAAGCTCAAATGAAGTTGATTGCACTTCACCCCTGCCTCTTCATCAGGAAAACTCCCTTACCTGCTTGTCTTCTACCCCAAGCCTTGTAATTCCTGTACGTGTGCAATTGCCCAGGCTTAAACTAAGATACTGTGGTGGTCTCTTTAGGAATTCTAGTTCTTATACTCTGTTAATAAAGTATGCACAAGTACTTATAATTCATGGTAAGATACATAGTTAAGTTTTGTACCAGTTAGGGTAACATGTTAATGTTTTGGGCTTCTCCTGGTGTTTATTAAATAGGGGCTGGCTCTAAGGCAACCACATAAGGCGTGAAGCTGACACGGATGTGGTTGATCTTCACAGACCTGTTTAAAGCCACGCAAGCCACAGGCTCTCTGAACTACTGCACTGGAGGTCAAATAGTCCTGTCCTCTGCCAGCTTTGGACCTGACCCTGGAGCTAGATGTGAAGCTTGCTTTGGTTCATCACTGCCTGCTGTGTGGCTGCTGCCCTGCACCATGCTGTCTATAGAGCCAGTGGTTGCTTGGCTGCTGCAGGAGCTTTGCTACCACGCATGAGGGAACCCCCCAGGCTTTATCACCTCACAGGCATCTGTCAGCCTGCTGGCACGTGGAGCTTGACTTCCACCTTGACTACTGAAATCAGAAACCCCTCGGTGGCCTGTCATGGCAAGCACTACTGGCCATCTTGGTGGGCACATACGAACCCTGCAGAGGAGAGAAACTTAGTGAATACAACCGACTGATGCATCTAGGATGTTCTGAAATTAATGTATTGTGTGCATTATTTTAAGCTGATTCTTGAAAATTCTGTATGAATGTTTTAATTATTGTAGATGAAGCATTTCCAATATAATTACAAAATTGTTCATTGCCTCTTTTCTTAGACCAGATGTTGGTTTAAAGACTCCACCCCCTTCTTTTCAGACAGCTATTCACAGAAAAATCTTAGCAAGAAACTTCTTTCATAAAATACGCTGAGAAGACAGGTCCAGATTTAACCTCTAGCGTGGTAGTTCAGTCCCATTGCACCATCTGGCTTAGGACAGAGCTTATGCTTTTCAGGCTCCTGTGAAGCAAAAGTGTCATGAGGAGAGCTCTAGTTTTCTTCCTGGAAATGGCTGCTCCGTGACACTACTCCTGTGGTAACGGGGATATCTGGGAACCGTGAGTCTCACAAAACATCTCTGGCTCTTGTTACAGGTTTCATTTTATAAAGAGAGCTGGTTTTGTACCTGAAGTGTCATTCTCTTTCAGGGACCTACAGGATCACAATCCCTTCCGTGTTTCATCTATGTAGCTTTTTTTCTTTTCTTTGTCTCAGCTGGAATAAAATCCTGTGGGCAAAGGATTTTAATTCATCTTTTAAATTCAACCTGACTGAGCTCCTCAGTGAGCTGTGCAAATATGAGGGGCAGGAGCCCTTGCTCTGTCAGTAGGATGAGCAAGGCCAAGTCCTTGTGGAGGGCCTTCCTCCCTCGGCCGAGTCGAGGGGAGGAAGAGACAATGATCCCACCTCTGGCTGGGGCTGAGACCCCTGCACAGCCGCCCTGAGACAGATGAGTTCTCAAGTACAATACTTTGTTCTCGGTTTAGCAAGCACCCCTGTTTCTTTTTTTCCTTAACCATTGGATCAAAGCAGCTAGGGGCAAACCAAGCTCATGGCAAGTGCCTTGAGGATGGCAGCAGGGCTTACTGTGCTTCAGGTGACTGCAAATTAAATAAAAACACATTTCATAGCTTTTTTTTTTTTTTCCCCAGGGACACTAGTTTGGCTTTCACCACACCCGTAGTTGCATCACATAGTTGAGGTGGTGTTTCTGTTCTTGACTTGGTCTGGGGACCTCAGTGGCCAATTCTGCTTCGTGTTTTGATGCCACTACATCTAGTCCAGGGAGTGGGCCAGGTCTAAGCTTCCAGGAGGATAGCTGAGGAGGAGCCTTGGCAGAGCAGTCCGAGGAAAGATGCTACTCCTCATGGAAGAATGGCAGCAGAAACACCAGTTTAGTGTTCTACTTTGAGAAGAGCTAGTGACTTGACAAAAAAGCTGTGGTGTCCCAAAGAAGTCCACTGGCAGCAGTAGAGTAAGGCTTCAGCAAAATCACCAGCCAATCATAGAATCAGAATGGGTAGAGCTGGAAGGAACCTTAGAGATCATGGAGTTCTGACACCCCTGCCATGGCCTTAAACACTTCCAGGGATGGGGTAGCCACAGCTTCTCTGGGCAACCTGTTCAGTGTCTCACCACCCTCACAGTGAAGAATTTCTTTCTGGTATCTAATCTAAATCTCCCCTCTTCCAATTTAAAACTATTATCCCCTTGTCCCGTCACTGCACTTCCTGACAGAGTCCCTCTCTGGCTCTCCTGTAGGCTCCCTTCAGATATTGGTAGGCTGCCATGAGGCAAGAGATAGCAGAAGGGAGAACCCAGTCTTTAGACCTTCAAGAGGGTTATTGAATACAATATATGGGCTCCTCCAGGCTGCTTAGTTCTCCTGTGATATTCTGGGTATCATACAGCTACAACAGGCAGCTGAACATGTTCTTTGCCACTGAAAAATGAAATAATAAGACAATTTTTATTGACTTGTTGTTCCTCTGTGTGGCTTAGAGTTTCCCATGTTGGGGAACAAAAATGGAGAGCTGTAGAAACTGAGGGTACACTAGCACAAAGCAGCTGCTTCCATAACTACCAGTGTCGTAACCCAACCTGCCACGTCCTGAGCTGATGTTTGCAATTACTTCCCCTGTTTCAGCTTCAGCAACACCAAATTCACATCATCAAGCTTATAGTCTAGTCCATCACAATGATTCTTTCCAGACGGCGCCAGGTGTCTAGGGATTGTTTTTTCCCCAGAGATGCAGCAGCTCCACTACACCACAGGTTTGCTGCTAAACTGCAAATGCCCACTCCAGGCTCATTTAAGAGCCTGCTCTCCTTTTTGCCTCTGCCTGTCAGACTTGAGGACGCTAAATGTCCTCTCCTCTCCTCTCCTCTCCTTGCTTTGCCTACCCACTACCCAGCAGCAGTGCAAGAAGATGCACTCAGCCCAGGGGAATAAACTCAGTGGTCCCAACTCTGCTTGGAACTTGCAGTGTGACACAGGGACGACCGAGCCCTATGCCCAATGATGTCTTCATTAGCAACTTAATCTGGGAAGGTATGTTCCTGATTCCATTTGTGGTTGATTGGCGCTCAAACCACTAGTAACACATGCTGAGAGAAACAAGGTTTGGCTTAAGTCATACTTTTCCAAACTCATAGATAAAGAAATGCCAGATTTCATGTTTTCTTAGGAGGTACAAGATAAACACTACTATGGTGCCCAAAGAATGGGAGGGACTTCAGCCACCCTGATATCTGCTGGCAAGACAACACAGCAGGATATAATCAATCCAGGAGGTTCCTGGAGTCCATCAATGAGAACTTCCCAACCCAAGTGGTAGAGAAGCAGATGAGGAGAGGTGCTCTGCTGGACCTTGTACTCACCAACAAGGGGCTTGTTGGGACTGTGAAGGTCAAAAGCAGCCTTTGATCATGAGATGGCGGAGTTCAGAATCCTGAGACGAAGGAAGAGGGTAAAAAGCAAGCTCTCAAGCCTGGACTTCAGACTTTGGCCTCTTCAGAGATCTTCTTGGAAGCATCCCATATGATAAGGCCCTGGAAGGAAGAGGGAGCCAAAAAAAAAAAAGCTGGCTAATATTCAAGACCCACCTCCTCCAGGCTCCTCAAGAGCAGTCCATCTCAGTGAACAGGAAGTCAGGCAAAAATACCAGAAAGTCTGTGGATGAACGGGCAACTCCTGATCAAAGTCAAGAACAAAAAGGAAGCATCCAGTGGCTGTAACCAAGGATGGATAAGTTTGGAGAAACACAAATACGTTGTCCAAGCACCCAGAGATAAAGCTGAGCTAAAGCTCAACTGCAGTTGAATCTATTCAGGGATGTCAGGCACCAAGGGTTTCTAGAATTACATGAGAAAGGTTAGAAAAATGTTGGCCCATTGCTGGATGAGCCTGGTTACACACGGACAAGCCTGAGGTACTGAACACCACCTTTGCCTCAGTCTTACTAGCACCACCGGCCTTCAGGAATCCCAGTCCCAGAGACCAAGGGGAAAGTCTGGAGCAAGGAGAGTGTATCCTTAGAGGAAGAGGATCAGGTCAGAGAAGACTTAAGCAACCTAGACATAGCTAAGCCCAAGGGCCCTGATGGCATGCACCCAGGAGTGCTGTGGGAGCTGGCAGATGTCATTGCGAGACAGCTCCAAATCATCTTTGCTCAGTCATAGTGACTGGGGAAAGTGCCCAAAGACTGGTGAAAACCAATTGTCACTTCTGTCTTCAAGAAGGGCAAGAAGCTGTATCCAGGAAACTAGAGACCCATCAGCCTCGCCTTGATCCCTGTGATGGAGCAGCTAATTCTGGCAACCATTTCCAGGCACATCAACAAGAAAATCATCAGTAGCAGCCAGCATGACTTCACCAAGGGGAAGTCATGATTGACTAATTTGATAAACTTTTATTGTCTACCTAGGCTTTAGTAAGACCTTTGACACTTTCTCCCATAAGATCCCCATCAACCACACAGGTTGATGTATGGGATGAGCAGTGAGGTAGACTGAAATCTGGATGATGGCCAGGCCTAGAGGGTGGTGATCAGTGGAACAAAGTCTAGGTGAAGACCAGTGTCTAGCAGGGCACCCGAGGGGTCAATACTGGCTCTAGTCCTGTTAAACACCTCCAGCAATGACCTGGATGATGGCACAGCATATAACCTCAGCGAGTTTGTGGATCACACAAAACATGGAGTAGCTAATAGGAAAGAGGGTTGTGCTGCCATCCAGAGGCTGGAGAAATGGGCTGACAGGAACCTCGTCAAGTTCAACATGGGAAAGTGCAAAGTCCTGCACATGGGGAGGAAGAACCTCAGGTACCAGTATATGCAGGTGGGCAGAGAAGGAACCTGGGTGTCCTTGTGGATACCAAGGTGAACATAAGCCAGCAATATGCCCTTTTGGGAAAGAATAATGTATTCTGGTTGGTAGCAGTTCACCAGAGGTGATCACCCTCTCTAGTACCTGGAGAACTGTGGCTGATTTTGGGCTCCCTAGTACAAGAGGGACACGGACATATTGGAGAGAGTCCAGCAATGGACCACAAAGATGCTGAAGGGACTGGAGCATCTCTCCTGAGAGGAAAGGCTGAAAGAGCTGGAACTGTTCAACCTGGAGAAGAGAAGGCTCAGGAAGGATCTCATTAAGGTATATAAATACCTAAAGGGAGGATGCAAAGAGGACAGGGGATCTTTCCAGTGGTACCCAGTGACAGGACAAAAGGCAGTGGGCACACACTGTTTCTGAACATCAGGAAACCTTTTTTACTGTGAGGGTGACTGAGCACTGGCACAGGTTGCCCAAGGAGGTGGTGAAATCTCCAATCCTTCCAACCTTGGACATCCTGTGAATAAAAACTTGAGAGATTGCGACAAAGCATTCAGCCACCTTTCTCCGTAGGAGTCACCTAAAGCCTGGCGCCCCCAACATGCAGATCCAAGGTTGCTCAGCCTGTGTTTCACAAGTCACCGTGATCCGAAGGGTTGTAGGGTTTAGTTTAGCCATCCAGCAAACACACTGGAGCCCACATCACCACCGGCAACTGGAGCTGGAATAACTATACTTAAGGACTCCTGAAACTCACACAGACACTAGGCAGGAAGTGAGGAAAGCCTGTACTTGAAGAGCCCTTACAACTGACTTTCACCACCACCTTTCCTATAAATCTCTGCAACGTGTTTTCTTTCTCTTCTCAGGCTGAACACTCACACTACCAAGCTGTCACAAATCAGAGGCAGGCCCTCTCACCCAAGCTCCAGGTTCAAAACCCTCAGCAACGTGCAGAGTCGGGGATTCAGGGGGGCAGACTGTCCGGTCTCTCAGACCCCAGGAGAACGTGGCTGCTTTGTAAGTCATTCACAAAGGATCTGCTCCTTTCGAGACCAAGTCTTCAGCTTTCCGCCGGTCCCTCTAAATCTTACTGGGAGACTCAAGGGAGGGTTTGATGTTCCTCTGCAGAGAGCAAGCAGGACTACATCCCCTTATCTACGGGATGATGTGTTACTTGGGCAATAACATTTTTAAAAAAAAAAGTTACATCCACCACTTGCATAACTGTGCAGGAAGCTGAGGTCATGTACTGATGGCAGTAGCTCTTCCACACGTGCTCTGCACAGAGACACGGCTCCACCCAAGCCAGGCCAAAATTCATTGATCCCCAGCTCTGAAAGAGGAGGATGAACACACCTACAAGATTTCCACTATGCCACACACCCCCCGCCATGCACTCTGCACTCCTCTCTGCATGACAGAACTCGCCCTCCCCAAGCAAAGTAATTCAAAAATAAAGCAAGGCCCGTGGGAGAACAATGCTTTCTTTAATAATAGTTAAAAACACTAGATGTTGCCTTGTTCGAGTCCTACATTCAGGTAAGTGGCGTAACACCTGGCTGACTCTCCAGACTGAAAATGCCTTCCTAGATTACATTAAAAAAAATTAACATTCACATAAAAGAAAAAATACATTTTACATAAAAACAAAACAAAAACAACAAAAAACCCAACCCACATTTTCAAGATTATCATTGTAATTTTGTGACAACTGCCAGCTATTTTACAAATTACAGATGCAGCCCAGAAGGTAAGTTCTAGCACTGCCCTTTCACAAGCATTAGTACTTTTCACTTTTTTTGTCTCAAGCACTTGACACAATAAACTCTGAAACTCTTAAATGGATATGAAATGCCAGATTTTCTCACCTTTTTAAGCTACAGAATGTATTTCAATCTTAAAACATTTGGGATTCTGACAGCTTTATCTGCTACAACTACTTTTTTCTTTTAAAGAGATAAGATACAGTTTACATTGAGGATTATCAGTTCTGTGTAACGTGAAGGCAAAATGAACCACAAGTTAGGTTAATCAAATCAAATCAAATATATTATGTCAGGATCTTCTCCTGGATCAAAAGCCAATGGAGCCTGTCAGAGGTATGACTGTCAGATGTTTCTGACACACCAGTGTCTTTTTGGGCAGGAAAAAACATCACTTTTTTTTTCCATCTAAAAAATAACTTTGCCCTAGCTAAGGAAGCAAAAAACAACTTAGGAATTAAAACATTACAGCTGAACATAGAACTAAACACTACAGCTGTAGCGAAGAAGCAATGCTATGTGAGACGTTAAAGCTAAAATGTTTCTGCATTTCCTTAAACTGATACGAAGAGAGGCTAATGAAGTGCACCAGTCAGTGCTGAAGGAGATTGGTCAGCAGTTGACAACCTTGCATTAGGATCAAGCCCTTCCACTGAAAAAAATCATGAGGTTATTTAAATTGGAACTGATTTATTAAGTCAAAGAGAAGCTTTTACTGTTTGAAAGATTACTGAAAGCATTCTACGAGAGATCAGGACAGGAAGTAGAGCAGCAGATTCAAATCTACATGTGTTTGTCTCATGATTGCAGACAAAATTTAATTTTTTTGCTGCATCCTGGAAAAACTATGGTCAGACTTTAGAAGATTCCGATGAACATTCACAACGGTGTGCATTAGTCAGAAACTCAAACAGAATCACCACTTGCTCCAAACTGAAGAGCATGAAAGTTTCTTGTTATCATAGTGTGGGACTAGGTCCACAGGAATATGAAATCGACAAAAACATTTTATAAATTATTTAAAGCCAAGTATGCCATGCCCTTTTGGGCATCCAGGAAGCCAAACTGAGTAAATTGAAAAAAAACCAAAATAACTGCAGCATGTGCAGCATCACATGCAACAGCACTAGGAACTCAGCCTATGTAAACCTGCCTTTGCATGCTTTAAAATATTGATACCCTGAGGCCTGCTTCAGGTAATGCTGGTCTGAAGACATTATGCATTTATCGGAAGAGGGCCCAGGTAATAATTCCTTTTAGCCTGGAAGTAAAACAAAAGGAAAAAAAAAAAAAACCAAAACAAAATCCTAAAACAAACGAATAAAACCAACAAACCCCTGCCTCTAACCCACAAAACAAACAAACAAAAAATATCCCCAAAACAAGTATATCTCACTGCCACATTAGGCAGGTTCATAGCAGGAAGTGCTGGGAGATGGGGAAGAGGAAACTATGTAACACCTCTTATTATGTATAGTTGGAAAAATCATAGTGAAAAACTGAACACAGAAAAGCCCACTGGATGAGAAAAGCCTTTGCCATCAAGCTGAGGGCAAAGCAGCCTCAACTGCATTCTAGGAAAACTGTGCATTTGTTTCAGCATTGAGGAAGAGACAGCTTTCCCATTCCACATAATTCACTCAAATAATAAAAAAAAATTACTGTATTCTAGGAAGTCAGCAACCACTGTAACTGTGTATAATTCCTAGCTCATTCAACTTTTTATAAACACTGTAGGAAGACTTCAGGAGATGGAAAAAAAAACTCTCACTGAAGCTGCTTCAGCTACTCTGGTAAAAATAAAAGTATTTGAAATTACCCGATGCTGTATCTAAGCATCAATCTACCTAGCTTTAGATCAAGAAGTAAAAATGTTATTCTCTGGAAACCTGAACTGAAAATTGAGCAAATATCAGACTCTGTGCATTTAGACCTTGTTACAGCACAAACATCAATAACCTGTAACTAACAGGCATACTTCATAGCTCACTCTAAAATCAAGCTATGGCTTCCAGAGCTTGAGGAGGCCATCTTCACTGTAAGTGGCAATCAGGTTCTGGTGGGGGTGATGAGCAATGCCAATGACATCTTTTTCATGAACCTAAAGAATAAGCAGAAAGATACATCATGAGATTCTCTCTTTAGCAAAGTCAAGCCAAATATTCCCTTCAAACAAGAACTAGAGGAAAACTGGACTGAGGTTTAACATGTCTTATGCACACAACAAAAGCAGAGCAACATAATCCCCCAGCATTAAGCTCCATGTGCAAACAGTTCTTGTGACATAGCAGTTACTTTTTGTTGGACAAGGGAAGGTTCAGTGAAGGCTTAGATATCATGTATTTCAATGTATGTAAGTGTTCCCCACTAAATTTAGACATTCAATCCAAGGCAAATTTAAGCCTGGCAGCCTTAAGTCTGACAGCTGGGTCAGATTCTCCATCAGCCAGAGCCCAGGACAAGACATGCTCTAGTTCAATAAGTTTGTACTAATCCACTCTTGGCTTGGCGAGCAAACATTTTCATAACTTTTAAAATTAAAAAGGTTCAAAAAACCCCAAAACCTTAAAGACATTCTACAGCCAAGGGTTCTGGGATGTTTGTTACCAGTCACGGCTGCTATAGGTGAAAGACTCCTTGGTACAAGCCGCCTTCTTATGAACTTCTCCTTACAGACCTCATAATTAATGAACATTTAGATCATCCTTGTGTTTAGAACTCTGCAAAAGCTCAAAACTAAGAACTTACAGTCAGAGTTCTCTCCAGCTTGCCGGTCACTGTGCTAAAGCAATAGAGCACAAAATCTTCACCAACACAGTAGATCCATTCACCACGAGGTGAAAGCGCGCAGCAGACAAAGTCACCACCTTCTCTCTTACCAGAGCTAAAACTTCTTACAATCTGTAAAGATACCCCCCCAAAAATATTTGGCAGGATTAAACTGCAGCACATCATTACTATGTTCAGGGCAAAAATATTGAGGCAGTACTAGGTCTGTTTAAAACACAGGATCTTTCCACAGCTGCAATTGCTTTTTGAAGTCAAGCTGTTCTGTAGTCTGTGTACTACAGAATAGTTTGTCAGGAAAGCAAACTGTAGAAGTCAGGTTAACCCAAAGCTAGGTTATTAACTAATTTTTTTAGAATTCTTAGAATGACTGAGAGACCTGAAAGAATACCACATACTTGTCCTTGCATATTCATAATGACAACTGTATTCGATCTGTTGCAAACAACAAAGTGTTCTGGGTTTTTAGGCAGCAGGATGACACTGTTCACAGTAATGTCTGTCCCAGCAGTGCTGCCAAGAGATTTGAAGGTGTTTGAGCACTCTGTTGTCTTCACATTCCAAACCTAGTATGAAAAAATAAATGTAAAACCAATTAGCTTTAAAAAAATTAACAAAAAATTAGCTGATTCAGGACATAAGATTCAGATTTTTCAAGGCTCCTGAAAGGAAATAGGAATTGTAGCTTAAGGCAGATTTTTTTAAAAAAAATACATTATCACGTCTATTTTAAAATGTGAACTCCATAAACAATTTCACTACAGCTGAACCAAAATGTCTATTACCCAAATTCAGCTTGGCACACTTTCATTAAACATGAGGGTCAAGTGCAGGCTTGCTCTCTGTTTTCAGCTGGTGTGTGTGAATATACACCGTACACAAAACAGACACCAATACTGCTGAAAAAGCAAAGCAACACTGGTACCAATGGGGAAGATGTACGACTTAGAGCTGTTCTAGCTGTTTAGAAACAATAAATGGAACTGCTGCTTAAAAGAAAATGTAACTCACTATCTGTGGAACACTTTTGCTCTTTATAAAGTAGTACTATCAAAATGGAAGACACCGCCGCCTTATGCTATTCCCAGGATTGGGGCAGTCAAGCTTCATACATGAAGTAATGTCCTGTTTGATATGAGCAAAATCTGTCATACTCTTCTATAAATCAGATCAATTTACACACCCCACACTCCCCCATCCACTGCATTGAAGCCCTACTTGATGTAGCTGTTTCTATATTCATTTATTTATTTTAGTCAGTAATACATAACAATGCTTTACTACTCTTAACTACTACACACCAAGCAGTTCCACTCTTTGCTGAGACTAGAAGCTAAACCTACCAGAGTTTCTACAATCAATTTCATTAATGCTAGATTACCTAAATTACATGGCAAGGGACTCCTAAGCACCAAGAAATAAACAGGTGTCCAACACAGTAGGCAAGAAAATGCCATTATTGCAGACAACAGAATCCCCACATTCTAGGACAACAGGTGTCATGGTCAATTCTATTTCTAGAAGAAAGCAGGAAAAGGCAGATAAGTACTGCAGTTATCTCCTCCTTTCATGAATATACAGCAGAAACAGCCTCTGCAGCAGGCGAAACTTCTCATTTACATCAATCTACAGCAAAGGTCACAAGGAAAAAGACTACTGCTGATAATCTTCTGCTGTGACTTGTAAACATCTCAGCTACAACATGCAAAGAGTCCAGAATGTGTTACTTACAAAGGGCAAATGGTATCTTACCTTCACTGTGCCATCAGAGGACGCACTGATAATATAGTGGCCATCCTGGGTAAAAGTAGCTTCATTGACGAAGGAAGAATGACCACGGAATTCCTTCAAAGTTTTCCCAGATTTTAAACCATGAATCCTATCACACAACAGAGGTCATGATTAAGTGAGCAACTGCAGTTCTCTGAACCACCCCCTGGCCTCACCATATTTCAAATCTGAGATACCTTTGACAGTAAACAATAAAAAGTGTGAAAAATCTGCAAGCCATTGTTTATCACAAGCCCCTTTCATCAAAGACATTATCTCTTCCTGTGAAAAAGCTCAGAGAAATGCCATCAACCTTCAGCCTCAAGGACCTGCACATAGTACACACTGTACATATTAGAAGACAGGACTATGAAAGGAGAAACTAGGAAGCTGGCAAAACAACAATTACAGAATTGGAAGTGACTTCTGGAGGTCTCTAGTCCAAGACTCCTTCCTCAAAGCAAAGCCAACTTTTAAGTGAGGTCAGCTTGCTCAGAGCCTTGACCAAGGCCTTGTCTAGTTCAGTTAAGAAAAATTCTTTCCTTACGCCCAGCCAGCATTCTTCCCTTTTGCAAGCTGTTGCCGTTGCCGTTTACTGGGCAGCTTTGCAAAGAATTTGCTTAGTCATCAAAAAGGGAATTATACTGCTCATCTGTATCAGCCTTAAATTGAAGTACCAAGTGGATACAGTTTTCAAGCAGAAGTCTGAAGCCTTGAGAACAAAACTCCTTATTCCATTTGAAGGAATGCTGCCCTTGATTCAACATCTAACCTTACACAATTTCAGTTAAAATGCTCATGCTATAGTTTGTATGTATCAGGATTTAGATTAAGTCTCTCATTAAGATGTTTTGTGATGTTTGTTCACTGTGCAGTTGCCTCCAAATCCACATATTCTTTCATTTTTATCTAAAGCACTACCATTGGTCCCACTGGGTTTTAACAGTAAAGGTAAGTGCCTAAAGATATTAAAGACATTACATAATCCCATTGAGTTAAACTTAAAATTTATACAGCCATCAAGCACTGGTTTAATATTATTCACAATGTTACATCCTAAAATTCCATTTTGAAAAAGACAAATAAGGAAGTTGGAAACCTTGGCAAACAGGCAGGCAGAGAGAAACAGATGTTGACAACAGATTGTTGCAGAACCACCTCAGGCATCAGAATCACCTGGGGGCTGCAGAGGACATCTGCAGCAAAGAACCTGGTAAGCCACAGGAAGAACAAAGTCAAAGCCAGCAGCATCCTGTGGCATTGAGGAAACCCAGATTCCTCAAGACATGGAAAAGGTGTAGCCCACCTCTGGAGGACTCTGTCCAGTTTTTGGTTCCCACTAAGGGGCCACTAGGATGGCCAGAGGGCTGGACCACATGATGCATGAGGAGAGGCTGAGAGAACTGCATCTGTCCAGCCCAGAGAAGCGAAAGTTTGGGAGCATTGAATTGCTGTCATCCTTGTAGACTAAAAAGTTAAACAAACTACTATTAAGTATTGTAAGTCAGAATAACCCCAAAGAAGAAAATAACTGTGAACTAGATAAAACTGATCTAAGCTGCTTTAAACTGCAGCAAAGTGCCTGCATAGCAACAGAAAAGTTTTGTTGCAAACCAAATCTACCCAGTGCTGAGAAAAATTCCACCGAGTAACAAAAGACCAAATAGATGCAGGATCAGAATTATTGCACAACACAAATGTTAAGCAACACTTTCCAGATTCTAAGAGCTGCAGGAACAAGGGTTGCTGCCCATCTGGTAATTTAGATTAGAACAGAGTTTGAATATTCTGTGACTACTTGCTAGTATTAAAAGTTACAATTCATCCTTGCTTTTATCCACGCTGCACTGACCCTTGGGGAAAAAAAAGAAGCAGAAAAATGGGATATCTAAGTCCTTTCTAAACATCTGAAAGATTGTAGCTATTTGGTTAACATCACTACCCAACAGTTATTTTACAGAATACATGGAGTCATACTCTCCACAGAGGCATACAGTTAAAGGACAAGATGCAAAACGCTCAAGCTACCAATGAAAAACAAAAGAAAACAAAAGTCTTTCCTTATGTCCAGCAAGACTTTTGCCAAGGCGGTTGTATAGCAATAAGGCAGATGCTGGTTTGGTTCTCCTTCACCCATGGATGTTTCAAGAACTCAGACAGACAAAGCCCTGAGCAAGCTGACCCAACTGAAAGGTTGGCTGTGCTTTGACAAGCATATTGGACTAGAGACCTCTAGAGGTACCGTCTGAATTAAACTACTCTATAAAATTTATTATTGGTTTCCACAGATGCTTGAGCTGTCTTAGAGCACAGGTGCCAGCCTAACCACCTTCATGCCTGTCCCACAACAACTCATTGCTTTTGTGTTCTTGCTTAGCAAATTATCTGCACACCAGGTGAGCTGCAGTAACAGAACACATGTAAGTTTTAGCATGCAGAAAGTATCAATGCCAAATTCATTCAGTTTAACCCAACCACATTAAGAGGAACATACTTCCCTGGATTTTCCACAGACAGACCTCATATCCAACTGCCATAACCGAGCTGACACACTACAAACTTGTTAAACTACACTAACTGGATTGTGCACCAAAGCAACTCCAAAGTTTGTAGAAAGACTCAACCCCTCTTCTTGGGTTCCTAAGATCTCACCTTGTGGGCCTTCAACATCATGAGCATTTCCAGTGCCCAAAAGGAATACCACCAGCACTGGGAAACTGAACCATACAGATAGGTTGAAAACCCCACAGCTCATATCCCAACATAGTGCTGGTACTCCACGCCCAAAAGCAGAATTGCAGACACAGCCTGGAGAAATGAGAATTATCTTTTGGGGAGTGAATAGAAAAATGATCCCATCTCTATGCCTCCTTTTCATCACTGAAAGAAGGGGGTTTTTTTCCTATGGCCAGCATAAGCATAAAAAGCACCTGGCTACATGATTTCTCTCTAACAGAGATTCCAAAACAGTGGTACGTGTCAGAAATCTACAAAAGACCTCTATTCCACTGCTCTCCTCAAAGCAACATCAACTCCCAAGCCACTCATGATCTTGTTCAATTTAGCTTTGAAAGTCTTTAAAAGTTGAGATCCCTCCCCAGCCTGATAAAACTCTCTCAGCATTGTCCAAGCACTGCTTCTTTCCCAAGGGGAAAAAAACACCTAATTTTTTCCTTATATATAGTTAGGATTTCTCTTCCTGCAGGCTGTCACTTGTAGGAACCGTGCACTTGAGAAGAGTCTGTCACAGTCTTATCTATGACCACTGCTAGATGAGGCAACTAAGTCCCTTCCCAGCCTTTTTTTTCTTCAGGCCAATTAGGCCCAGCTCTCTCAGCCTCCTGTTATACACCACATACATATGAAGAGACACTCTGATCAAAATGGAACACCCTAAGGCAGAGGAACGGCTGTACTGCCACTTCCAGACAAAAATTGCAACTCTTGCTCTTGAAACTCTCAGGCTCCAATAGCCTGGCTGTCTCCCAGGGCTGGATTTCCAGTTTTCCATGTCGGACTGCTGGGAAGAACAGATGCCCAAAGAACATTCTTTGGATCCTTCTTCCTCTTGTTCCCACTCCAAAGGGAGTTCACTGGATCCAAGACAGCTAGAGGAGTGAATCTCAGGCTGGGATTACAGAGATGGATTATGGGGCAAGACCCTCACTCAAGCCCTGAGGAGAGCACAACTATTGCTAATTGAGATTCCCAAGCACTTATGGAAATTCTGATTTATCTGGCAACTATCAGAAGGAAGCAGAGAAGATGCACCAAAATCCTCAAAGTTGGTCCCTTCAGGATTTCTTCAGTTAGTAGAAAAAGAGGAGACGACGGTACTACTTCACAAAGTAAATAAACTGCACGGAACCAACTACTGCCATGTCTCATCTATTAGAGACAGTGAGCAAGATTAGGCTGTTCATGCCATTTCAAACAATGTCATCATCCTGTTATCCTCAGATCTCGTCTACCCTAACCTTGTTGTAAAAAATGTGATTTTTCAAGGTCGACACAGCTGATAAGCTAGGAGTCTCCCAGAAAGAAAACATGCAAGGTCAACATAAATGACAAAAGAGCAGAAGCAGCAGTTGGCCCCTAGCCCAGGAATAATGCAAGTTAAGCAAGGTGAAAGGTCAAACTTTCCAACTGTTGCTCTCCAAGCCTCTGCAGTCCTACTCTCCTATTAAAACTCAATGCAAAAGGATCAAATCCTAAGTCAAATGAATTTATATTCAAAAGTTCAACTGCTTAATGTGAAAACTGTGTTTTCTTTTCTCCTGCACTGTAGCTCACATATTTCCGGTTTATTTACCTGATTGTCTGATCAAAAGAAGCACTAAGAATTTGGCTGCTGTCTTTGGAGAAACTGAGACATGTAACACCTTTACTGTGTGCTCGTTCAAATCTTCTCAGACACTGACCACTCTGGATTTTCCACACCTGGAGAGGAAGTAGCAAATGAAATGCAGGTGGTTACTTCGTTATGAGATACAAGTTTAAACATCAAACCCAGTATGTATCTGGTTTTAAGCCATGCAAAACTTCAGTTGTTTTTAAATCAAATTGCAAACTTACTGCAATTGCAAGCGAATCTTTCTAGTCACCACCTCTGCCAACATATAGTACAGAAAGATTTTATACCTTGATCTTTCCATCTTGTGCTCCAGTTGCTAGCATTTCTGTATCTCTGCTGAAGCACATGCACAGAACTGCATCATCCATCATCATAAAATTATCTTGTGCCTGGTACTTCAGATCCTAAACAAAAGCAGAAGATGCACCAGTCAAAATAGCTAATTTGATGAAATGTATTTTAAGGCAAAGTGCAAAAGTACTAGTAGTTTTAACATCAGTTATATTTTCTAGCCCACCATCAAGCAGACCTCACAGCCTTATGATAACAGGAAAGCACCACTGTCACTACAATAGAGGCAAGAACAATAATCCAGAAACATAAAAAAAAGTCATTACAGAGGGAAGTCTATGACAAACCAGAAAACTAAACCCATGTCAAGATTCCAGACTAATATTTGAACCACTCAAGCAGACACACTTTTCAGATTCAGAGTCCCTGAAAAATTAAAACAAAGTATAATTTTAAAGAATAAAACCAAGTGCTCCAGCCAATGAACTATCCGTGTGAAATAATGCACAATTTACCTTCCTAATTTTCCCAGTAGTGAAGTTCCATACTTCAATGAAACCATCAACAGAGCCAGTAACCAGATACTGTCCATCTGGGGAAAATCGAGCACACTCCACATGTGACTTCTGCCCAAACTGTTTTAGAGAAGAATACAAATTTAGCCTAATAAGCAATTTAAAAGGAGCAACTCATTAAAACAAAGGTATAGTTTCATTTTGGTTGCAAAAATACAGTATTTTCTAGAGGTATGCATTCACAAATTTAATGGTAAGGTACAAAACCAGCCCGTCAATAACTGTGTGCTAGCACTTCAAAAAGAAAAGGAAAAAAACAAACAACTTATTTTGATCTGGTAATACCTGTGATATTTAAACACTCCATGATTACAGCAGCAGTTGGGTTGGCTGTCTTCATATTTTTTTTTGTGCAGTGAACTGTGTATCTTAACAAACTTCTTTCCAGTATCCAAAACACACCCCCAGCAGTCTGCAATAATTTCTGAACTACAGCTTTTAAATTTTAAAATTTAAGTGGCCATGACAACTGAGTACAGAAAAACGTTTTGTCTAACCAATGCAAAAATCCAAGATACTACTGGTAAACAAAACAAGTTCTAATAAAACTTTTTTACCAAGCTGCTACTGAACACAACAAACTGATGATGATGATGATGAGTTCCAACTCATGACTTCAAAACAATATCTGCTCCTTGTGAGAACTCGTAGAGCTACTACAGTGAACTAAACCTTCTCACTGTACAGAACTGCTTTGTGAAGGTTAAAAGCCTTCACAGGAGGAAATACACATATTATGAGTGCTGCAGGACAACTACACAATTACAGCCCAGTTTTCTTTATCTTTTGAAATCTATATGATAAAATTCTCTGTTATTGATCATATTAATTACTGATCATATTAGTAGACTTGATATGTAGTAGTTCATGACCAAAACTCAAGTGGTTCACAGAAGCTAACAGGCACACACAGAAGCTTAAGACACAAATATTTCCGTGGACAAATAAAGAATGGAGCTAAGCCATTATGAAAACTCAATGATTCTGAACTGTGAAGTCAAATAATCAATTAATACATTGATCATATTCACAAATACCATAAGCACACAGCCTTGTTAAGGGACCTCAATTCGGACTCTCCTGAAAAGTCTCCTGATGAGAGAAAGCATTAGAGAAGTCCAAAAAAAAAATTCAAACAAAACAGAGAAGGAAATAACTTACAAAAAATAACAGAAGAATTCAGATTTACTAATTTCCCAATATGTAGCACAGGAAGGAACAAGCAGCAATAACACACATAAAAGCAAGCACATCACCTTAATATGTCTGCTCAGTTGCGTGGGGAACTTTTCTTCTTCTACATCTTTCACAGCTGCTTTGCCTCGGAACAAGTCAATTGTCATACCAGGAGGAAGCAGGCCCTGATGCTGCTGCCATTTCAGTGCCTTTTGAGGAGTTGAAAGGCCATACAGTTAGGTATCAGATAACATACATCTTCCTCATAAAAAGTTGCTTCTAACTAATACAATGTAGCAACAGTTTCTTATAGCCTTACAAATTGTACACCTGTAGAGTTTGAGATAAATACACCACAAACAATTACTTGAAACGAGACTTATCAAATTGATTCCTAACTTAAGACCGCAAACAATAGAACATTATGCCCAAATGATTTCTGCAAAATGACTGGGGTCTACTATTCTCATTCTGCCTCCAGCAGTATAAAGTACATACACAGTGTAAATTCAATCGTGTGTTAACTGACATTACCTGACCTGTTGTCTATCTGCCTAGAACTGCATACTTTAAAAATAAAAAACACATAAGCTTGTGTGGAAGACACAAGTGAACTTCATTCACGAGACAGAATCTTACACAATCCCTTCAGCAGAGAGCTGCCTTTAGTCACAGGACACCTGTTAGGCCGAAAGAATTTACCGTGCACACTTAAAAGCTTAAAAAGTGAAATTTAAACCATAATACTGCAGAACACATTACTGTCTGAATAGAGTATCAATTAATATATTCTGAGAATCAAAAAAAGAGCTGTAAGTACAACAACAGAAACAGTGTGTGGTAAAATGTAGTTTGAAAATAATCTCCTCTATGCACTGAGTATTTATTCGCTTGGAAGAAATCTACCGCTGGAGCGCTGACTTTTCCTAAAACTGCTAAATCCTTGACACATACAGAAAATATTATTTTTAACTATACCACATGCAAATGTGCAATATTTAAGCTTTACTTTTACACAGATGGAGAATCAACTACACCATAATTAGTTTACACTATTAGCAGCAGAGATCTACAGAAACTGACATAGCTACTAAAATATTTCTCCAGAATTACCTGCCCCAACAACGCCATAAGACGAGATGGAGGTACCACGCTGACTTCTCCAGCTAAAGCTTGTGCAATAGCAGCTCTCCTCTTCTCTTTACTACTTCCATCTGGGTATGCCTAGAGAGAAGTTATTTTTATGAAGTAATTCTTCTAAATTATTTTCTATTCAGAAAAGCATTCATGGGTCTGAACTGAAGCCCCACACGGATTAATTTTCAATTAGGCATTCAAAACTGCCCTTAACACCAACCCTTGAAACATTTGGAATATGCTTTCACTAAAAACATCAGGCTGTCATAACTAGTCAGAAGTAATGCCTTGTTATTATTGTTACTATACAACAATTTTATTTACAGTACATTTATTTAAAGTACATTTCCTTCTGCATTTATAAGACAAGAAAGGCGCATATGGCATCCTGTGGGAGGATAAAGCCGTAAATTCACAAACTCACACCTGCAATATTCTTCAAAACCACTGCTCTGCTGCCTCGTGATCAAGTGTTACAGACCACTTCCCAAATACTTCATAAAATGCATAAAATCATCAAACTGGAAAGCTGCTCATTCTCGCTCCCAGAATGGAAACAGAAGATGCTGTACACCATTAGCATCTTGGCCTGAAGACAGAGGTCATGCAAGAGAGCATTGTCAGGCCTCTGGGAAGGGTGTAACATACCTCACGAGGATCAAAGTAAGACCTGGCCAGAAGGTTTTCGAGGTGGATGTACCGCTCTGGCTGAGTTTGCTTCAGCATGATCATGGGATCTGTTTGTCTCAAGAGAGACCTGGCAGCACCTAGTTCCCGGAGCTCAATCAACTCCAACACAACCTGCATCAGGAGACAAACATCGGCATCAGCAAAGCAGAAGTGGGAAACTCCAGAGAGGGGCTTCCACCGGACCAGAACAGCCCCCGCCCAGCCTGCTCTCACTCACCTGCTCGTAGAGATCAATGAGGGTCTTGTCGGGCAGCTTCAGCGACTGTATGGCTTGCAGCACCGTGTCCCAATGCCCGCTGTTGATGTCGGCCACAAAGCTCTCGATACTGTCCACGGTATTGAGGGACACGGTCGTTTCCTCCTGGAGGGTGGCGAGGGCTCGGTGGAGGCTGTTCTCTTTCAGGTACTGCATGATCAGCCGGATCACGCTGCAGGAGAACAGCGGCCGCTTATGGACCGGACCGGCGGGACGCCCTCACCGCCGTCCCCACCTCAGCCCTCTCCCACCCGCCTGTCCTGCCGCGGCGAAGCTGGCACCACCCCCGCAACCGCGGACGCCCTCATGTCCCCCGATCACCTCAGGGACCGCCCTCCCCCACGGCAACGCCACAGCTCCCGCCTCGGCCCGCCCGCCGCCGCCTCCCCCCCCGCGACGCCCTCCGCCACCCCCCGCCGTCTCCTCTCCCCCCCTCCCCTTCCCGCCAGCCGCCACACGCACTCGGAGGACTCGATTTCG
>BJBW01002798.1:3232-56906 GCA_004320125.1 Scolopax mira
ATATTAAGAAATCAGTGGTAAGAATTTTGCTTTGTGTGGTACTTTAATAATAATAAACAAGCTAGACATTGGCTTTGAATAAGATAAGAGAGTTTGATCCATGAGAAATTAGAAATTCTGATTGTTTGGAGAAATGTTTTTGGTATCCATCTCAAATGTATGTGTTCTGGGGAGGAAAAAAAAGACAAATCCCCAAAACCTCCTCAGTAGCCATAGTGCATGCAGCTGCAGAGAAATAAAATTTATTTTAATTTCGCTCTTCCACCATTACTTAAATACTTCTGAAATCAAAATTCCTATTTCCACAGTGTCTGTTGCTGAATACATTCTTTAAGCTTATGAGACCCCTTAAATGAGCTGGAACATATTAATGTCTTGTCTTTTGCAATCCATCCACATTTAAAGTATGAGATTCTGGGGCATCTTAGTTTGTGATGATTTTTCAGTAATTCTTCAGTGGTGGAATCCATACATGTGATGCTGTGGCTTAATGTATAGAATCAAGATCCAAGAATAAACAGTAACCGGTAGAGAGGTTCGTGCTGGTCTCTTCTCACAGGTAATTAGTGACAGAACGANNCACTGAAAGAGTGATAGGACATTGGAACAGGCTGCCCAGGGAGGTGGTGGAGTCACCATCCCTGGCTGTGTTTTAGGGCCGTTTAGATACAGTGCTAAGGGACATGGTGTAGGGGATGACTTTGTAGAGTAGGGTAGATGGTTGGACTCGATGATCCCAAGGGTCTCTTCCAACCTAGACAATTCTATGATTCTATAAATTAAAATCCTTAACTGTGGCATCTGTGTTTTTCTTGCTATCAGGTACTGGTGCTTATACCTGAGACTTGCAGAACTTGTTTTTAATTGCTAGTACTTGGAAGCAGTTTTATTTTGACATGAATCCCTGCTTCGAAGATAGCTGCCTTCATTCTTTTTAGAATTTTATCATTCGATTCCTATGAGTAACTGGTAAAAGCTCTCTTTAAAACAACTATTCCAATCAAATTCATTACAGTTGTTTGGACTCAGTAATTTAATGATCAAATAATCTAGGCAGTATTTGCGATTCATTGCCTTGAAAATCTTACCTCAATTATACCTACCTATATATATATACCTTCAATTATAATTGAAAATTAATATCAGAATGCTCATAAATGCCATGCAAAGTACAATTCTCCCTGCTAACATAATCAAAAGCTCTAGGCTCTTAATCTTGTGTTACACATTAGACTATGTGTCTCAGTTTTCCTAATATGCATGGGAGGGAATTTGAATTAGAGGTATTAGCTGAACATCCTTGAAACAAGGGAAATAACTCATATGGTCAACATATTTCTCTTCTTTTCAGGAAACACACATTATCCATGCTTTCAAAGATGATTTTTATGGAGAGATTCTTAGCATAGTCATTATTGGATATATTCGACCAGAAAAAAACTTCAGTTCTTTAGGTCAGTGTTGCAGGTATCTTAAACTATTTTTTTGTTTGTCATGTTCTTACATATTGAAAGTGCTGTGTCATTGTTTTCTCTCTGTCTTCACCATCAGCCGTTTCCTGTAGGATAGCTGTTTTGTGTAATCAGCTGTTTCACCTTGCTGTTTCTCAAGGGTGTAAAGAGGCTTTACAGAGAGATCTGGATAGACTAGAATGCTGGGCAATCACCAATGGCATGAAATTTAGCAAGATCAAGTGCAGGATTCTCCACCTGGGAGGGGGTAATCCTGGTTATTCATACAAATAGCGGGATAAGGGGCTGGAGAGTGGCCCTGCAGAAAGTATTCTGGGGGTTGAGGTTGGTGGTAAGTTGAATGTGAGTCATCAATGTGCCCTGACATCCAAAAGGGCCACCCGTGTCCTGGGGTGCATCAAGCATGGCATGGCCGGCTGGTCGAGAGAGGTAATTGTCCCACCCCACGCTGCACTGGTGTGGCCCGACCTCAAGTACTCTGTAGTTTTGGGCACCTCAATATGAGAAGGACATCAGACTATCAGAGTGTCTCCAGAGGAGGGCAACCAAGATGGTGGAAGGCCTCAAGGGCAAGACTTAGGAAGAGCAACTGAGGTCGGTTGGTTTGTTCAGCTTGGTGAAGAGAAGGAAGAGGGATGCCCTTACCGCAGTCTATGGCTTCCTCAAGGTGGCAGAGCAGCAGGTCCTGATCTCCTCTCTCTGGTGAGCAACTGAAATGAAGCTGCATCAGGAGAAGTTCGGATCGGACATTAGGAAAAGATTCCTCGTTGAGAGGGTGGTCGGTCACTGGAACAGGCTCCCTGGGGAAGTGTTCACAGCAGCAAGCCTGTCAGAGATCAAGAATTGTCTGGATAATGCTCTTAGTCAAATAGTTTAGTTTTACGTAATCCTGGCAAGGAGCAGGGAGCTGGACTCAATGATCCTTATGGGTCCCTTCCAGCTTGATTCAACGTCTTACCTTTGACTTTTGAGTAACTTATTTTTTTTAAGCTGAATCTATTAATTCATAGATTGGCCATATTAAAAAAAGCAAAATCCTAGAGCTTCCAGATTATCAGTGCTCATTTCGGTCAAAAAATTATGTTGTCAGGTCTGAGGAATAGCTTGTCTGAGGAATAGCTTGAAAATCGTGACTCTGTTGTAACAGCATTGGTCTGGTCTTTTAAAATGCATATGTGTTAAAACTGAACCAGTTAATTAAATTCTGTTGATGTTTTTGAGAAAATGTCTTGGAACAAGGAAAAAGTAGTGTTTGCAGCAGTGAGAGGTTCAGCACATTGAAAGCATGTCATTTTAGGAAAAGAGAACGTTGTCTTTCCAACTTCATAATAATGAATGTATTCTGCCTCTGTGATTGTTTTTTTTTTTTTTTGTATTCTGTAGTATTCCCTTTTTCACTTCCTCTTGTGTGTTCAGAATTCAGAACAGCTGTTAAATAATGCTTTCCTTCTATTTTTCAGAGGCACTCATTTTAGCAATTCAAGAAGACATTGAAGAGGCAAAAAGACAGCTAGATTTACCAGAACATCTTAAACTCAAAGACGACAACTTCTTTCATCTGCCAGAAGGCAAACCAGTAAACCATTAAGCAAAACCACATGGGGTTTTTTCATGTCATAGAGCTCTTTTCTTTGCACTACCATGTATTATGCGTCACTTGATATATGATGTATGTGTGTGTCTGGCTGGGATAGAGTTAATTTTCTTCATAGCAGCTCATATGGTGCTGCGTTTCAGATTTATGACCAAAACAATGAACCTAAGGCACTAATGTTTTTAGCTATTCTTGAGCAGTGCTTGCACAGCATCCAGGGATTCTCTCTTTCCCGCTCTGCTCTCCCAGTGAATAGGCTGAGGCTGTGCAAGCAGTCAGGAGGGGACACAACCAGACAGATGGCCTCAGCTAACCAGATATTCCATGTCTTATAGTGGTTGTGCTTGTGCTGAGCAATAAAAAGGAGAGGAAGGCGTTTAGGGAAGTTGGCCATCTTTTGTTTGGCAACTGACTGGGCATCTGCCTACCCATGGGAGGTGGTGAGTGGTTGCCTTTGCATCACTTTTTTTGTTTTCTTTTTTTATTCTTTTTTTTTTTTTTTTGGCTTGATAATCTATTTTTATCTTGACCCACAAATTTTATTGCTTTTGTTCTTCTTTCCCTGTCCCACTGAGAGGGGGACATGAACTCATGGCTGTATGGTGCTTAGCTGCCTACCAGAATTATCCTGCAACTATGTTTTTAGGTAGTTATGATTGGAACTGAACACTAAAAGCACACAAGATTATATAAGTTTGTTTCTATTACTTGATCATTTAACTAGTCGTGCAAAAGGAGTAGAAGGCTATTTTAGGTCTTTACAGAAAAATTGTGAATCCAAATGTTATCAGTGATTCAGATATCTAAGCACACGTGGAATAAGACCAAAGTTAGTTGTGACATCTTCTGCCCCTAGGGACTGTTAAATACTTTAATGAAAACTATCAGTTTTTCAGGCAAAGAATGTTATTCCAAACTCTTTTCCCAGTTTTATGTCATTCTTACCTGGACTGTAGGGAGCAGCTTAGAAAAATTTTATATTAATCAAGTAAAAAATTTACCTGCAGTGCAGGAAGCCAAAGATCAGGTAACAGCAACGAGAATAATTCAGTATAATTCAAATTTTTGATAAACTATACAGCTCTTGTGGTTGTACCTGTCATTTTAACTGAAATTATTTATTGTAATTTTAATTGAAATAGAGGAGATGACTGCTACTCTTTGAGTTACTGGGACAGGAGGTGGATACTTCTGTCTCGTTGACTGTGCAGAGGACAACATGTAACCTGTGTAGTTGCTTCCTGAGGAAGTGTTTCACTGAAGTTCAGGGAGTGACTGATAGAAAAAGTTGGTGCACTGAGAAAGTTCAGGCTTAAAGGATGCAGAACTGGTCTAACAGTATTTCTGCTCCTGGGGCCCAAAGACAGAGGAGGTAACTAAAGACAGCTGCATTTTAGTTGCTGCTGGCAGCTGCCCTAGGTGAGGAAGTGTTACAAGTTTCCTCCTTGTCTTCTCATCCTGCATTTCACTCTGGCTTTTGAAAGCTGTGTCAAGGTAGCCTCATGGGAGTTCTCTCTGGTGGGCGCTGTCAGCCTGCCAGAGCTCTAGCTCACAGGGTTTTAACTTGCATCCAGTTTCACGGGATATTTGGGAAAAGGCCTTGAGCAACTCAAAGAGTCCTTGTAGCTGTGCAGGACTTCAGCCAAAAATTTGATTATTCAGGTGAATTGCTCATCAGTCCTGTTGATGGCAAAGGCCGAAGGGAGGAAAGAATGATTTCTGTAAAAGCACATATTAGAATAAGCATTTTGATCTATGTGCTAATGTTGTTTCTAAATTTAACTCTACAAAGACTCATACAGTTTTGTTGTAACTTGCCTGGACATTTCCAGCACACTCTGGTCTTCCTAATGGGAAAATATTAAAAGAAAATTGACTTAACTACTGTCAGAAGTGCTCTCTAAAAAAACCAAAACTAAACCAACCTACTAAACAAAAAAACAAACACAAAAAACCCCTCCAAAACCAGTTTAATGGACTTTTACTGTGTGCATGTATATTGTATGCAAATCTGTACAAGAATTTTCTTGAAAGAAGTTGCTTTTTTCTCCACTTTAAAAATGAGGAATGATGGGAAAGTTTTTTTCAGTCTTCCCCCACCCCAATGCGGGAAGGCATTCTTGAGTATCTAACAATGTCAAGGTCTTGATTTATATAAAGATATAAACAGAACAAACAGTTGTCATGTTAATAAATGTAACATATTGTCAAAAGCATACTTAAAGAATAATCTTTATTGTGGTATCATAGCTAAGCTCATAGCTGCCTTTTAAAACTATTTTTTTGCCAGTGATTTTGTGTGTCTGTTGTGGAAATAATAGTGCCTTAATCTGATTGCCTCGGTAACACTATTCTGTGATGGCAACTATCCAAAATTAATTTCATCATTTGTTTTTACAACCACTGTGCTTGAGAATAGAGAACAGTAGGAAAAGGAAGACTTGAAAAACTTAGCTCACAGCTCTCACCTGAAATACGAAGTATGTATACAGTAAAGTAATAAACTGATTTTTGTGTGTTTGCCTTCAAGTTAGAGAAAATGTAATTGCATTTATTTGGCATAGTGTATCTATCTCTATGCATTTTTTAATATCAGATATTGTATATTGATTTTTTTTTAAGTTCAATATGTGATTCCTAGCACGATATAAATTTTATGAAGGGTTATATTTTTGTGTTATTTGCAAATAAATATTTCAATTTATGTTGTGACACTGTAGCATTAATAAAAGTAATTGATAAAGTTATGATGCTGCTTTTCATAGGTTTTCTGATTGATTGTATTTTCTGTGGTGGAAATAATCTGTGCGTATTCCCTGCCATATACTGAAAGAGGTGCTTCTGAGTTCTTTCCTTAAGGGCCTTCTTTAATTTTCTGGGGGTGGTGGGGAGGAGAATTGTTCTTGCTTACAAACTTGGTGCTACATTATTATTTATGTTCCAGCTGTTTGCAGTTTTTTATTTGTAAGGCAATATGTTAACACCAAGTGAGGCATAAAGGTCACTGAAATTGTTGGAGTTCAAGCTATCTAAGTATTTCTACAGTTTCAAATCGCACTAAATAAAGGCTATGGTGCATTTTAATTGACTGTCTCCTTCTGAAGTTACTACTGTTCTGAAATGGAGTTTATTGACAATGTGAGAATACTAATATAAGATTATTTTTTTTTTTTCAGATGTGTATTCAGATAGGTAATAATGGTCTCTTTTGGACAGCTGTGGCATTAAGTTAGCTGGTGTTCTAGTACCCTAAATAATTTGTGTTTAGCAGGTGTTAAAATGCAACATGTCTTCACATTTAGAAAATCTAAAGGCACAATGTACACAGACAAGTTGCCTGCAATAGTAATTTGTACAGACTTCTTGAATGGCTAGCTATATTTTGAATTTGGAGCCTTCCTAGAAACCAATACAGAACTTGTACTTAATTGGTATCCTTTTTACTTTAGGACAGATTCCCTATATATGTAACAAAATGTTCTCAAAATCTACCTGAAAATGAAATCTAGGTCACTAGAGCTTGAAAATTGATTTTTAAATCCTGATTTTTTTAAAAATAACTACTCTAATTTAATAGGTATCATGTTACAGTTGTTACTGATGTGAATGTATTTTCATTTCTTTTCAATGCCTGTTATGTATTGTGGACATGGACACTGTCACACATATTTTTCCAAATGAATACAGTGAAATAAAATGTTGGAAAGTGTCCTTAGTAGCATTTCTACTAGAGTGGCACTAGTGTGAGATCTAGTTTACTGGAAACTCCATGGATGAATGAGAATAGTAAAGAAGGAAGTGCAAGGAGAAGGAAGGAAAAAACCATAAGGACCTTGAGATGAGAAGCAAAAGGATGGTGGAAATTTGCCAAAAATAACAAATGTGAAGTCCATTTCACTGAGATTCATCTCCAAAGGAGATGAAAGTTCTTTGACTAGTTTCAGATGTGTATATGATAACTGGATAAATATAATAATCACAAATCTGCAATAGCTGAACTTTGAAAGCTGACTTCAAAAGACGTTGTACTATTTTGATATATTTAACACCTTGATGTTTTAGTCACTTTGGTGTCCTTAGAAAGCAGTATCTAAGTTACTGGGTAGATATCCTTTTTAATTTTTATTCTGCCTTTAACTTCTAGCAATTCTGCATCCTCAGAATTCTATAACCTGAAAATGAATCTGTCACTACCCTTTCTTTTAAAATTTAGAACTGCTTGGTTCTTTTACAAGTCAGGTGGATAGAGCTGCATCCTGTTCTTCACGTTCAATTGTTTAAACATTCATCTGGGTCAGGGCAAAGGTCTGTCTGCTGCAGCTGAAAATGAATCAAACCTGTATCTCGAAAAACATTAATCTGGCTGAGGCCTCTTGGGGAAAAGTTTCTCTCATGCTTTCATGCTGCTTATATGTAGATCTTTATATATAACCTGTACGTGATGTTGTGGGTATGTTGTAAGGATTGCTTTTTGTGGACTCTTCAGTGTACTTTGGTATTTGTCATGGATCATGCTGTTACACAGCAGGGTGTCCACATTGGAGGTGTGGATTTAAAAGTTAAACCCTCGAACACCTACCTTCTTCAGGTTTCTCTTTAACACTTGAGCACTGTAATTTCCAATGATTCAGATGTTCTACGAGTTTTCAATCTGGAACCAAAATGATACTAAAAAAATTACCAAATTGCCTTCAAATTTATTTTGTAATTAATATGGTCCATAAAGGGCTATAATATTTTCCCCTAATTTTCTTGTAATTTACTGAAGGGAGAAGAAAGATGTAACGGAAATTACAGACTGAAGGCACTACTTGTTAGTGTGATGGTTAGAGAACTTGCATTATCCGTTACTTCAGGGAAGTTATTTGAATAGATTTGTGGCCTATTTAGTTTTCTAAGGGGGCTAGAATTTGGTAAACATTGCTGATAATGTCAATTAATATATAATTGGTTGCATAACTTAAGGTACAGGCTTTATATAATGTTGTTCTATAAAGAGTGAGACTTTAATTTTTTTTGTGGCTCAGAGTAGCAAAGTATTTTGTATCTTTTTTTAGATTGTTCTGAGGTTAAGATTAGCTTGCTTCTCTATAGTATTAAGATTTGTCAGTGAAAGAGAGTACAATAAAATTTATATTTGGCTTTTTTTTTTTTTAACTGATGATACTTCAGTGACAATATTAGGCTTTTGCATCAGTAAAAAAATAACTGGGAAATGAAGATGATTGTAGGTGACAAGGATGAGAAAATACAGAAAAATAGTTGGATGAGGATTTTAGACATGACATGCAGTGAGCAAGGATGGAGGAACACAAGAAGTAACATGGAGCAAGAACTTTTTAGCGTAATGCTTATTAGGTAAATGTAGCACCTGAACTCTTCCTGAAAAAGCGAAAGTGCTTATCTAGATGCTAAATAGACAATATAAATTAGGAAGTATAAAAGAGTACTTGTTTTCCTTTTTACTATTCAGTTAAATTGGTAATGCAAATCTGCCAAGTCATGCAAAAGGATCGTGCATCACTTTTGTTTGTTAAGTTCTGAGACCTTTACTCCAGAGTAAATCTGAATCTGAAAGGGGATGGTGGGGCAAAAAAGTTGTAATTACTGACAAGTTTGCAACATATCTTTTTCAATGGAAAGCATGTATTTTATCATATTAACAAGTAATAAAATCACAGGAGACATGCTAAAATAAGCCAACATTTTCAGGCAATTTCTTAGGTATTTCTGAGCAGTAGGAAACAACCAATGAAGTAGGAACATATGGTACCTACCTTGAAAGAAGAATAGAATTTACATGTGTGTATCTCTCCTATTAATTTTTCATTTTAACATCTATAAATGTATCTAGTTCATTGCAAGTAGGTCTGTGTACAGTCAGAATCTTTAGTCATCTATTATTTGATATGATAGCTTATTATTGGTGCATATATGTACTAATTAGAAAAAAAAAATAAAGGAGTGGAAACATTTCCTGAAGTCTTTCTGTTATAAAGTGCTTTAGAGCACCTTATTCAGAATTTATTATTCAGAATATCTGTCTGTTCCTCTTCTGGATGCACGTCTGGTTTCTCCTTAAAATTCAGTCTTGAAATCACAGTACACATAAGACGTTGGCGATGAAAAATCAAATCAGTTCTGGTCTAATCTGAAAGATTTTCTGCCCCCTTCCTGTCCCCACCTCAACAGGGACTCAAATGAACATAGGTGACCTTGGTAAAACAGTGACTTATTAAGAATAATCAGAATTTTTCTGTAGGCAACAAAGTAGGAAATTTGATTGCTAAGAAAACTTTTTTTTTAATGCAGAAATATATATTTCTCTCGAAACACGCATTATTTTTCATGAGAAAACCAAGTGCCTCAAATTACCCATTTGAAAGGCTTGACCTCTGTGTTAACTTACACAATTAAGTTTGTAATTTTTTCATTCCTATCTTAGGTTTGAAATTTCAGTCTGAGTCCTCAGCAAGAAAGAAGTCCTGCAGCTACACAAGACCCAGAGGCAATTATGAGGTATACTGTGAAAATGTAGTCTGGCCAGGGAATAGCCTGCAGAAGGGGTCGTGGGCCTCAAGACACTTGAAATGTAACTCCTACACTCTACTTTCCTCTGCCTCCTTTCCAGCAAAACGTCAGGGCAGGGTTATGGAAGAAAAAAATTTTCTCTTTTTACATACACTCTGTAGAAAGAAGGGGTAAAGAACACTGGTAGCCTATACTTCCCTTTGAAATCAAATTACTGGATTATATGAGAGTTGAATGGGTGGTAAAACTTTGTAGGATACATGATTCCTATGAGATCTTTTTGAAGGATCTTTGCTACTCAAAGGGTAATGAGAGAGAGTTCCCTGAGAGAAGGATAAAGAAAATATGAGTAATTGGTGAAGACTGATGGACTATGCAAATTCCCTGGATGAATGAGAGTAGCAAAGCAAGGTACAGGGAGAAGGAAAGGCCTTGAGATGGGAAAAAAGGTTGAGAATTGAGAGGGTGAGATAAACTTGTCAAGATAACAAGTCTTTTAGACTAATTAAAAGAAAATTTGTTAGGGAACAGTTGAATGGAAGAGATGCTATAACAGCTTTATTTTTGAAAGAGATTTCTTTTGTAACACCTTTCTCACTATGGTGAATGGAGGAGAACACAGGAGAAAGGAGGAGAATTGGCTTTGTGACAGGTAAGGATTTGTGGAATTGAATGACTGGATTTGAATTCCTTTAGCTTTTTTTCAGGACAGAGTGTAACAGGCTTAGAAAGTAGAAGTCCATAAAAAAATCCTGAAAAGCAGTATTTCGTTTGTGTGTTGTGTTCTCTGTACATTTATTATTGGCTTCCTTGGTTGCACTCTGTTTTCTGTCAAATTTTGTTAGAATTGTGAGTGACTCATGAATGATTTCCTCTTGTGCCAATTAATTGTTAAACTTTATTATTTTTCATGGTCTTCCTGTGGGCTTTTAGCAGGGAGTTTTAATTTTGAAAGTTGTAAAAGTGGTATGGCTTTGCAGGTCACTAAATTCAGGTCTATTCTGTTTTTGTGTTTGCCAGTATTTTGAAGCTTCCACTTTAAAAAAAACAAAAAAACCAAAAAAAACAAAAACAAACCAACCAACCAAAAAAACGTAAGAAGCTTGAGTGTAATTCTCTTCCCTCATATCATCTCCTTCTAACTTCAGTCATCAGTTATTCACTGCTCTCCAAAGAAGACTGGTTCACCCTCAAGGCAAATATCTGTCATTTGGTAAGATGGGTGCCTTGTCACTTTACCCCTGCAGCATAAAAATTATGCATGCGGCTGCATGCATGCTGCCACCTCTTAAGAACAGGCTTATCACTTATTTGAACCCCTCCCAAAAAGCACTGCTTTTTTTTTTTAATTTATTTTTTGGAGGGGTGGAAGGAATTTACCAGTACTGCTTCTCTCCTATCAACCGTTGTCTCAGCTCTGCCTGTACAGCTTTAACCCTTCCTTGTAGGGCTAAGTCCCCTCTTGACATCCAGAAAGAAAGTTTCCTTCCTGCAGAGCAGGAGTAATCAGAAGTGAAAGAATATCCAGCGGATAGTTCAAAATGTGGTTGAATTGCTGTGCCCAAACATAGGAAAAGTGCCACTAAGGCACTGAGCCA
The DNA here is from genome assembly GCA_004320125.1 of Scolopax mira. Classification (NCBI taxonomy): domain Eukaryota; kingdom Metazoa; phylum Chordata; class Aves; order Charadriiformes; family Scolopacidae; genus Scolopax; species Scolopax mira. Next base: position 14,428 of record BJBW01002798.1, read on the forward strand.
TAAAGATAAGGTATTTTCACACAATTCATTTCTAGACACTAAATCTAACCAATTGAGTTCCAGTTCTAGAGCAGATTCTTACCGGAGATCTAAAGGAACATTGAGAGTGAATGAAACTTGACAAATAACAGTGCTTTCAAGACAGTTTTGTGCAAAGAATTTATTCTTTCACAACAAAGGGTCCTGAAGAGCATCCTTTTCTTTCATATGATAAATTTTATCTATGTAATAATAATAATAATAGTAATAAAAAAAATCACATTGCTGTGTTCTTTTAGGATACTTTACCAAGCAAGTGCTAATTATTTCTTTTGCCATTGTCTGAATATCCCAAGCCTTTCACAATCGAAATGGAAAAGCCGCTTGACGAAATGTTCTGTGTTTAAATCACTGAGAAGGAGGTTAAAAAGACAAAAGGTGTCCTTTTTTTTTTTTTTATGGGCTTGCTTATAGACAATACTTCTCTTTGCAGTAAACCCAGAATTTTGGGTGAACAATGAAAGGTTACTTGACAAACACCACAGTAAAGATTAATCAGAGGTTGCTATATGAAATATTTTACTTATGTTTCATACAAACTGTGAATACAATATAGTTACATGGAGCAAAGTCACAATCAGAAATCTAAAACATCATGTCATAGATGCACAATTCCACTGGGAGGTATGCTATAAGATTATAAAGAGGAATGTGTTAGGTTCGAGGAACACAGATGCAACAGATGATAGCAATGAAAAAAATCCAGGTAAAGTCAGCAAACGTGCCTATTCTATTATGAAGTGCTGAGTAACTATAATCACAAAGTAGTAAAGTGCTGGCACCATATCCCCATGGCGTTTATCAGGTAGATAAATACACCTGTGTTGCTTGTATCTGCACATATCTAGTAATGATTGGCAAGGTTTTCAATAACTGTGTGTGCATGGTTTGAGGCAGAGTTTGTATTAGTTATAATGCACACAAATACATATTGGGAATGCGCAGAAACATAATCTCTTAGCCAGCCTACGTCTGGAATGCTACTTAAAAGCCTGGCAAGGATTTATGTAAAGCTTTAGGAAAAAAATTTTTAGAAACCATTCTGTTCTCACAATAACTGTTACCTAAAATCTTGAGCTCAGCATGCTAAGAAGTAACTCAACATACTTAACTAAATTGCTGTAATTTTATAAGAAAAGCAACAAAGCAGGAAATCAATAAATTATTAAAGAGTTATCTAAATGAATAACTTTCATCGTCGTATTCAAGCTCATCTTCCTCATCATCTTCCAAAAGACCGTATCTAAATTTGCGATAGAGTGTGCCATCCTGGCTCATATATACAATGTCATCTTCTTCATCGTCATCTTCAATATCTCGATCTCTGTACTCAATCACTTGATCTTCCTGGTAACTGGGACTCTCATGGTAGTTGCTCAGGTAGGAAGGAAGTGTTTTAGAGTGATTTGTCAGCTTCTCATACCCACCTTTACTGACAGCCTGGGTTTTGGCTCGTGATTTTCTCCAGATGAATATAATGGCTCCAATGACAAGGAGAAGCAAAATGCAAGTAATGATAAAGAAGGTAGTTTTGCTTTTGCTCTTGGGTGGTGGAGTGGTCCGTAATACACAGTCATCTACAACAGCAGTTAAAAAACCAAAGAACTTAATGAGCTTGTGTGCTCAAGTATGATGGAGAGATATTTGTTTTAAAAAAAAAAACAAATGCCACAATATTTAGGCCTACCTACATTTTTACACACACTCAACTAAACACAGTATTCTTTCTGTACCACAAGTGTGTTCTTGTAGCTGTGATGGTATAAGGGTGCAAGCAAGGTTGCTGGGATAGCTATGCATCTTTATAAGGTTAGCAATAATCAGAAAGAGGTAGCAAAGCCAACAGGCACTCAAAGATGTTTTAACATGATGAGTTTAAAATGCAGTGATTCATTACTGCATGCAGAGTTTAAAATTGCTCTCCATTGGAGCAAACTCTTCACAGCCATCTGGTTTATGAAATGCCTGGCCATTTAACACAATAGCTGTGGGTGAAACAAGGTGCCATCTCCTGTGTAAGTTGTGATTGATTGCTGTCATTTGTCTAAAGCCCCTTCTATTCTGGTGATGGAACCGCAGAAACACGCTGTGTGCCTGCAGCTCAGCACCGCGTTTCTGCTCCACCCCTTGTTTGATTTTTTAAATGGCAGCCTAGCCAGACATAAAGCGCAGCTAGTAGGTCAAGGGAAGTCATTCTCCCCTTCTACTCAGCACTGGTGAGGCCACAACTGGAATACTGCATCCAGTTCTGGGCTCCCCGGTTCCAGAGGGACAAGGAGCTACTGGAGAGAGTCCAGCGAAGGGCAATGAAGATGATTCAAGGACTGGAGCATCTCCCTTATGAAGAAAGGCTGAGAGAGCTGGGATTCTTTAGCCTGGAGAAGAGAAGGCTGAGGGGAGACCTTATCAATGCCTATAAGTATTTAAAGGGTCGTTTGAAGGAGGAGGGAGCCAAACTCTTTTCAGTGGTTGCCAGTGAGAGGACAAGCGGTAATGGGCACAAGTTGAAATACAGGAGGTTCCACTCAAATATGAGAAAAAACTTCTTCACAGTGAGGGTGATGGAGCCCTGGAACAGGCTGCCCAGGGAGGTCATGGAGTCCTCTTCTTTGGAGATTTTCAAGACCTGCCTGGATGCAGTCCTGAATGACATGCTCTAGCTATGGGCAATCCTGCTTCAGCGGGGGAATTGGACTAGATGATCTCTACGGTCCCTTCCAACTCTAAGAATTCAGTGAAATTCAGTGAAAGCCCTTCTTGGGCTGAGCACGGCCCTACCTTGTGTTTCGCTGCAGTCACAGCACTCTGGGGTGCCTGCTGGGTCAGAGTTGCTGCAGCAGGGCAGGCAGCGGCTTTCCTCCAGGTAGAGCTGCATGCTGGCCGGACACATTGTGCAGTTGAGAGGACCAGGTCCCTTGCACTCAGTGCAGGAGCTGTCGCACAGCTCACACGTGGGTTCGTCCTCCTTCAGACACAGAACAACACAAGCAATACACTTTTCATTTGGGGTTCTTCGGACCTGACCTGGCAGTTCCATCCTGTCTGAACGCACTCTCTGGGTGGTCATCTCTGTGGCACCCCAGATGTGAATGGCAAAATACCATAGGGAGTAGGAAAACCAAAAGTTGGTTTGCATTTCCTGGGTTCTCAGTGGTCTGCTTGTAGGGAGAAGGGGGAAAGTGTACTAGGAGCATAGAGATCTTACCTAGCTAGGCAGCAAGCTAAAATTCATTCAGACTGTAAGCTCTTTGGACAGAAAGTATGTTACCATTTTGCTAGTCCCACACTAGCAGATATATGGGTTTTTTGGCAGTAATGATGGTAAAGTGGCCTTCAAGAAGTGTATTCAAGAGAGTGGTAAAAGTTAGTGACATGGAAGGAGCAATATGAAATATTCTGGAAAAAAGAAAAGGCAGCTGAGAGAATGAATTTCCTTTCTAGCTTGGGAAGGTGCAGAAGTAAGGAATAAATTTTCTAGCAAACTAGATTTTTATTAGATTGTGTTAGTTCTGTTTTAAAGAAACAATTTAGTTGTCAAATTCCAGAGAGTCTTCTGGGAGCCTCTGTGTACAAAGACTACTAGAGATCACTGTTGTCACAGCTACCCTGCAGAATGATAATGATCTGAGCTCAGGTAATTCAGGGTTCCATTGTTCCCAGTTCCTGGTCTATTGGGGAGAATTCCTATTTTTCTGACATGGGACCAGAACCCCATATCCACTGTGAGGATCTGGAAACTCCAATAATTTGTTGTCAGACCTGCAAGCCTTCTTGTGATGATTTGAAGAACCGGGGCAAGATGGAAGGGTCATAGCAGGAGGCCCAGTTTCATAGAGTCAAAGCTCTTGCAAAGAACTGCAGACCGCTGTGGTCCCCAGCTCTTAGGCTGTTTTCTCAGGCTCACAGTTAGGGAGCAGCACTTCTAAGGGCATGTTCCAGGCCAGAGACTCCAGGGTATATAGCATCTCTGGCCAGCTGGCTTGCCTTGCTGCTCTGTTCTTCAATAAACATTTTTGAAAGGCAGTTGGTGTGGAAATCTGGAAGCTGGAGTGCCCAGTCTGTGATACAAAACTAAACCTAATTGTGGTCCTACTCTACTAAATATACAGCTCTGTTAACTTCAGTCTGTCTCTCGGCTAGAGATTTCTACTATTAGAGCTGTCAATCAGGAAATGCAATGTGATTTCTTATAGAAAAAACACCAGAAGTCTGTGGGGAAATTTCAGTTATACTGGAAGAAAAAAAAAATGCTGTATTACTAATATATCTGATTTTGTTCACATGGCTTTCATGGCATTGTTGTCTCCAGAAAGAGACAATGCTTCTTCTGCCAAGAGAAGGAAATAGGAAGTTTAAAGATAAGCAGCCTTGAAAACTCAGAGAAGAGCATTCTGTGTTCTTTGTATTGTGTTCAGAGTTAAAGTTCAGTGTACAAATCACAGGATAAAATGCTTACGAATAGGTACCTCTTGTCCTGGTGGCTCCCGGACTTTGTATTCACCTACAAAACAGTCTGAATTGCACATTCCATGCAATAAACTGTAACTCCAGACACAGGATGTACAGCTGAATGCTCCCTTCCCTAGAAAAGCAAATAAACCAACAATTTTACAACAGGAAAATTGTCATCTAACTTCCCTTAAAAATTATACTGATCACTGCCACCAAAGAAAGGTTTATTTGTAAACAGCAAGAATCAGCAGTGACGAGTCCAGCGTGAGGAGGTTGGCATTAGAAGGATCTTGGTCCTAGGCTTGAGGTTTTATGAGCCCATAAAGTATGTTTCTTATGTGTTTTCATATTAATGAAAAGCTGATATGGGAATCAGTTGTACAGGGAAGCTGTGACACATTCAGGAAATGAATTATTCAGTGCATTGAAGTAAAATTGTGAGAAGCCTTGGACAAATGCTCTCCTTCACAAAATCAATACTTAATAGGCCTGCTAGCTACCCAGCTTCAAACCGCAATGAAATAAGGTATGTTTATGTTTTAATAGCACGATAAATTCTTCAGTTACATAGGAAAAAAAATTCTTCAGGAGGTGCATACAGAGCATCATATGCACTTTGTGTACTGGAGAATCTTTGAGGACAGATGCTGCACTCAGTGTTTCTGTGAACATTGAAGGGTTTGTCCTTTATTTTAAGATGCACCTGTCCGTTTCCCTGCAACTAGGCATTTTCTGCCACTCTCTGAAAGAAAGAAGATGGAAATGCAAGCAGTTCACATTAGCAGCAGTTAAACAGGTGAAGTTAGCCACCTTCTATAACCCAGTGAATTTACTCTGTGATTTCTCTAGCCAGTGCTAGTTTTCCTTCCTGCTCTTAAGCATGAGGCACCACAACACTGCTTTGCTCATACAACAGAAATGCACGTGTATTTCAGAACACTTGCAGGCTTGCTGTTTAGAAGGACTGGCTTGTGTTTCATCTTAGTGTCTCTGTAATTATGATAGAAAATATGTCCTGTAGCATTTATCCCAGATAAAGCAAAAATCAATGGAGGTAATCTGCAAATTAAAATTACTATCTTTTTGCCATAAATCCAAGACAAAATAGTTCTGTTACTTGTTATAATGTCATACAATTACATTTTAATAGTTCTTGAAGGTGGCTTGGTTCTAGGAGTTCTTTAAGTACTGTTTTAATTTTAATACAATTTTAAATACAATTTTAATACAAATTTAAATACAATTTTAAGTACTGTTATGTTGCAATTAGCCATCTGTGCTATTCAGTATATCCACTAGCCAAAGCAAATTTTGTATATTAGAATATGGTGCCTTCTAAGCTGCAGAATTAGCTATCGTATCATGCTGTTCAGATAGAATAGGACACCAAATGGTTCTAAGGGGATTAATGCTTGCTTCAGAATTGGATACATTGAGAAAAAGAAGAAACTGAATACATAAGTGTGTTACAGAGCAAAACAGATGGTCACCCAAAGTTAACTTTGAATAATACTTAACTGTATTAAAAGAAGCAGATGTCACTGCTTTTTGTTTTGGTTTACCTTTCACCCTAAATTTATGGTGTATGGACTTACTGTTGTCTTAAATGTTGTTAGCTGTTGATTTTCTATTCTTCCCTTTGCAGACTGTAAAGATGTGTGGTTGGATTTAGGTCCTTGGCTTCCACAGAGTAACACATAGTAGGACAACTCAAAGAGTGAGATATTCTTCCATTATTTTGCAGTGTTTGTGTGAGAAACAAGGTCCAGCCCCAAACAACTGTCCTGGTCTGAGCAACCCAGGACCAATTTTTCTTCAAATGCCTGGGAAAATGGCATTGAGAAGTCTCTGGTGTCTGAATTTTTTTACTTTCCAGCAGCAATTTTTACACTTTATAGCAGCTATAGTACGTGCGTTTCAAGGTCTCAGGGTTTTTGAGTTAGTCAGGTGCAGGTATGAGGAGGAGCAAGGCCTAGGTGCTTGACTAAAGCTGGCCAACAGGATTATTTCATACCCTGAACATCACATTCAATATAAATTAGAAAGTTTGCTGAGAAGTTCTCTCACTCCCATGATGGTCGTGGTCCTGAGAACTTCTTGCCCTGGGCAAGAAGGGCAGGACCCATTTCTCCCACAGCCATTGCACTTGCAGTGTCCGCCATTTGCTGTTCCTGCTGGGAGTGCACAGCTTCCCCTGATAGAACTGGCTGAGTTTAATCCTTGTGTATCTTATATTGGTATTGGTATTACTCTTAAATATCTAGTCTTACTCCATTAAATCTCTTCATATTTCAGCCCTCAGGTTTCCTTTTTTTTCCTGATTCCCCTTCCTGGGTGGGGAGACCTTGATAGAATAATCATCTCAATGACAATAAATTGTTGTGAGTTCCTCAAACCATAACCCTAGCAGAGCCTTTTTTATTATTATTATTGAAGTTGGTGAGGATCTTTGTGAGAAGCCTGGGTGATGGAAACTTCATTACCATTGTCAGTTTGTTTCCCTTCACAGATTTGGCACCAGGATTCCCTCCCAGCCCTCCCAGTAAGGGCCTGCTGTTACACTTGTGCTCTGTGGCTGGAGGCAGCTCTGTGGGGAGCTTGGCAGGAATTCACATCCTTGCCTTGTTCTTGGTCAGTCAATACTCTAAAAATAAAGTGGCATCATGGAGCAATCAGCATAGCAAGTCACCGAGGGCCAGGGGTAGCCCTGCAGCCTCTAGGGAATGTCTGCATCACCCACTGCAGCCACTTAGGTCCTGGGCAAGTTGGTAGCACTCTACGTGGTATGTCTCTTTGAGAAGTGTTTCCAAATCTTGCAGCAGAGAGAAAAACAAACAAACAAACAAACAAAAAACCAAACCAAAACCAAAACCAGAGTTGGCAGGTATTTTGATAACTCCATTTTTTTGGTCAAAGCAGGGTGTATGCTTTTACCTTCACAAGTTCGGCAGGAAGGGTGGCATCTTTCACAGACGTTGCTGTCCTTGTTTTCGAAGTAATACTCAGGACAAGAGTTAACACATTGGTTCTTGGAACGCAGCAGGTAGAAATACGTATCACAGAAAAGGCAGTCTGTGGGTTGAGGCCCGATACACTCCTTACAGCCCTTGTGGCATCTCTCACATGTGCCAGTGGAGTTTTTTGCAAAATACCTAAAACAGATCAGATAGTCATGGCTTTGCATAAAACCCAACAGTGAGAGGAAACTCAAAACATCCCTCACCCTTAGCTTTTACTGTGATTACATAAAGGTATAAAACAGATAGTGGTGTGATCACAGTAAGCATTTGTAATCTCAGTGGAAATAGAATTAATTTCCATTAATCCCCCTTGGCCGTTGGAATTCAGCTATAAAGCAAGACTTTGTAAATTCAGGATGTATAAAGCAAAGCTTTCTAAGATGTAGGGCAAATACAGACACAACATAAGTATATAAATAAGTAGAGCTCAGAAAACCTCAACTCTGTATTGACTCTGCAGGAGATAGCGTGGAGATGTTGGGTAAGCACAGAATTCCTTATTGTTCCTGATCACCTTCTCTCAAAATTCAGAAATTTTGTATTTCCTTTGAGTGTACAAACAGGCTTAGGCAAAGGGTAACAGCAGAGGAACATTGGTCAACTAAGTTATTTTGTCAAGGAAAAATAATTGTTGCACCTTGCACAAAAGGATTTGTTTAGATGTGGTCATTACAGACTTGCAATTTAATTGGATGATAATTCAACAGCCATCATGATTGTACGGTACTGCAAAATGAAATGGACCTGAACCAGAAATCATAGGCCCACTGCCCAAATTAGAGTATCTGGGACATATTTACAAGAGCACACTGAATTCACATTTTGAAATTAAATGGCCTCATGTTAATGAAGTTGCTGTCTAGAATTCTGAGTCTGCAGTTGAAAGGTGTTTTATTATGGGTGCAGTTGGTTTTATTATGACCCATTAGAAACATTCACTCAGTGTAGAACAAAAGTAGCCTCGTCCAAGCTTCAGGTTAGATGGAGGCTGCAAGTATGCTTGAAGGAAGTTACACTGAATTTCACTGAATTCACTGCTTCCTGTACTCAAGCTGACTAACAGATAACTTAGTATATTTATTCTGCTGTGTAAACATAACCAAAGAACATTCTTTGAGTTTAAGAATGTTGGATATCAATGTGGGCACCAACTTTATGTTTTCTACTGTGGGGGGAGGTTTCCTATGACCTCTGTATTGGGACAACATACTGAGGCAACTGGAACACCCGAAAATAGAATTCTGTTCTATTTCACTCTGAAGCAGAATAGGGCAAAGTGATCTAATTGCTCAAAGCTCTCTCCGTGATGTAGCTCTTAGCTAAAGACCTTGGACCTTACCCTGCTGGACACTGGTTTACACATCCTTTTCCTTGTCTGTACCAGCCCGGTTTGCAGGAAAGGCACTGTGAGCTGTGTTTTCCGGTGCAAGTGACACAGGCACTGTGGCATGGGGAACATTGTCCCTCATCCCTGTCCACATAGTACCCATCTGGGCATGTTTCAACACAGGTTGTATCTGCACAAACAAAACAATTCAAAATACCACATCACATTCGACATTTGCTGCTATAAAACATCTCAAACCACTGTGTTAGAGCAAAATCTCTAACAGGAGATATTCTTAGAGCACATACCAGAACAAGAAAAGAGAATGTTGGAATAGAGTAATTATTTTTTGTTCCTCTAAGTCTTGTCAGTTCATGAATCCTCATTTTTGCTTTTTACGTATATTAGCAGGCTCTTCAGAACAGTTAATGTTTTGTCTTTGGAAAATATAAATGCATAATACATAAAAATGAACAACAGCTGTCATTTCTTTCAGAATATACAAAAGATGAAAGAGTAATTAGGAAACTTTCTGTCTGCATTGCCATTTTTCCTTAGGTTTTACTCTGAACATCAGCCTCATTGCATTCTGTCTATATATGATGAATCTGATGGTTAATTTGAGAATTTAATGACATCTGTTCATTGGTCTTTACCCTTTTACCCTAAATGCCCATTATGTGGCCAAATGTACATCCCATTTCTTCAGTGGGAAGTACATCCCAATTCTCACTGAATTCTCTTCAGTGAGAATTCAGAGGGTCATTAGAATAGGAATATTGAATGAGAAGTTAGGACGGATGCAACTAACTGCAAGTGCATCCAGCTAGGAGAGCAGTGATCACTAGTAGCTTCTACTCATTATCCAGCAGTTTTGCTGCTTAAATTGCAACTCGTCAAAGGAACGTACTTCCCCTTATCTCTATTTTTCTTACAATTCTTTCCCCACTCCAAGATGTTTATTTACATATTCCCATCAACTTTACCAATTGTAGTGGTGCAAAACAGCTGAGTGTGATGATAAAAAAGACGAGCCTGATGCAAGACCTCAGAAATTTAAGAATGCAAAATTTACATCAGAATTAGTCTCAAAAAGCTCAGGTTCACTTTTAATTCCAACTCTTTAGATTTTTCCTGCATGAAAGACAATTTTAATATTTTTTTCTATCAATGATTTTCTAAAATTTTTATTTTCTCTTTAAAGAATATGCAAAGAAGTAATGTTTAAGTCCTGGGCTTGTACACTTTTTACTAATTTGTTTCTGAGACAATACATTCTTTTGCTCCAAAGTCAGAAAAGTAGTTTTGTACCTCAGCTATGCCCTAGATGCTGACATAGTGATCCATGAACAATTTTATAACAGCTCTGCTTAAGTATTTCTTTGCTCATTGGATCTCTGCAGCAATTAAACATGACAACATGAAAATGTGAGCTCTTTGTGCTCCATTAAAAAAAAAAAAAGAGGCCAAAAAAACCCCAAACCCAAAAAAAACCCCCAAACCCAAACAAAGCTAAGGATATCCCTCTTGTCTTTTCAGTTTTGTTATAGGAAAGAACAGGAACAGTACCTACCAATTAAATGAAATATACAAGTTTTGTTTAGCTGTGGAGTTGCTATTTAGAAGTCCTGCTTCAGCCCCAGTGAGTGGCAAGTGCAGTCTCATGAAGAGTTTCCAGGTAACCCTGCAGAAGTAATTCTCTCTGCACAAGTTATCTACTTGTCAGGTCAAGTTTGCAATATTTAGATTGGCTGAATCAGCCCTAGATGTTTCATAACAGAAATTTGCCTTTTTTGTGCTTTCAGTGTAGAGTAAAATCTAGAGGTGGGAGCAAGACACTTACTGAGAAGATAGCGGTTATTTGCACAGCTTAGACACTCGTGTTCAGTGGGTCCTGAGCAGTGGAAGCATTTCTTGTGGCAGGAGTTGCAAGACTGAGTTTTCTCAACATAGTACTCAGTGTGAGAGCAGTATCCAGATGCCACACAGTGCCCATCATAGTTCAGCATCAGGCCATTTCTGCAAGTAAGGCAGGCAGTGGAAGAAGAACAAGTCTGGCATGTCCTATTGCATGCTGAAATAGACAAACAGTAGGAATGTCACCATTTCTTGTCGCATTTGAGGTAATTATTTGGAAGGAGCAGCCTTCCAGGATGAGAGGCTGACGGAAACAGAGTAATAGAGCTTCTGTGTAGTCAGACACTTTACTATTTTCAATCTGAAAGCAGGTTAATGCATAATGCTTGGATTTCCTTTTTCACTGGAACTGCTTTTGATGAGCAGTTGTTCTCAACATACTGTCTCCAGCAACTCACCACTTTACCTGAGTGGTTGCCCATAAAATTAAATAAATCTATCTTTTCTTACCTCCCTTTCAGTTTTCTCCATTTTTTGCTATTCTAACCTCTGCCTTGTTATTTTTCTACATTAGCTATCTCCTCTGTTTCCAGCACACTGACAGCAACATTAGCCAGCCCACGCAGCCTCTTTGAAGATAGTCTTTAATGAGACCCACTTGTATCTCAGTACCATTCTGGGGAAAACAAGAGCTGCCAACCTTGACAGTCGTTAGTGGCTTCTTCATAGTAGGTCCCTTTAGGACACTCGTTCAAACACATGCCACCATAGAGGACAAAGTCGTTGATGGTGCACTTGGTGCAGTCGTCCGAGTCTGGCCCATCACAGTCCTTGCAGTCTGTATGGCAGGGAAAGCAGTGCTTGTCTTCAGCGTAGAAGTGAGAAGGGCAGTCCTGAACACAGTGCCCCTCATGCAGGAAGAACTCATCCATGCACTCTACAGAGGACAGCAAACAACAGGTAAGCAAACAGGCAGAAAATTCTGACCCCTCTGAAGAGAGGGAGTGAAGAAATCCTGTGAAACCATAAATCCTGCAATGCCTGTCGTAACAGGAGCTAAGAGAACAGCTTGGGAAGCTAGTGTTTTCTTTTTCAATTCTTTCCCCTCCAAACTACCCATAATGTCCCAACCTTGCACAGCATCTTCTGTGTTGCGTCAAGATTGAGAAGCCCAGTCATCTCTTCAGCTTTGCTGATAATAACCAAACTGTGATGCCACTGAATATAGGTGGACTTCTGCTGAGATATTATATCTGTATTATGGACTTCCTACAAAATCAGAGATGTCCACATCTGAAATTTTTTTTGTTTACTATTAAAATAGGAGTCTGGCTGGAATATATAGACCTGAATGTTTGCCTTTGGATAGAGCTGGTATTCAGATGCTAATTTTATTATGAGTACTTGGTTTAATACCTTTGTGGATGATTTTGTTTGTTTGTTTGTTTTTTTCATCCATGTTTATGTTTCTGGAACGGCTTGCTTAACATTAGCTATCCTGGAGTTTTTCATCGGGGCATTCAGACTCACAAGAATATCCAAGGCTTTCCTAATACATTTCATTACAGAGATTTCATATTCTACTATGAGTGTTCATTTGCAAAAATGGTAAAGAGATGTAAAATTCAAACAAACTACGAAAGAAACATTCCCCATTTCACATTGGTGTAAATATATATGCAAATGTTTAAGCATGGATACAGTAGGTCAGAATTGCAATCAAACCAGGAGAATTCTCCAAAGGTCAACAGGAGCAGGTAAAGCAATGTGAAATCTTTACAGATTAATGGTTTAAACTGAATCTTATCATAAAGCACTGATTGCTTAGCTGCTATCTTCAAGGTTAACAATGATATAGACCTTTTTTTTTTTAATTTGTGTTCTTTAGAGAGTTTTTTTTCAGATCTGTGTTTCTGTCAGTCTGTGTCTAGGCAGTTCCAGATGGATTTTAGCGAAATCAAGACCAGTTCTTTATAATACCTTTGCATGTTTCATTGTGAATGCACTCCTGACACATTTCAGGGCAGTGTTTGCAGATTCCTTCAGAGGCAAAATGCTTCTCTGAACAGGTAGGTTTACATATCCCATGCTCCAGAAGCAAAGAACTTTTACAGGACAGGCATTTAGATGGACTTCCCATGCATGTCTTACAGGATTCACTGCATTCCTTGCAAGTCTCAGAATCACTAAAATATCCCCTGTTGAATGAAAACAAACACAAAACATTCTTGTCTTCAGCGTAGTCAGTCAATGTTATCAAACAACACAGGCTATAAAAATTGTAACTATAAATGAGATTTTCCTGGCATACATGTTTCACTGGATCAAACGGGTTTCTCACCCAATTTGTTGCCCATCCTTCACATACATGCCTTCTGCCTGTGAGCAGAAAATGCACGTGGTTAGTGCTATGAAGAAGTCTGTCCTTTCTTTGTCCTTTTACCTAGTGTCTAAGGGATTGTTGGACTTTCTTGCTCATGTCTTGATTTGCTCCTTAGGAAGGGGGATAGATAGGAAGAGCTATAATGTTTGGGAAAAGAAAGATGCAGTATCTAGTCTTGCATAGCTGACCCTCAATAGTAATGTCAGGGAAAGACAGAGAAGTACAATCTCTGTGGCTGCAGAGGACAGAAAGGGAAGAGAAAACTCTTGAACTGTGAAGGATGGGGAGAACAAGGAGGGCTGGGATTGAAAAAAAAGCAACACATCAAACTGAAGTAGTACCTGCATTTAGTGATAGCAAGGTAGACACAGTGAACAGGAAGCATGTTTTTCTGGTGTCTGTGGTGTGAGAGCAATGGTAGACAAACATGGTTGGGACTATTAGTCATAAAGAAAGTAAAGCAAAAGATTGTGCCTATATTTCAGGAGAACAGGGATAAAAAGAGAGGCTGGATGTAATCCAATCTGCTTACACTCTCAAAACAAAAATTTTAGAAGCTTAAAGGAAAAGCAAATCCAGATTTTGAGATGATTGCTAATCCATATGTTTACAGCCATTGATTGGCTGTAAGGAATAAGTTGACATAGAAAGTAGTCTCAGAACAGGTGCTTCATATTAACAAGTTTGTTCTTCCCTGTAGAGGGGTGCTTTTCCTTTCCTTCTTGGAGATGATCTTTCCAAAGAAATGCTGAGGAGATGCATTTGGAGCAAGGCTAGAGAGAAGATAAGAAGAGCTGTGCTTGCCCTCTATTCTCATCTCTCTCCTAAGCTTTGCTGTGATCCTGTGTCTATTTCTCACATCTGAGATCCTGCGTCTGTGTCTTCTCTTGTTCCAATCTTAAGTACTTGTCTAGCCCAGTCTCTCAGAATCCTGTCAGAAATTATCAGTGCAGCAAGTCAATCCTTTCCATCCCCTACAGCATGTGCCAAAACTCAAAAAAAATCCTAAAAAAAAATCTCATGTAATCCTCTGCTGAATGGAGAGTAGTTATACCTCAAGAATTTTGCTTCAGAGAATAAAACCAGAATATAACTCGGGTAAACTTTGTTGTATGATGTCTGGCAAGCCATTATTTATAGTATGGAGTTTGAAAAAAAAGGTGGTAATAAAAGCTGAAAAGACTAGTGATATATGAAAAGGTTTAAATTTGTTATACTGACCCCATGTGAGGTAACTGTTGGAATGGGTACTGAGAAGAAATGTATTAATGGCAAAACATTATCCTTGCTTGTATGCCACAACTTCTGATATTAAAAGTTGTTTCTGGACTAGAATAGGATTTAGTGTAATTACTTTGCATTTAGTCTGACATTTAATGATAAGAATCTGTTCCACTGGCCCTTATTGACTTATTTGATGAAGTTATCAGGAGAGTACTGCCAGAGAGTTTGTACTTATTGTAAGAAAAGAAGAAGCTGCACATTTTTCTAAAGAAAAAGGTTAATCAAGCAGGTTATTCATATTGCATAGCACAGATTTTATGTATATATATATAGATGTAATGGACGCTGATGAAAAAAGCATGGAAACTAGAGAACTTGATCTACTCATGTGCCTGATCTGATATCCATCTTTCTCTTTATATTCTCTTTATTTCAGGAAAAAGTGAAAAATATAAGCCAAAGAGAGAAACATCACTAAGCGCTGTATTTCCATAACAGAATTCTGATTAGCCACTTTCTGTATTAACACCCCTGCTTTGTGCTACGTTGAGGAAGGGACAAGTTAGGAGAAAGACTAGAGGCCTATTTTCAGTCACCATAAAAAACCGCGCTGATGTACCGCGTCCTATTGAAGTCAATGGGAGCTGTACCATCTGTCATAGGATTTCAAGGCTAGTTTCACTTTTGATTTTTCAGTTTTTCTCTAAGCAAGAGAAAGTGCTGTTTGTTCAGGCCAGCTGAAAATTACTTTAATCTTGTGGTAGTTTCTGGTACCCTAGGTTACATTAAGTGACCCCCTGAAAGCTTTATAATGGATCTGAACTTTAAAGAGATGAAGAACAGTGAGAAAACAAGAAGCAGTCATTCAGCAAGAGATACTTACTCAGGGCATTCCTGGAAACATCTGCCTTTGTGGAGGAAGAGCGGATGGTTGGGTTCAGCCTGACACTTCTGACAGTGCCAGTGGTCGGAGCACACCTCACAGCCGTCCATGCACATCTCGCATTTTCCATTTGCAACGTTACCAAAAGTTTTTTGAGGGCACGGAGAAACACAGGTACCATGGATAAGAAATTTTCCTGGCAAAAGAGCCACCCAAGCAGGGAAAGGAACCAATTAGGAATATATTTGAAGATTCCTGCCTTGGAATCTTTATTGACTGTTCAAAAAGCTTCTAATTTAGAAACATAGAATCACCTCCCACTAGAGCAGGTTGATCAAAGCCCCATCCAGCCTGGTCTTGAACTCCTCCAGGAATGAGGAATCTGATTTCCCTGGGCAACCTGTTCCAGTGTCTCACTACCCTCACAGTAAAGAATTTCTTCCTAATATCTAATCTAAATCTTAAAACCATTATCTCTCTTCCTATCACTTTCCTCTCTATTAAAGAGTCCTTCCCCATCTCTCCTGTAGGCCCCCTTCAGGTATTGGAAGAACACTATAAGGTCTCCCCAGAGCCTTCTCTTCTTCAGGCTGAATAACCCCAACTCTCTCAGCCTGTCCTCATAGGAGAGTTGCTCCAGCCCCCTGATCATCTTTGAGGTCCTCTGCTGGACTCATTCCGACAGGTCCATGTCCTTTCTGTGCTTCCTTGAAATCTAACTTTGTGATGCTTAAAAACATGAATAAAACATTCTTTAATCCATTTCCCAAAGTAGTTTCCTCAGCCTTCACTGAAATTTAAGGTTAGAAGGAATCATCAGGGTTATCTAGTATGACTTTCTAATAAATCTATATTCAGTCAGTCCCTCATCATGTCTAAAACTTTTGATTGCAAAGAAAGAAGGAACAACATTCACCTAAAATTTTTTTTTTTTTACTTGTATTGCCAAGAACATATGCTTAATTATTATCTGGTACCTGACTTCATCTGTGGATTATCTGATTACCTGCCTAGGCTTTAAGCTGTCAAAGAACTTTCTAGTGGCCATTGATGAAAATATTCCCCAAAGGTGCGTAGGATACAGAATATTTAACCTCTTGCAAAATTTACCCAAAGGAGCTGAAGTGTCTTACCTTCTGGACATGAAGTACATATGTCAGCAGAATTATTACAGGTCCTACATGAAAGGCTACAGGACTGCAATATTTTCTCTTTATCTGGCATGAAAAAAAAAAAGTTCTATTTTTTTACTGTCTTACAGGCTGTTTTTCTTCATTTATCCTCCATTTTAGAGAACCATTTCCTATGGCTTTTTCTAAGCTGTTCTAAAAATTTAAAAATTTTTGGAATTCACAGAGATGAAGAATTTGATGATTATGTTCAACTCCACTCTCTGAAATGGTAAATTAAGAGTTGTAATAAATGAAAACACAAAGGTTATCCTGAGATTTACTAATGCAATCTTCTGGACAGCTCACAACAAATGAGAACAATAATCTAAAAATCTAAAATATTAGTTTCGATGTAGCGCTTCAAAACCAAATACAGATCTGTGATAATAATAGATTGCAAACAGAAAGAGCCAGAAAGTATGTAAATTTGGAGAATTTTGTGTAGTGAGGTATTTTTGTGAAGATTTTATACTGGCTGGTTGCAGAACACCACTGTGCTGTAATTAAAGGAGAAAACTCTGAAGAAGGAGAGAGAAATGAGTCTTTGGAAAGAAAAATCTGTTAAACAGTTCTCTCCAAAGCTATTGCCTGCTATTTCTCTCACAAAGTGTTTCAAATTAATTTTTTATGCCTTTTGAAAACTAAGACTTTGGTTAACACTTTGCATAGACTTTACTCAATGTGTTACTCAACTCCAAAATGAGAAGGACATTGGAGAATCATACTTAATAGAGAGAAAGTCTGTAGTGCAACATGATAGATCGCACAGCATGCAACTCTGTATTTGATCCAAGCAATTGTATCAACAGGTAAATGGATGTCTGATGAAAAAGTAAGAGTGGGCCAGTGGACAGAAGGGAGTAGTCTTTTGATTTTGCTGAAAATAAAAAGTAAAGAATAAATCAGAAGTTGGTTGCAAATTGAGCTCATCCTGCCAATTAAATATGTATGATTTCTATAAATCAGTGGACTGGCTGACAGTACCCATTAACCACATGCAGCATATCACCACACTTTTTCATTCTGACTGTTATGGCAAGGTAGTTTAAAATGCTGACATTTTGAATGAAAGACATGAAAGTGAGTAAATAGAGGAGGAAGGAGAACGGGACATTCATACAGAGGTCTTTCCCACAAAGGGAAATGATGGGAGTTTTATTAATCAGAGATGTATTTGGTAGAAAAGTGGGTATGTGCATAACATGGCACAGGGGCAGAAGAAGGAGGAATAATAATAATAAAAATATTAATAAATATTATTATTTATAAGTGTACTGGTAAATGAGCTGGGCCACAGCTATCTCGGTGAAAGAAGTTAGGTCCACATTCAGTGTGACTAGGAGATAGCCCATACAATTCAGCACATCCTCACTTGCCTCTACCAGCAGCTCAGAACACCTTAAAAACTCCCTGTGCTAAAAAATCTCTCAATATCATGTCACTGGCCAGAACAGGAACAACTCAGGAGGGTCCAGGTACAGCAGATCAAGTCAAAATCTGGCTACTCACACAGTAGGTCACTCAGCAAAGATGTGGTTAGTCATCATTTACCGGGACTACTTGTGACTATTACTTCCACACGGTAGTGAAGCCTGTAGTGTTGCAACTTTTGTTGGTAACTGGCATAATTTAAAGCAGCTCCAGACATAGCAGATTAGGAGATTTTTTTTTGTCACCACCACCCTTCTGGCCACAGCATCTCTGCCCTCCCTGAACAAGGGCCTGAAATTGTTTGCAGGGTTCAGGCTCAGGCCGTAGGATACGCAGGATAATGTAAATAAGAGAAGAAAGCTGCACACTGTCAGGGTGAACGTGGTGGTAACGGTGCAGACTGGAGACTGGGTCTGCACAGCCTGAGGTTGACAGACAAATACTAGACCCATGGGTATACCTCGCAAGACACCAAATATCTTTAGTCTTGGCTTTAGTAGCCAGAGGTCTTGGTGGCCATGGTGAGTCAGAGACCTATCAAGGACCAAGACAGGTGAAACTAGGGTAGTATTTCAGTAAGTGCTACTGCAAGACCCTTTTCAACTCCAAAGATACAGAGGCCTTCTGGAGATAGAATTTGTCAAGTCAGAGTTCTGATTTTTGCACTGAAAATTTCATTGGCCTTTTTCTCAATAAGCAGTAAATAATATGAATTTTCATTTCCTATTTCAGCAGCTTTGCAACCCACTACCTTACCCTGGCTTATGTTTGTTTTTTTTTAAATCCCTGCTGGGTAGTTTTAAGTGCTGTAATTTAATATCAGGTATGCGTGTGAAGAAGCAAGCCAGAAATATTACTGAAGTATGTGTTGCCAGGGAAAAAGTACCCTGATCCTGGCAAGAGAGTTGGTGTAATATAAAAAGTAAATAGCAGAAAGGTAAGGTTAAGCAGAGAAGCTCTTGACTACTGCTGAAGAATGTCAAACGAGCTCATTGTTTCTAAAACATTTCAAGCATACTATTAAAAATAAAGACCTTTTTCAGTGAAGTACTTTTTATTTCCATAAAATCCTTGCCACTTTGGCAGCATTTGTTGTTTTCTGCAATATTTGCTAGTGGCCACCAGAGGGGAATGTACACAAGCAATTGGGCTTCTAGTAGTTGGCGCGGTAGGCCACCTCTAGCTTTCTAGTCAAATATAGACCGGATGCCTCACCTTTAGTATTGACAGAAGAAATCGTACAATTTTTATATTTTTTTAAATTTTTGGCAGTTAAAGCGAGTTTTTTCTTTGATAGAGCTCTTACTGACTGGAAATAGACTGTCCTTTAGGGAAAAAACCCAAACCCCACACATTTAGAATAATGTAAAACTTTTAAATGTCATTTTCTTGCATAGCAAAAGGTTCCCCAAATGGGAAAAATGTGCTTTTACAAAAACCTGTGCAAAGCATTTGCCATAATATAACCAGAGCATTTCAAAGAATAGCCTTATAAAGCTGAAAAATGGTCATGAAAAATGGTCATGAAAAATGTATTTCCATGGTTTTTGCATAGATGATAAATGGAAAGCTTGGAAATGACTGGTTTTAGCTGTTGGGTTGTATTTTGCTTTCCCCTAAAGGATGTCATTCTGTACTTGAGTAGCCAGCTTTCCTTTAAAATTTCATTTTGTAACTCCTATGATTGTGAGTGAAACTTTTCAATGTAGAAGATACAAGTCTAATATGTATAGTTGTAAACCACCCATATTCTAGAAGTGGGACATTGACTTGAAAATACACTGTATTCTATTATCATACTGTTCTGCTCTTCTTTTTTTAAAGGCCAAAACAGATGAACTTTTCAGACCTACTGAGCTGGTTTTGTGCTTAAGCTTGTATTCCTTCTTGGTGGTTTTTTTTTTTGTGTGTTGGTTTTCTTTTAAATAAGTATTTGTTGTAACTTTTTTCCCCAAAGAAAAACACTTCTATTTAAACTCTATTCAGGCCAAAATCTGACTCAATGTCACATTGATTCTTAAGTTTTTGTCAGAATGAGTAACAATTTTGACTTACACACAGCTAAGTTTCTCCTATTTCTTTCTAGAAACTGAAAAGCTGAATCACACAGTGCCATTTCTTAAGCTAAGGTTTACTCAAGTTCTGAAGCTACCAAGTGCTCTTTCCCATTCAGTCTCTTCAAGGGATTATCAAACTGGGAGGGAAGGGAATACTGAAAAAAATATTTCTTTTTATTTTTTGTCTCATTTGGCCTTATGCAACATGAATGAGACAATGGCAGAGTATCTTGAAACCTAATACTGCAAGACTTTAGCTGTGACCCCAAACTGAATTAAGGAGAAAATTAGTGAAATTTTAGCTCCTTTCAACACAATGCCCCATATTTCCTTTCTGGTTAGTTAAATGATCTTACTTTGAACTCCCAAATTTTTTTCAATCAGATTTTAGAGAAAGACTAAATGAGTCCTCAAAAATATTCAGGGTAAAAAATGTAAGTCCATGTGGAAATAAGTGTGGTCTTCTTTACATGCCCACCACTGTTTCTGGAAAATATAGTTTTTTTAAGAAACTCAACACAAACCCCTTCACAAACTTGAGGACATATGAGAAGAGATATGGCCATATCTAAAGAGGCATACCTTTAAATAGCATTTGAAGTACCTTATGGTACCTCCTCAATTTAATTTAATTTAAACCCACAACTGAATTATAAGAGTTCTTACTAGTATACTACTAGTATATACTATACTAGTATATAGTCTTGCTTTCTCTATCCGCTCCTTATGGACATTGAATCTTTATGCCAGGTAGTGCAAGCAATAAATGCTCAGAATGAAAAAAGGTGTTCTGTTGTCTTCATTTTAAATCATCTTATATATTCATGTTCTTCTATGAGTAAAAGGAGGGGCTTAAAAACTTCTATTTTTAGGATGTTATCAAAGTAGCTCTTTGTGTACATTTGCCAATACCCTTAGCTTCTAGATGTTGACTTCTAAAAGGAGAGTATTTTTACAGTATATTTTATTGTCAGACTGTGGCACAATTGCTGAGTGAGAAATACAGAAGAAAATGAAGTGCCATGGCTGTTTGTAACTGTAAACATCTTCCTTTTAGAAGGTGACCTATCTAGCTTTAACACTGTATAGTGAGATGTGATTTGAATGTGATCCAGTTAGGATGTTACTTGGTTTTTTTAGATTTTATTCTGCAGGTGGCACTGGCCTTGCAAAACTGATACAGTCATGAATAAAAACACAAATCCAGATTACGTATCTCTGTGAGGCAATTAGAATTACATAGACATGATAAAACATAATGAAAACAATATACACATGTAATAAAATACTAGACCTATACCATTTTGAAGACTTATGTGAACTGTAAATTTAAGGAAACTATAGGAGTACTGAGAAGTAAATTACAATCCTCAATAACCATTAATTCACAATCTAGTTATCTTGTAACAATCATAATATTACTTTACAAACAAATAGCTAAAATATGAAATTGGCATGCCTAAGAACATATGGGATAATTAATCATTTTTGCTTGCCTATAGCAACCTGAAATTTCACATATGGATGAAAAGACCTTAAGAAAGTCTCTTAACTGTTCCCATCATGCTCTAATTCTGCTCTCTAAATTTCATAACATTTTCACATTTGGAAGACTATGACCCATTCTCTCTTCCTGATGATTTCTCTACTGTCTTCTGCCCATCCCATTCCTTTTTATTTTTTTTTTCCATATTCTGACACCTTTATGTGTGTATATACATAGCTGCGTTAAGGTTCTTTTAAATAATCTTTTAAAATCCTGAATTATTGTTTTGTCTCTGAAAAGTTTTCTGAGTTTTCTCTCAGTACTTTTTTACTGGTTTCATTTTACTCTATGTTTTGGAAAAGTAAAATATTCAAGATGGATGCAGTTGGTCAATGGCTGCTTGTGGGAGGTTGCTCTTATTTTGGGGGGAGGTATGTAATAGGAAACAGAACCAACTGCTATTATCTGTGTAATTTACTACAGTGTATATTATCTGCATGTAAAGAAGCACATATTCAATTTTGAGTTTGCATCAGAAACAGACCTCATTCCATACCCATTGTTTTTCTTTTGAACTTTTCAGAAGAATGCAGTAGACTAAACCGTGTAACCGAGGAACGAATGAGATTTTAGGGTGTGGTATTTACAGTGAACAATAGGCAAAACGAAGACCTGACCATAACTTGTAAAACATCTTATCCAGTTGAAAGGGTGTGTGTATTCACTTGATGAATCAAGCTTACACCAGTGTGTCTTCTGACTTCCAAAGTCATTTCATCATCTGGTACATGAGATAAAATACAGATGTTTCACGCTAGAAACACAGAGCTCAATCACTTTTTTTTTTTCCCCCTTTCTTGGCTTGCCCCGTCTTTTTAAAAGCCTGGATAACAGACATGGTCTGTTTCATATTTCAGACCTGGATATGACTTATTAATGATTCTTGATATGAGTTGAACTGTTTGCCCAGCAGAGTATACCCCCAAAGTAAATATAATTTTAGAAAGTTGGTTTTTTTATATAATGTTTTGGTTGTTGGAGTGTGTGCTCATAAAAATTCATGAGTGGTCTGTCATTTATCCTTGCAAAAGAAATAGAAGTGAAAGCTTACACATAGAAAAAAAGTGCATGTGACATTAACAAATATTTTAATCCTCACCTAGATAGACTAGTCTCTCAAATTGCAAAGAAAGTCAGACTGTGTGTTGGTTTCTCCTTGTCAGGCTCTGATGTGCTGCCCTTTAATTTATGTTAGCCTCAGAACCAAACAAAACAAAAGTCTTTGTTTCCCAAAACTCACTTTGTCCCATATGGTACATCAGCGCAGTCACTAAAACCACAGTGGAACCCACTGAATCCATGTCACTGGAAGAGCCAAAGAGAAATGGCTTCATTATTTGTAAATACAGTTCAAGGTCCAATACCTCAACTCTCTGTTAGTAACATTTCTAAAGAAAAGGAGTAAATAGAAGACTAACATAGTAAAAGCTGACGTAAACTACTGGATTTGGAAATTTTGGCTATATTCCTTGTTGTGTTGTCTGCTTGCATTGTCTGGGGCAGGGCATGTGCTAAGGATGAGCTTGGTGCGATCTCATCTTCATTCCCATGACATGGGTGAGGTTGTTTATTTCATACTTGGCCCCCACACCCAGCTCAATCCCCCAAAGTGGGAGAACTAATAATTGCCTGGCCTGTACTTTTTAATTAAATTCTTTGGCTCAGGCAGAGGCAGCTCTGCCATGGTGCTGCACCACTGTAAATATGTTGAGGACACTGAGCACCCAGCGGAGGAAGTGTGTACTGATAAACAGGCAGAAAAGATGAGAGGCATAAGCCAAATTTCAGCCAGTCTTGTCTACACTGAGCTGGTGTACAGACATGAAAGTATTCTAGTGCCCCCTGAAGAATGGACAAGCTTCTTGAACCATGCCCATGCTGCATGACAGGCTACCCTTAGATGACAGATAAGATGCAAGATCCTTATATTTTGCTAGGTAGAAATAGCCCTGGAGAAAATCAAAATAGCTGTAAAACAAGCTAAAGAACAAAAAAGTAAACTGGGATAAAGTATTTTGAGATCTGTACAGAGGAAGCAGAGAAAAACTTGGAAAGATGCCATGACTTTGCACTCAGGTATAATAGAAAAAGTATTTTCTCCGTCCCCATAGTCTTCTTTAAAATAAATAATGAAAAAATAAATAAACAAAGTCCCTACAGAAATGTTTAGGAAGATCCAAGAGGGATCATTCTTCCAGGCCCAGGGAGTCTTTCTGCACAGGTATGCCAGCCAGAATCCTCATTGACAGCAAGTTTCAAGGAGCACAGATAGGTTTTCATTTTGTGCATTCCTGTACCAATCCTTGTATTGTTGAACAAAACAATAAAAGGATAAGTGTCTGTTTCTACTAAATTTTATTGATTTTCAGAAAGCTTTTGACAATGAAGAAAATAATTAGATCACATAGTGAAAGTTTCTTGTAGATTTATTTTTTCTTTTAAAATTATCCACATATTTCAAAATACTATCAGGGTCCAAAATGTTCTGAAGTTTCTAACTAGGAAGTACCTTATTGGTGTGAGGTATTGCTAGAGTTAAATGCAGGTTTGGTCCTGCATTATCCTTTATTAAGGATCTTGAGTGCGGAACGAGAATTTCAAATATAGATGGCACAGTTGGAAATCTGAACTCAGCTGATATCTGCTTCTTGAATGCAACATCCAAAGAAATACTTGAAAGAGTGATATTCTAGCCAAAACCCCAAATATTTAGATTTTGTTGTTAATTAGCAAATGAAAATTACTGTTATAAGAACCAGATGATTGTACAGTATCTGAGCAAGAAACCTCACAAACTATTGTTAAATGTAGTTATTCAGAGTGTAACTTTGGTAAAGACAGTCTAGACTTCATTAACATTTTGATTTGGAGGTTACTACTATTTGGAAGCCTGGTGAGAAAAGGCTCATCGCTTTCTCAGCAGTTACATGGCACAGCTGCTGCCACACCATAGGAATTCCAACAAGTCTATCCAAGAGAAGGTGAAGAACCTCTATCCAGGTACCCTGGACTCCCAGCACCAGCTGCAGCAGGAATCCTGTGACTTTGGAGCAGTCCAAAGCCAACACAGTTCTCAGAAAGTTATATCTGACAGTTGAATTGTCCCTAAGTAAGAAGTATTTTAACTACTGGAAGGAAAAAGAAACCTCTAAGACAGAGGTTTCTGTATATATCAGCACAGCAATGCTGATATATATGGAACTCCATCAGCTGCCTGCCTAAAAGAAAAAGGTTGATAATGCATCACCCTGTTCAACAGCATGAGAAACAGATAACCAATAGCCAGACGAAATTACAGATTTGCTCTTTCCGTGGCACTGAAGTAGAGTGAAATTGAAAAAATACTTACTCCTATGGATGAAGCACAAGGAAATTAATGGAGGACACCAACTTTCTATTAATAGTTTTTCTATTTAGGTCTCTCTGATCTTTTTCTGAAGTGAAGAAATGTTATTCCTTTTGATGCAACATTTCTCCTTAGATAGGCAATGAATAGAAATGGTCAATATTTTTTCTGAAAATATTTGTTGGTATATTTTAATTTTTAATGCAAGGTCATATAGATCCAAGCATAGTAATTCTTTGATGTGTTTGAGTCAAATAAAGACATAGGAATCAGAAGAAAATTTGTATTCGATAGAAAATAAAGCTGGAAGGACCCCTAAGTAATCTTGCCTCTTGCTTCACTCAGTAATCATCCCTATCGGATACTTTCTGTGTGTTCTAAAAGATCCCCAGGGATGGAAATTCCAAAATCTCCTAAAATATTCTACTATTACTCCACTATTCCACTTGAAAATCACCCTTTTTTTCTGATGCCAAATCTAAAACTCCTCTTCTGCATTTTAAGTCCTGTTTGCCACATTTACAGAGACCCAATTGATTCCATACATCTTTGCAATTGTGTTCCCCTCAGCTTTCTCATTTGATCCCAAGCATCCCATTTATCTCAACCTTTCATTTTAAATAATCTTTCCCTAGATTTCTGATAATCCTCACTTTTTTCTCTCTAACAGGCCTACCTCCTTCTTTAAACATTGCACCTAAAACTGAATGTATTATTCCAGCTGACGTTTTACAACTATAAGGAGAGTGAAAGGATTATAGGACACTGACTTTTCTTTTTGTTTACTGAGATCAGCAAAGCAGCTATTGAAACTCTAGAGGAAATTTTACCCTTTGTCTGAGGGTATGGTGTTCATACAACTAAAAAGTACCACTTGGAATCCTAACTACCAAGATTACACATGCTGCAAAGGTTTCACTTAAAAAGAATGAATATTTATAGCAAATGAGTTTTAATTTGTGTACAGGGTGATAAACTCACTGTTAGCGCTGCCTCATTTGGAAACATAACCTATTATATAATTGACATAATGGGAATGACAAATATTCTACTATGCACTTTTCATTTAAGACTTTCTTAACAAGAAGCTTGTGACAGTACAGGCATGCATTTGAAGATGCTTATGAAGGAAAATAATTTTAAAAATTAGCACAGGCCATTCCCTTCAGCAATGTTAAATTTTTTAAAAAAATTCCTTAAAATTCCTTTATTATTATTTTTTAAAATATAATTGGTTTTCCCATGCTATAAATGAGGGAACCAAGAAAGAACTGATTATTTTGTGCAGGTTGTGGAAATGGCCAAGGTATGGCAAGAACTAGAGAATGTAGTTCTACATCCTGTGTTTGGACAGTGGTGGATGAAGACAAGAGAGCTCGCTTTTGAACACAAAGTGTACACACACACACACATTTCATTAGTCTCCATTTGCCACAACTTACATTCACCTCTGTGTAGCAAAACAATAACCACAAAGCTGGTCTAAAATGTAGACTATATGGCTCCCAATACTTTAGATAAGGTTCTCCCAGTACCATAATCTATTATCTATGTTTTATCTTTTTTATCTTATTGTCTTTTATTTTTTAATATTTTATCTATCCAGGTGAGACAACTTCTAGATAAGAAACACTAAGTTGTATTAAAACGTTAGACTACTAGGAGGAAGATGAATTTCACTCTGTGAAACCAATGGTTTTGGTCAATATCTTTTTTAAATCGCAATTAATTTGACAAAAGTGCAGTTTTGCCCAAGCTGCAAGATCTTAATATCCTCTTTCTACAAATTCTAGTAGTCTTCAGAGAATCAGAAAAGATTCAGGGATCTGTTGCAACTTACCGTTCCAGAACTTTCCATCGGGTGGAGAATTTTTTGGATTCAGACACCGCCCATGAGATAGATGGAAACTGGATTTGCACCGAGTACAGTTCTCATAGCTGTACCCAACACACGTTGCACAGCTCCTGTGGCAAGGTTCGCATTCTCTAGAGATGTCATCAGTGAAGAAGCCATCCCCACACTCACTCACACATGTGCCACCTGCAACAGAAACAGAGCCTGGCATTGCAGTGTCTTCTGGTCCCTGTTAATCCTGACAAGGAGATACCCTACCTATAGCACCTCACTGCCACCAGCAAGAAAAGACTGAAAAAAGCCCAACATATAAGGATCCATAAAAATTTTTGTAGCTATCTAAACTAATATTTTTTTTAGCATGAAACTTAAATTGAATTCAGTTGTTTGTGCAAACTTCACAAACTTCAAACCAATCTGCACTTAAATTTATATCTAGGTGGGTTTCCATCCACACCCTAAATACTGACATGTACAAATCTTATGACAGCTCAAATCTGAATAAAAAATTTTATGGTTGAGTCCCATTTTTTATACTGGTCAATATAAAATCTAAGTCCAGAATTCCCTAAGATTGTTAGATATACACAAATTTTGAGGATTGAAGGAATCTTTAGTTTCTGGTGAATGTAAAGCTTAAGTTAAGTAAATCTGATGCAATTTAAGATTTGTCATTCTACAGTAAGCCCCCTAGAAGTTGTTATGCTGACAGCTTCTTGAGCTTTCTCCAATTTCAGTAAAAAAAAATGTAGGCCATCATATCACCTCAGGTTGTGACCACAGAGTTTTCCATGAGTGTGATGCTTTTGTGCTCCACTACTGTCACCTTCAGCAGTCAATGCACAAGATTTCCCATGATTCGTGTTTGTCACCATATCTGAACCAGTCCTACCTGATCTATGGCTTTGTAATGTAGCTAAGAGGTTCCTAGTCTTGTGTGAGTCTGATGTGGAATTTAGCGGTTTTAAATGAGCTAATTTCAGAGTGTTTAAGGCCTGTTACTTTGTGCAGGCCTGAAAGTCAAAGTAAAACTATACTTGCATGGAAGCAAAATGCTTCCATGACTTCCTGTGAATTAAAACTCTCTTTCCCAAAATCTGAATCAAATACAGTATTTTTTGCACTTGCCCAGAAGCGTAGAAATGCATTAAAAACATAACTAGAAAAAAATAATAGTGGGAATTTGAATATTGAGCTTTTGAACCAAATGGCACTATTGTCTAACATAATCATTTTACATTAATGCTAGGGATGTGGTCCCACACAGTGCTAACTCCCCTTAAGCCTCCACTATCTTCCATAGAAAAGATGTGTGAATTTGCGAAGTTGAATCCGGACTCTTTTTGTAATGAATAAGTCCAAAATACTTCCCTTTATATGCCATACTTGGTACTCTGCTTACCTGAGAGATAAAAGCCTTCCTTACACGAGTCACACTTCTCCTTGTCACAGCTCTCACAGTTGCTAGGACACTCTCTACACTGCAGAGAACTTTCATCTCTGTAGGTATTTTCTGGGCAGTACTTATAGCAATGCTGCTTATACCTGTAAGATAAAGTAGAACACCATGAGAAAGCTTCTTTTGAGATGAATGTGTTTTTCTCATCTATATTTCTAGGAATGGTAATGCTAAAGCTCTGTTCTCACCCCAGTGAATAGAAATTGTTCCTCTAATGATGGATTCCAAGTGTATTTGTGGTTCTGTTACTTGTTGAACTGGAAAATTAACAAGTCCTGTTTCCTAATCTCAGGGTTCTTAAGTATAAATAATTTGACTTCCTTCTTAAACATAGGCACAAACCGAATGCATGCTTAATTAGAAATTGTGGTTGTGGTTATAAAGAGCTGATCTCTTGATAAAAAAGTAATGTCATTGCTTATAGCTAGATTGAATAGCCTTTTTATCAACATTGTCTTTTGTCATGGTGATTTTTACAGAGATCCCTTAACTCTCCCTTTGAAAAGAAGTAGAGTTCTTTTCCATCAATTTAAGTTAAACTTTCAATTAATCTATGCATTTTTTTCCGTTGCTTAACTTCCTTACATTTTTAATTGTGCCTGCTGAACTGCAAATACCAGAACTGGATACAAGATACTCAGTGCATACTAGTTCCAAATCCAGAGGCACTGTTCAACTTTTAGACCCTTTTTGTTCCATTCTCCTCTCTTCCTATATGCGAAGCTCTTATCAGTCCATTAAGTTGAAAAGGCTTTGGTGGTGACTGATTGACTAGTTTTTCAGCATTTTCCAAGCTTTTTTCCAAAATTACTGTTCTCAGATAAGCAATACTTAAAAGGAATGGGATAACATACAGATCTATATAGTGAAGGACACATTTTTGCTTTGGAAAAATATAAAGGCATGAAGAGCTATATGGCTATACTTACATATAATAGTTCTCAATGCACTTTATACAGATTTGTTGATCATCTGAAATTAAAGAAGTGAAAATTTGTAAATGATATTTAAAGTTAAAAGGAGAATGCTAAAAAGAATTGTTGCTACCGCACCTTTATGTTAATATTTCTTACTTAAATTTACTGCAGCCATAACTAGAACATTATTACCTCTGAATCTCTGTTCACATTTTTTGGAGATAAACTTTCCACAGTCAGGTTCTGGTCTGTATTTTTCCAGTAACATGTGACTTTTAGGTCCTTAAAATAAGGTGTCTAGAAGGTGCTGAGTGCTTAAGAGCTGTTCTGAAAAGCAGAACCTTCCCAAGAGCTCTGGGCTCTCCTTTTTAAAGGACACTCGAAGTTATCCAAATCTGGAGTTTCATCCTATTTCTTTATTTGTTGCAGAGATAAGTTAGAAACATTTGGCACTTGTAAAAGCCAACTTTTCAATACATGTAAGTAATCAGTTTAATCTTAAAAATCCTGGGCTAGAAAAACATCATTCTATACTGGGAGGGAAGGGGTGGGGAGAAAATGGGGCACAAATTTTGTGTAGCCATCAGAAAATCAATTTTTGTATTCAAAAATTTTATTGAATGAACAAAATAAATGTTATATAACTTCTTGAAACTATTACAATGGTATGTATGACTTTATGCTCACACAAAGTGAAGGGTATTTTCTATAACCTTCCATTATCCTCTATTAACTTTCTGTTTCTTCTACCTTACTCAAGTATCCAAAGGAAGCAGAGTGGAAGGAAATGGAGAAACCTGGATGAATGTATTAATAAGCTGTTCTACAATTAAATGCCTATAAATTATTTTTGATATTAATAGTACTCATAAGGCAAAATTTTCACTGAGTCTGTTTGAACTGTGGCTACAATAAATCACACTTTACACATGCAAACTAATTAGGCAACATGCACTTGGTTTTGCAAGTAGTTCTAGCAATTTATTTATGAGGTGTAAAGTTTTACACAGAAACATTGTAGATCTGTGAAAATATTCTCTTTACTCTTTAAGAGTACAAACAGAAACAGCAATCACCTGATGTAGTGTTCTTTGTACTAGCTTTTATGTTAAGACAAGAAATACTCTAAAATATGAAAATGTCTTCCTTTACTTTTATCTAAAAGACACTTTGTATGTCCAGGGCTTCTTTTTGAATAATTTCTGAAATACTATTACTGTTTCTGCATAAGGACGCTTGCTGAGATATTTTTTCCCTGTTTCATTTGTATGTGGTTTTTTCCTCCCAGTGTTTATAGAGCACTGTTAGGAGCTGGGCTGATATGATAAATAAGTTTATGTATACCTTTGGAAAATTCTTATGGCATTGGCACATACTAGTCCTTTCAACATATTCATAAATGACCTGGGTGGGGGACACAGTGTATCCTCAGCAAGTTCACTGATGATACCAAACTGGGAGGGCTGGCTGATACTCCAGAGGGCTGTGCCACCATCCAGTGCAACCTGAACAGGCTGGAGGGCTGGGCAGAGAAGAACCTAATGAGGTTCAACAAGGACAAATGTAGGATCCCGCACCTGGGAAGGAAGAACCCCAGGCACCATACACCAACCCTAACACCCCTCCATGTTGGGGATGGATCTTCTGGGAAGCACTAATGAGGAGAAGGATCTGGGAGTCCTGGTAAATAGCACACTTTCCATGCGCCAGCAATGTGCCCTTGTTGCCAAAAGGGACAATGGAATACTGGGCTGCATAGGAAAGAGTGTGACCAGTAGGTCAAGGGAGATCATTCTCCCTCTCTACTCTACACTGGTGAGGCCACAACTGGAATACTGCATCCAGTTCTGGGCCCCCAGTTCAAGAGGGACAGGGAACTACTGAAGAGAGTCCAACGTAGGGCAAGGAAGATGATTAATTAATTAGAGCACCTCCCTTACGAGGAAAAGCTCAAGGAGCTGGCACTCTTTAGCCTGGACAAGCAAAGGCTGAGAGGAGACCTTATTGTGTTTATAAGTATCTAAAGAGTGGGTTGAAGGAAGGTGGAGACAGACTCTTTTCAGTGGTTTCCAGTGACAGGACGAGGGGCAACGGGCTTAAGCTGGAACATAGGAAGTTCCATTCAAATATGAGGAAAAACTTCATGGTGAGGGTGACAGAGCACTGGGACAGGCTGCCCAGGGAAGTTGTGAAGTCCCCTTCTCTGGAGATCTTCAAGACCCGCCTGGATGCAATCCCGAGTGATGTGCTCTGGGCAATGCTGCTTTAGCAGGGGAGTTGGACTAGATGATCTCTAGAGGTCACTTCCAACTCTGAAAATTCCAATTCCAATTCCAATTCCAATTCCAATTCCATACAGTCCTTATGTTTCATTGATGGAAGGAATTGAGTGCGCATCAAAGAAACATTGTTAAAATTGCTGGGGTTTCTTGCGGATTTAGTAAATAACTCTCTGTGTACTTTCTAGGTTTTATGAAGAAAGGACCCTTTCCTCTCTTGCCTGTGAGAATTTCTGATGATGTTTTTCTTTCTGAACTGCCCTTTCAGTTTTGTCTGTATGATTGACTATCTATATCGCTCAATTTGAGACAGATTTCAGCAGTTAATCCAAAAAAAAGACACCATGTCTGGTTGTCCTCTGGAAAGAGATTAGAAAAATTAAGTACTAAGTAAGCAACCATAAAGTAAAGACTATGTATTTTGAGTTGGTTTAGGATCTAAGAGAAAGTATCTAGGAATGGTTAAAAATAGCTTGTTTAGATTGTGGATTGGGATACATATTGTGGAGAGAGCAAAAAAAAAGTATCACAAATACCACTTGCATCCTGCTGCTTATACAAAGTTTAGTCAGAACTGGTAATAGTAAACACCTTATTAGACAGCCACAAATTTCATAGGAATACCTGATTTGCTGTATTTCACTTGTGAGTGCACTAAGTCTTTCTTCAAACCTAAGATTTTGGAGCTGGGGGAGAATTTCTTGACAATTTTGTAAAACAAAAACACGCAGTCATTGGGCTAGTGGACCCTAAGTTCATTTGCCAGTTTGACTGCTATATTGTGTTATCTGACATCAACTCTTATTGAATGGTTGTTCTTTCTCTTAAAGACATACCCACTGAGTAGAAGCTCTACCACCTTCTCTACTTAGTCATAGTTTCTGAATTTAAACTGTTGAGGAATAATAAATGGAAAGGAGTGCAAAAAAAGCAGCTGTTTGCTAGCAGGAAGAGAGAAAACTAATTAAGTCACTATACCTGCAACAGTCAATTTGGTATTTAAAACACTCTGTGTTTCCAAAATCTTGCAAATTAATTTTAAGAATGAGCTAAGTCTAGGGAATTTTATGGAAATTTGTTTGCACTTCATCAACAACATCTCCTTTAAAATCTGTCACAATTGGTTCTTGGACTAGCACTAACAAACATCCTATATTCACTGAGAACTGCGGTTGCCCATAAAATAACAAGATCTCTGTGGTGCAAAGTGGGTTGCTTAGTATGTCACGCTCCAAAAGACTTCTTGTCATGAGAGCTGATTAATGCTAATCTATATTTTACAGTTTCCATTTGCAGTGATTTCCACTATGTTGAGCCTATGCCACTCTTTTGAAGACAAGAAACAAAAGTGATCTTGATATCATTGGAAACAGGATTCAACTGATTTTAAAATATAAGGTTTCAGACACAAACAAATCCTCTGTGACTTTCTGGTTTTATTGTCGTTTTCTTAGATAAGTAAAGATCATCTAGAGTTCATAGAAAAAATTATTTAGTTTCTTTCTTTGTCTGTAATAAACTGCTA
Source organism: Scolopax mira (assembly GCA_004320125.1). Classification (NCBI taxonomy): domain Eukaryota; kingdom Metazoa; phylum Chordata; class Aves; order Charadriiformes; family Scolopacidae; genus Scolopax; species Scolopax mira. Next base: position 47,200 of record BJBW01002798.1, read on the forward strand.
TTTCTGTTCCCTCCTCCACCCCTCACCCTCTTGAGCACAATACATTTGGAGTGCAGCTATGCTATAATACAGAAAAGGTACATGCAAAGATTAAATATTGGTCAAAGGCCAAACATTCATTCATTGTGTTGGAACTCTCTGATTTGAAATGAATTAGTGTTTTTTTCCTTCTCTAGGAGGGAAGTACGAGCATTAGGGTTACAAGCATAGCATTGTTGTGCTGCAAAGGTATTTTTGTTCAAATACATAGAGAAACACTGTATGTGATTTTTTGGTAGTATTACTGTAGGGGCTTAATGGAATATTTAGTGCATAATTTCACCTATATTAAAAACAAGCTCCAGAGCATTTTGGAAATTCCTGTCACTGTTTCACTATGTTTGAGTGTTCGTGGTATTTAAACAGATCCTGATTCTGTACGTGGCTAGCCCGCTGTACATTTGAGTAGCACTTACCCAAGGTATCCTGTCTAATTAGACCCAGATCTTGCAATGACTCCTATGCATGCTTCACTTTATCTACTGTATACAATAAAGCTGGGAATTGAAGTTAAGTGCAAGGGTACATTTTACAGGATCTGTATTTAGACTGTAACTTTTATTTTAGCTTCCTGTTTTGTTTATTAACTTTTTTAAAAATTAAATTTCCTGAACTATTTATTGAATCATTCATGAGCCTAGAATGTGCTGAATACATTCAACATTTTTGCATTCAGGAGAAGTTCAGGATATTCATGCCTGGGACTTAATGCCTGGTTTACCTTTCTTTTTCAGTTTAATTAAATGTAATGACTGAAAATTATTTCATATTACATTGCAGTTTTCCTTGAAGGGCCAGCCTGCAGTAATTGCTTAATTTCAACAGTTACTGCTAGATTTAATTTGCCTTTTACATTCCCCCAAACAATAATTTACAATAATCTAAAAAAAGTACTATAAATTGTAGTATATCACTAACAGGAGTAATTATATATTTTAACTACCTTAGACCATTTTTTCTTTAGTTTTTATGGCATCTCAATTAAAATTACAAAAATTTACAATCCAAACGTAATAGGATTTTTAACTAGGCATGGGCCCTAACTGAAAACTCAGCTTTCAGTAAGCCTCAAAATGAAATTTCTTTTATGGAATCAAGAACTCTGGTTTGGATCTTCCAGTTCATGTGAAAAGGTACTTGTCTGTGTCTTTTATATTGGTTTTTCACCTCCTTCCTTCCTTCCTTCCTTCCTTCCTTCCTTCCTTCCTTCCTTCCTTCCTTCCTTCCTTCCTTCCTTCTTTTCTTCTCATTTCTGACATCATCATATATTTTGACAAGTCGTGTTACTATGAAGTGGGAGAAAAAAAAAAATTGTGAATTTTACCAAGGAAAAAGCTGGATTCTGTTGCCAGTTAGATTTATATGGGGGAAAAATAGCATCAGTATTTGCTTTGGCCAAAACCTGTGACTTTGGTTCAGCCAAAATACTAAAAAGATACATATTTTTAAGGCAAAAGCGAAAATTCCAAAAATTTTAATATACTTAATCTCTTCCCAAAATATGCTTTCACTAAAATGACCTTTATTTAGTTTTCTGTATTTTTTTAAAAAATTAAAGCTACTTTTAATTGAGATGAAAATGAGACAAATAATACCAAAAAATGTTCTGAATGTTATTCTTGCTGTCAAGCAGATTAACTGAAAAGATCACAGATCTGATCTCAATTACCTTAGTGTCACATACTGTTGTTGGATTTCATAGACAAAACTAAGGGAATGAGGAAAATTTTCCTGATCAAATAAGGGTTTTATTATGTGTAGTTAGAAGTAGAACTGAAGTGTAGGTAAAATGAAATGAAACCAAAGATTAGCATTATGATATGCATTACCTGAAACAGTTCCATGGTTTGTATGACTGAGATGAATAGTTGATAAATACATACTTCTGTGAATCTTGATAAATGTAGCAAATTTGGGGGGAGATTTCACTGAGGGTAAGTAAGTGATGAGATCAGGAAACTTTAAGGGATAGAAAATTTAAAAATCTGTCTTAAAAAACAAATACTGGGTCAGAATGCTTTAGTCTCTCACCAGACATAGTTTACCAGTGCTGCAGGGTGATTTGCACTGTATATGAAGCTCCAAAATCTGATACCAATCAGAGAATTTCTTGTTTGCAAGATACAAAGAAAAAATAGTGGCTTATTCTTACTCCTAGTGAAATAAAAAGTAAGAGTACTTCACCAGAAATGAAATCAGGACTTGAGTAATACTATCTAATGATTTAGAAAGGTTTATTTGTCTTAGATTGTATTCTACCACTCGGATGTTTTCTTTTGTTCTTACTCTACATTTAGATCAAAATCTCAATGTGATAATTTCAAGAAACATGAAGTCTCCACATTATGAAAACTGAACTTTCTTTGTGTTGAGATGCATTTTCTGAACACACTTATTATGCTGAGATGGTCCCTTATATTTGAATAGTTTCTTACTACACAGGCAGTTCCTCTGAGTGAATAACATTTCCCAAAAAGTGCTCTCCTACAAACAAGAACATGGGCCAGAGGTCCTAAGTTTACGCCACAGACACCAATGCAGGCTTTATCACTAATTTGAACAGCTGGATTCCATTGATCTTTCATTAACAAAATATATTTATGCAGGCAACACTCATATGGGAAACATCTTCTTTATATGGAGACAATCCAAGACTTGCAAGTGGTTCCATAATTCAATTCCTTATCTGAACAATCAAGACCTGGAGCTTTAAACTGGTATAAACCCAAAAATTGAAACAAGTGCATATTGAGGTAAAGTTGCTAGAATAGAATAGAATAGAATAGAATAGAATAGAATAGAATAGAATAGAATAATAAAGTAGAGTAGAATAGTTCCAGTTGGAACGGACCTACAATGGTCATCCAGGCCAACTGCGTAGGTACTTCAGGGGTGACCAAAAGTTAAAGCATGTTATTAAGGGTATTGTCCAAATGCCTCTTAAACACTGACAGGTCTGGGCCATTAACCACCTCTTTAGGAAGCCCATTACAGTGTTTGACCACCCCCTAAGTATAGAATTAGTTTCTAATATCCAGTCTGAATCTCCCCTGGTGCAGCTTTGAATTATTCCCATATGTCTTGTCACTGGATCCCAGGGAGAAGAGCTCAGCACCTCTCTCTCTCTTCTTCCCCTCACCAGGAAGCTGTAGAGAGCTATAGAGAGCTCACCCTTCAGCCCCTTTCCTCCAAACTAGACAAACAGAGTCCTCAGCTGCTCCAGGTAAGACATGCCCTTCCACTAGCTTTATTGCCCTTCTCTGGACACATTCAAATACTTTTACATCCTTAAACTGTAGGGCCCGGATCTGCACACAGTGTTCAAGGTGAGGCCGCACCAATGACGAATACAGTAGGATAATCCTCTCTTTTGACTGGCTGGTTGTATTGCACTTGGTGCACCGCAGGATGTGGGAAACATATAGGCCACATGTATTGTGCCTGGGTTGTCATGACCTATGTGCAGGACCTTGCACTTGGCCTGGTTGAACTTGGTGAGGTTCACATGGGCCCACCTCTTGAGCCTGTCCTCTCTAGGACCCTCTGGATGGCATCCCTTCCCTCCAGTGTGTCAACTGCACCACACAGCTTGGTATGTTGGCAAACTTTCTGAGGGTGCACTCTTAGGAAACATTTCTTCACTGAAAGGGTTATCAAGCATTGGAATAGGTTGCCCAGGGAAATGGTTGAGGCACCATCCCTGGCAGTGTTCAAAAGATGGGTAGACATGGTCCTCAGGAATATGGTTTAGTAATTATTATTTCCTATTTCTTATTTAATTTTTTTGTCAGAGTTAGGTTGATGGTTGGACTAGATGGTCTTTAAGGTCCCTTCCAACCTAGATGATTCTATAATTCTATGATTCTACCCCATTGTCCATGTCTCCGACAAAGATGTTGAACAACACTGGTCCCAGTAATGACCCCTGAGGAACATCACTTGTCACTAGGTTCCGCTTGGACATTGAGCTGTTGACCACAATATTTTCAGTGTGACCAGCCAGCCAGATCCTTATCCACCAAGTGGTCCATCCATCAAACTGATGCCTTTTGAATTTAGAGACCAGGATATCATGTGGGACAGTGTGAAATGTTTTGAATAAGGCTGGATAAATGATGTCTGTTCTACCCTTATCTACCAGTTTTGTAGCATCATCATAGAAGGACACCAAATTTGTCAGGCATGACTTGCTCTTGGTGAAGCCATGTTGGCTGTCAGCAATCACCTCCTTATTTTCCATGTGCCTTAACAGAGATTCCAGGAGCATCTGCTCCACAATTTTGCAGAGGAGGTGCAATTTTGCAGAGGTGAGACTGGCTGACTTGTATTTTCCCAGGTCTTCCTTTTTTCTCTTTCTGAAGATGGGGCTAATGTTTCCTCTTTTCTAGTCAGTGGGAACTTCAACAGACTGCTATGACTTTTCAAATACAATGTCAGTGAAGACCAAAGTGAAAATGTAGTTCAGTACTTCATCCTTCTCCATATAATTCGAAGGCTTTACCAGCCTCATTAGTTTTCTGGTGACATCCCAGATCTGGACCCCAGGGAGGCAGCAAAATTCCCTGAAAAGAGGGTCCAGTATACAGATGGTTTAAATTATATTTGTTTTTATATATTTGTTCTTCAGTAATTCCAGCAGAATGATTCAGCAGCTAACATTTCTTTACTGTTTTGATACATGAAGCTCCTGAACTGCGAATTGTTGAAGGACTAACAATGCATGCTTTGTTTGTCTTTGTAATTTTAGTAGTACATTCATTGTTTGGTCAGTGGCTACTGAGCTAGATGAACTTTTGGTCTGATGCAGTATTTTTTTTCTGTGTTCTTATTTCTACAGGGAACTCTAAACTAAAACCTGGAGTATTCTGTGTTTGCACAATTTGTGGTTCAATCTCATATCTTAATTTTTTTCCAGTGACTTGCCCCAAATCTGGATTTTGCCCAGGAATTAATTTTCTTTCTCAGAAATAAAAAATTAAAAGATAGAATTTTTTCTTTAATGCACACATCTTGCATCTTCAGTGTGCAATACAATTCTCTTTTACCTATACTCTAGGAAAGACAACATCTTCTAATGTGATGTTCTGCCTACACTGAAATGTCAGTACTAAAAATCAGAAAAGAAAAGTTCCAAATCTTGCTGGGCATTCTTTTTGCACAGGTTGCATATTGTCATTCCAGAAACCTGTGGAAACAAGTCCTATTATCTGCAAATCTAAACCTCATTTTAGAAGATTAACCTCTTGAGGAAGATTTACTCTGAGATAAAAAAGGATCCTTATCATAATTTTCTCTGGTATTTTGAAAGCCAAGGTCTATTCATCAGGGGAGGTTTGAAGAAACAAAGTTTTATTTTGTGTTTCTTAGGTTGCTATAGGAACCAGATCACTTTTTACTCATTAATCATGAACACAACTGCCAGAATCACAATCTGTACCTGTACACAGTGCTGCCCTTTTAACTATCTCACAGGTTCCTTAAAGCTTCTCCAAATACCTTTTCTTTCATTCCCTCTTCCTTATAGACTGTATTTCCACCCCATTTCCCTCCATGTAATTATCTCATGGAGCATTTGGATTATTGAGTCCCACTTTTTGCCTTTATAGCTGTATGTTTGTACATAAACCTTGTAACCCAAACCAAACTAAATAGTGAGGTTCTGCATAAACTTTGAGAGTTACTCTGGCTCTACCTTGCTAAAGCAAAGTGTCACACTTGGGCCTAAATACCTGTTTTGTAGGCTTTTAATCTCAGGGACATGGGTCCTTGGAGTTTCTTGGTGTTTTTATCTTTTCTAAGATATCTTTGAAAGAGAAAAGTTTGGTGGCTATGCTGAATATTCTTCACTCTGCACCCTCACTTTATTCTCAGTGTTAACCTTTGAAAATAATAACCTTTGAAAAAATAATTGGTGCAAATGTTGAAAGGGGCATGTTGTGCTGCTCTCTGCAAAAACCTGGATGGTTCAAAAGGAGATATGTGTGGTATTTTACTACATGGAGATGAAGTAATTGCTGGGAAGCTGTAAGAAGCATTCATATCATAACATGTCATACTTTCACAAGTTGGGTGAGGTGAGTGGAAGTGAATCAGCAAATAGGCAAGTAGAAATTGGATGGGGAATGCGTGGCTCCATGGGAGGACACTGGCAGGAAGGCAAACAAACTGGGATGATGCCTGACTTTCACAATCCCCTCTGAGAGGAAGACCTATCCTTCTGTTGACTCCTATAAATTTATCAAAGACCCGCCGGCGCTCTATGTGTTGCAAGTATTTAGCTCCTCAGTGAACCAGGTGCTCATAGTTGCCATTATTGGTTAATGAGGTGGCAATTTCTGCTTGGTAAAGGTACATATGCAGGTCTGCAGATATTGCCTATTAGAGAAGTTTATCACTTATTCCCTTCTTAGGTACTCATGTTTTATGTCTGCTCATTATGTAGGTGTAAAAGGATGTACAAATTCAAATTCTGTTATTAGAGAGAAGAGCTGAAAGTGTCCACATTTTGTATTTTAGACATATCAAAAATATGAATATTTAGGATTGTTATGTTCTTGTATCATATTGACTCTGAAATTCTTTTAGCATAACTACTTTAAGTGGCTTAAATTCTGCAGTTTTAAGTTAGTGTTCTTTGCTTGTCCTGAGTGTTGGCTTATAGCCAACCATTCTAAAATGGAAAATTTGACCATGAAGAAAGCTTCTGAAACTCATAACAGCTTTAAAAGTCTGGAAAAAAAATATGGGTGATATTCTGAAGTGATCTAAATTTATGAGTAAGTGAACTTACATTGAGAGGTAGATAATGCAACGGCACAAAGAAAATCTTCCTCCTTAATTATATTGCTTCATCAGAACTTTTTCTTTCAAAAGATGTCTTTGCTGAGAAAACTGGATTTAATTTTGTAGACTTCATCATGTTTTCTGGTGTCTACCCAAAAAGAAGTTATTAAAATTTAATCACAGCCTGATGGCCAGAGGGGATGAAGATCTGCAGTTCCTGTGGATCTATCTATCTGCATTAGAGGGAGCAATAGGTCATTGCTACTCAAGAAAGTAAGCCCAGAGTGTCCAGAACTGGGCTATCAGACCTGAGGTACCAAATTCATAAAGATAAGCTTGGAAGTGAGGATTTGAATTTTATTCATCACACTTTCATACACATTTTGTCCAATTTTGTGTTTGTGTTGGCTTGCATAGCAGTAGGAATGTATTTGAAGCTTTTAAGAACTTTAAGATCAAACATATGTATTGAAATCACCCTTAAGACTTATCTTTTGCTCTCCTTTCAGTTTTCAATACCTGTGGAAGAGTCTGCCTTCCAGATTCTCCTGGCATAACGTGCACTTGAGCATGTCTAGCATGCTTCTAGTATGATAGCACACAGAATCAGATGCATTTGAGAGCATGTGGGCAGAAGAAGGTAGGGAAGCGAACCTTGCTGAGCATAGCCATTGTTTTGACACTGTGTACGTAAAGCCATAGAATCCTTTGGGGATTATTGCTGTCTAAGACAATCTCCCTATTACATATCCCAGAACTTAACAGTGTTTGAAGGCAGAATGGTATCTGCGAGCATTAAAGATTCTTTATCTCCTTAAAATACGAGCAGCCTCTGAATTTATGAAGTGTATCAGAAAGAAAAGTATCACCTGAATTTAAAAGAAAGCATCATCTGTATTTAAACTACAAAGACTTATCTGTTCTTGATTAAGTCTCTCTGACAGTCCCCATCTTTGCTTTTAGACCTTCACTGTAGATACAGTAAAGATAACTACACTGGAGTCCTAAACCAAAACCTGGTCCAAACATGGAGGAAAAAAGACAGATTTTACTTCATTCCCTGAGGATCCTAGAAAATATTATAAACAATGTCAGTCTTGCACTTCAATACCCTCATGCCTAGTGAACACTAACCTGTGGTGCTACTTACTGGGTGTGTTTGATATTCTTTGAAATGTCTGATGTGGGATGAAAAGTATCAAACCAACATAAATGCATGATATCTGTGTCTTAATCTGACCGTAGGGTCACAACCGATCAAGAAGAGAGATTTACCACACAATCTCTATCCATTACTTGCTCTTTTCTGCTGGGACCCGGCATCATGCCAGATGAGAGTAAATCTTACTCATTTTCTTGCCTGCACAAAGCAGGACAAGAATGGCCAAGACTGTAAGTGGTAGTTTAATCAAGACTTTGGTGCCCTGTGGAAAATATTTTGGCCAAAAATTACTTGTCCTTCAGGCTAGTAGGAAAACAGGCAGTTCAGTTGTCTTAATTAGCATATAAATTCCTTCTTAAAACTAGACCTGTGTCTACAACAAAGAAAAATATATCAATTAAGGTTTCTAATTTGTAGACAGTAAGAGAATAATTTGCATTTTGTTGCTCCTAGTTGACAATATGATGTCACTGAATTGACAATATAATGTCACTGTATGATATTCCTTTTTAAATTTGAACAGCTTCTGTAAGCTACTGTCCCTGCACTAGTATAAACCAAAGTAGTTAATTATTTTTATCTCTTACAGTTTATAACAAAGGTTTTTAAAGCACTTCATAAAGACCAGGTGCCTGATGATTTTTTTTTGTTAGAGAATGGTCTTAAATCTTTTATGGATCCATAAATATATATGAAATGTATTTGCATTTGTATATGAAAAACTACTTTTCAGTATGCAAACTATATAATGTTGATTACAATTGCTGTGATCATTACATTTTGCTTCCTCCTTTTTTCCTTTTTTTTTTTTTATTTTTTATTTTAATATTATACTCCCCAGAGTTTTATACTGCAGTTCTGGAAGAAAGGTTCATAGCATTGAAATGCTTTTCCTACTCTTGCTCTACAATTCTTTCTCAATTAAATTCCTCAGTGGTGTTGAAAGGAAGATAAGACAAAAAGAGGAAGTCTATAAAGACTTCCATAAAGTTGTGAAACTAGATGTATCATATTTTATATATTCTCACCTTGAATTTTTACTATTTTAAGGTATTTTTATGGCACTGTAATATCTTTACAGGTTTAAAAATAATACATTTCTGTTTTCTAAGAGACAGTTCAGCTGTTTGGATTTATCAAAGTCTCTAAATATATCAATTTTCTGATAACATGAGAAAACTATTACTGCTCTCATCTTATTGATGAATTAAGTTATTAATATGCCAGAAAACTCATGGAATATTAAGAACATAGACACAAGCAAACAGCATCTCTAGCTAATTCACAGAATCACAGAATCACAGAATTGTAGTGGTCGGAAGGGACCTCGGAGATCATCGAGGCCAACCACAAAAAAACCCCCCCAAAACCAAAACAAACAAACAAACAAAAAACAAGAAAAAAACCTACCCCACAACAAAAACACAACCCACAAAAAAACCATACACCACCCAACAACAATAACCAAACCAAAACCATCACCCGCCCACACAGCACCCTACCACAATCCAATAATCTTGGGCACTAGAGCATGCCCTGAAGAACCAAGTCTACACGTTTCTTAAATACCTCCAGGGATGTCCACCACCTCCCTGGGCAGCCCATTCCAAATCCTGACAACCCTTTCAGTAAAGAAATGTTTCCTAATATCCAACCTGAACTTCCCCTGGCGCAACTTGAAGCCATTACCCCTTGTCCTATCGTCTGTAACTTGGAAGAAGAG
>BJBW01002799.1:0-15304 GCA_004320125.1 Scolopax mira
CAGCTCTGCCAAACAAAAGAAATAATTCAAATGTAGAAAACATAGTAGGGTGTGAAATCTTCAGATCTTCAGAGAAATGACAGAAGGTATGCCTATGCTAATTCTTAGCAGCTGGATGTCAACCCCAGCTCTTCACCTGGTGATAGGATTATTGCACCAGAGAGAGCCCTTGGTTTCTAGCTTCCAGCTTCTATTCTTCCTGCTCAGTTCTGAGAACCAGGAATGATGTGCTAGACTTCACTTCCCTAGAGGATTTGTAAATTAAATGTTAGTCCTGAGGATCAGTACTGGAAGACGAGGTGGTGGAAACACATTTCTTGACCATATTCAGTATTAAGGTATGTCTTAGGGAATGGTACAGGAATGGTGAGGTCAGTCCACTTCTGATACTGATATTGTAACTGGATGTAAGTATGCATGCAGCTCATGGCAATAATAGTTGTCATCTTCCCAGCTGCAAACACGTGACACGTCTTCCCCTTGGGCTCATCTGTGGCATAATATCCTTTTGCAACTGTACTCGTTGCCTATCTCTGGCCCCCAAGCTGTAAACAGAACAGGCTCAAGTGGTTCATCTCCTGGTGCTGTACAATCTCTCGCTATCTGAAGGAACATGTTGTTCAGCAACAAGTTCAAAGATCTGCTGCTGGTTTGCTTTTAATCTTCTGGTTTTCTTTGGAATATGCAACTGAAAAAATTGAAGTGTTTTCCCTGGCTTGGGATCCTTGACAGGATGATGCTGTCCATCTTTCTGAATGTTTCCATGGTATTTTACTGCACTAATGCATGCTCATGTACATCATTGTAACCTTTTGGTCAGAGGCTGTCGTGCCTCCCTTCTCTAAGCTCCATCCATAGAGGATGTAGTTGTAGTTGAAGCTGCAAATCTCTGGGTCCCCTGTTCAAGATCCAAAGACGGCCAATAGGGAAGGAAGACTTCTCTGAAGGGGTGAATGTCATTGAAATAACATTTAAAGACTGGACACGAGATCTCTGGTGTCTAGAAAGAGTGGGAATCCTACGGATTATGTTCTTCCTTGCTTTAGTTTGCACAAACAATTAGCTAAATTCAGCTCTCAGTTCTGGCAAATCAATGGGAAATAACATTGGGAATAAATGTGGTAGGTTTGGGGGGCTTTTTGTATGTTTGTTTGTTTTTTTAAAGTAAAGTCTTCCAAACTCCTAGTGAGGTGCATCTGGGATTAGCCGTTACACAGAGAGAATGGGAGACCAGTCACCCGCTTTCAACCAAACCCTTTTACAGGTCAGCTTCCAAATCCTGCCTCGGTGCCCCCTGTGCTCCTCCACATGGTGTTTGCCCACCCCAGGAGCTTCTCCCTGCACTCCCCAGGTACAGATGTCCCACAACATCTGGAGGGAGTCTGTTCCTCTGCTGGTCCCAGTGTCCCCAGCTGGCTGGGTGGCACTGCAGCCCTAGCCAGGATGCCAGCACACAGCCCTCCCCACCCACGGCCATGCCACTGGGGGCTTATCTGTACCCCCATTCACAGGCCAGCAGTAGCTACACAGCCTCGTGTGTGTGATGGTGTGAGCAGAGCTCACTATACTTCAAAATGTGGATTAAGGACACCTTTATTTTCCACCCGCCCCCCACTCCCCCCCACAAGAGCTGCCGTTCTGTGGCATTTGTTCTATAAACGCAGATAAAAATCTTGTTCGTACTTTTAAAGTTTGTATTTACAAAAGGGTTGAAAAATAGGCATAACGACAGTTTAATTAATGTATGCCATTAATTCTGGAGATAATCAAACCCCTGATAAGTCTCTAATCTTGTAAAAAAGAATTAGAAAGCACTGAAACGTCTTCTGCTCTCTGTGAACCTTGTAATGGGATGTTGCATGCTTGGAGGAGGAGCCATGGAAGGGAGCAGCGCCAGAGGACATATTCTCAGCAGATTTCATCACTGGACTTCTTGGGTGATATTGTTTTTGGCAGAAAGGTTGTAACTGGAGTCCAAAGCCATCAATGCTGTTTTCAAACTGTGTCCTTCTGCTATCAATGCATAAGGTTGTTCTAATAACTTGTGGATATAAAGTAGGAGAGCTTCAGCTTCTCTACCATTTTAAGCACCGTGCATTTAAAGCAGTAATTCAGTTTTAATGGTGGCAGATCTTACAAGTTTCTTCATAGTGAATCATGTATGTGTGCATATCATGCCAATATACCATACCTGTTATTTAAGCATAAAAACCAGACATAAGCCAATATTTCAAAGTTGTTTAAAACAAATGTGACCAACTTCATAAAACTATCTTTTGGAGGTTTGTACTAAATTCTCTTTTTGCTGCAGTCTACATCTTTACACTTTTATGTGTAAAGTCCAATTTTTGTGTTCTTAGTTGTTACTAAAACGTGAAACAACTTTGGAGGATAAAGTGACAAACAGACATTCACAGGAATTTGAGGAGCTTAAAAAGAAGAGCTCATTCTTTAAAGCTTGAATTCAGAGCAAAATATAATGTACAAGGGCAAAATGACCCAGTATCTGCAGCTCCTGCAGGGACCTGGGAACCAGCTGGGGCTGGTAGGAAGCATGGTGGGAAGGAACAATAATAAATATTGCTTCTCTTCCTCTCCAGAGACCCAAAGAAAACGGAATTTGTCCTCTGGAAAGGAGGCTGGAGGCAGCAGTCTGCTGTGGAGGGAAGGCTAAGGTTCAGTAAGAGCTTTTGTCTGGCTCCCAAAAGAGACTGAGGGAGGATCTAGAGCAGGACTGGGTTAAATAACCCCCCCAAGGGCTGGAGGTGAATTCCTGGCAGGCAGGCAGGCAGGCAGGCAGGAGGAGGGTGAAGAAAATAAGAATATTTGTGGCAGGGTTGGGCATGGGTTTTATTTTTTTTCTTTTTTTCTCTTTTTTTTTAGGATGGGACTAATGCACAGTACAAGAAGCGCTAAGAAGCACCTGGTTGCCCAGCCTCAGGTTAGCTAGCCACTGCATTGCTTGGGTATTGCCCATGCAAGCATGGACACGAGACAGCCCTTGAGTGCAGGAGACTTTGGGCGAGTGGGATGGGGAAGGGGGCATAAGTGGAGCGAGGTGGTCAGGGTGCTGTGGACCCTGGCTGTGCTCTGCTGCAGGCAGGAGCATGGGCTGTCAGGGGATCATTGCAGCAGCAAGGAAAAACATGCCCAGCCCCTAGAGATGCTCATCCAGGGCAGCCACTGCAGAGGGAACATGCCAAAGTGGTTTCATTGAGTCCTCTCCTGCCACACAGGAACCACATTTCGTAGAGTGATACCTGCAGGAGCGTTGACCTCCAATACAGCAAGATGGAAATATCTTCAAGATTGTAGACATGGTCAAGACCCCAAGTGGAGGGGACTTTTTTGTTTCTCCTAGAAGCTCTGCTGTCCACTGGTCTAAGGGCAGCTGGGCAGAGGGCATAGCGAATCCCCCCATGAGACACAAGAAATTGTGGTGATGCCTTTGAAGGCTGAGGAAAGGGATAAGGTCCTGCTATCAAACTGGCCATGGATGTAGGTAAAGAAGACAAGAATTTTTTTGACGCTTTTCCAGAAAAGAAATTATTGAAAGTAGGAGATGTGTTTGCATAAAATTAGCAAACAGAAAGACAGGTCAGGGAGATAAAGCAAAATGGAACTTCTGCACATTTTCCCCATCTTCAGATAAAGCCATATTGGTATACACAAGTACAATGACTCCTGAACTTTGGCTTCTTTAATTATAAAACAATATACTAATCCCAATCCCTGGACACACTGACGTAACTGAATGTCATACTTTCCAAATATAATGGATTGCATTCCCGTCATAAAATAAATACATTCCAGCAGTGAGCCCCACAGCAAATAGCAGAGCTTCGACAGCTGGGGAAGCTGGGGAAAGAGGTACAACAATTGGGTTGTGTTGCTGAAGCCCAAAAGCAAAGTTTTTGCTGGCAGCATTCTAGGAAAACCTATTATAATGCAATGCTACCAAAAAAGTGCTCTTTTCTTTCTAGTTCTGTGCTGCATGCAAAAGCTATTAAAAAAATCCTGCATAAACAAACATACTCTTTTCCATATGACCTTTTCTTCAGTGCTTTCAAAAGTATATTGTCTTTTCAGTTTAACACAATATTTGTCAGCTTTTATTTATAGCTTAAAAGAAAAGCCTCCCTCCGACTGTCACCAAAAATGCCCTTCTATAGGCATGCTGTCAGGAGAAAGGCTTTCCTTCTCTGAGTGTCATCCTGGGCTCAAATACATTTTACTGAAACCAAGATACAAGTGCCTCCAGCAATCATTGCATCTTGAATCAACCAGACGTGTATCACTTTGGCCTGAGAGCCTTTTTAAATTCTGTATTATGCAGAAGTAAGGGTTAAATACAATAGATAACCAAGCAGCAATGGTTTGCTCTCTTCTTTTTTTTTTTTTTAATAAAATAAGTAGACTCTAAAACCTTTAAAGAACATTTTTATTGTTATCTAATAAGTAGTGGGCAAGAACGATATTGGCATCAGTATGACAAAATAGCATATTACCCTATTCCACATGATTCAGAATGTGCTATTTAACTTAGAAACTGGCCATGGGGCTTTACAAACTGGTTATACTCTGTAGATATCAAAAATGAAAAACTGAAACGTCACATTTCTAGTGAATATTGGCAGATACAAATTGACCAGCAGAATGACTCAGGGCAGATTACAGATTGCAATATCATTGGGGAGATCCTTTGCTGAGAGTCAGAGAGATTCCTGCAACTTTGTGGGATATCTTCAAATGTAGCACAAGGCTTTATTCCCATTTCTGCTATTCAGTAGCTTAATGAGTTACAAGGAGCCAAAGATGTGCTCTTAGATAAGGTACAGTCTTCTGGAAACTCCATATTCACTTCAGCTGCCAAGCAAAGAAGGCTGGTCCCAAGTATTGATCATTGCAGGAGCTCAGCATTTCTTGCTGTCATGAGTTAACACTTCAGTCAAAACTGATATTCTTATTAATGGCTGCTGCTAAAGTGTATATATGGGTTTTGTTTCATGAATGAACAGCATTAACCACAAAAGTGAGGACAAAACCCTGAGAGCCTGCTTTTGCATGTTTGTGTCCTCTGTTTGTGATAGCATTCTTCTGGGCTTTGGAATCTATAAAGTGCACTCCTTCACAGCCCAAAGAATGATTTTTTTTCTCTTGATGAAACAGTCATTAAGCCAGTTTATTGAGTTCAGAACTATCCTTCGCATCTTTCTGTTGGCTCTTCTTTTCATCTTTCTGTTTATACTTCATGTGAATAAACACACCTCCTACAATGCAACCTGGAAAACAGAGAGCACTCATCAGTAGAGGGAAGAGAAGTCTTTCTGAAAAGGCATTTCAGCAAAGGATCTGACATCTGCACTGCAATATCCATGCTACTTTACCTCCTGAACAGAAGGAAACAGCTTTGGGGAATGACCATGCAGAGTTGGACCAACAGCTAACACCTAACAGTGTTTAGGGACCCAAGGCACTAGCGGGCCTCAAGGCTCAGGACATTTCTCCTAAAGATCTTCTCCTCTAGGATCTAAACAGGACCCTTGCTCTTGGAACAAAAGGTGCTGAGGTCTGAGAGAGATCTTAGCTCATGCAGGAATTCATTCTGGTGTCAGACAAACACCCAAGAGATGGCTGGTTTTATGGTCATATCTTCTGAGCTTCAAGGCTAAACACAATGTTTGCAATCTCCTCAGGTTTCATAAAATCTTTAGATCCTTCTCATTGCTTTTTCCTTGCCCAACTCTGATCCTAGTTAAATCCACCTGAGAGACTATCATCTGATTTTGCCTTTAAAGTGAAAAAAATTTGCTGAAGAAAACCTGCATATTCATTTCAGGAGTCCTTTTGAAAGTCTTTTATGAGCTACATACACTGTGTTTATCAAAAGCCGTAAAGGAGTAGCAACTTTTACTGTGCCCTGTGAAACTGACCAGCTCTCTTGTAATGAAAACATCTTTAGTCAGTTATCAACCTAATTTTCACTTAAATGTGGCACTATACTAGAAAAAAGGCAGTAGGTAACAATGAAGTGACAAGTACAGCATTTTCTTCTGTCATAGTTAATTCCTGTGCCATTGTGCATGCATGCAGAAGCACAGGCCAAAGAAAGCTATCCCTGTGACCAAAAACCTCAAATTTTACAGCGATCATGATACACAATCATGAGATTTTCCTGTCTTTTGCTGGTTCTGTAAAATTCACAGTGTCTCTTCACCCAACAGATGAATCTGTGTCAGAAATGCAGCAGCACCATCATATCTTGGAGACCTGGCTTCATATTAACCAAGAAAAAGGGACTTACCTATGATGAGGAGGACCGCGATAAGAATCCCAATTGCCTGGCCGGTGCTTGGCCAGGAGTGCTCCCGCTCGATGTCAATAAAACACGAGTTGTCACTTGAACACTTGCAGACACTTACTGCAAAAAGAGATAACCATAAGGTTAATAAGAAGTTTACTAGTCAAATTTATTTATTCATAAACGTTACTGTTGTCTTGAAATGAATAGTTCTGCACATAATATACCTTCAAGATTCACTGTTCCTTCCAAAGGTGGTTTCCCATTGTCCTTAATTATTATTGGAACGTTGTATGTCTTCTCTTCAAAGTTACCGTGTTTTGGGGAGAGGTAAGCATAAGTAGCTGGAAGTAGAAAATGGGACATTCATGTCAGCACAAGAAACAAATTTAGCTCAACATTCATACCAGCTGCAAATGCTCTTTTTTAAGGCTGCTTTGGATATGATGGTGGTTCTGATTTCCTCCCATGGCTTCCCAGGTCTCAATGGTTTGCAGACATCAAGTCAAAAAGGACCATCTGAATGCCTGGTCTGGCCTTCAGCATAAATTGATTAGAGAATTTCCTTCCTGGTTTCTACAGCGTGGGGAGTGTTACACTGATAGCATCACATCTAAACCAATAATATCCCCTCATACTCATAGAAGCCAGAACCAAACTAATGTATTCAAACAAATACAAGCAAAAATGCATGTAACTTCTCAAAAACTCTTTTTTTTTTTTTTACATGGAATACTGAATATGCAACAGTAGGAATGAAAAGGAATTCAATATTTCTCTATATTTCCAAGAGTACTTAGAAATTCCCATATCATTATAAGAATAGCTATACTAACTTACCATTGACTTTTGAGATTTCCCAATTATTTCTTGTATTCACATCATCCGCAAGAGAAAAAGTAAATGTTGGATAAAACCAGTGTTGATCATCATCAGTAGCTTGAAGGAAAGCTCTCTCTCCTCCAGCAACTGGGTGGCAGAAGAAAGTAGGAGAATCCATAACTAGCCGTGGAGGGTTGTCATTCACATCAAGTAAGCGTAGTTTCACAGCTGTTTTTGATTTCTGAGCTGCATTATCTGTAGAGTTTAACAGAATGCAAAGTTACATGCACATGTTGGTCTTACATGTTGGGTTATTGCATAGCTAGTGGTATTCCACCACCAGCAGGCAGTGGAAGGTGGTATTCTGTCTGCAGGTTGCAGGGGAAAGGTCTCAGGGGGTCCTGAGGGGTTTGTGGTAGCTACCAACACTTTTTAAGAAGTATAGATTATTTACTCCCAACTCTTTCTAACTACAGAATGCTGGCAAGTGAAAGGAGGTAGATGGATGATCATATAAGCAGTCACATCCATC
The DNA here is from genome assembly GCA_004320125.1 of Scolopax mira. Taxonomy (NCBI): domain Eukaryota; kingdom Metazoa; phylum Chordata; class Aves; order Charadriiformes; family Scolopacidae; genus Scolopax; species Scolopax mira. The sequence continues at coordinate 7,656 of BJBW01002799.1, forward strand.
ACAACTGGTCGGGAGTCACATTCAAGGTGACCAGTGCTCTTTGGAACATCATTTTAAGCATGAAACTCCTTCAGTTTCCCATCTCTCTCCTGTATGTAGGAAATACAAGTCAGTATTCTGCCTTGGGGCCAAGACAAAGGGCCCAAGAAGAGCTTTCAGAGCCCTGTCTGTTCCTATTCCTCCTATTCCTGCAGGAACAGCCCAAATCCATCTTGGTGCTTGAGGAAGCACTGCTTTTTCCTGACATACATGAACTGCATCTTTACCATATCTCCCAAAACAGTAGACATCATTATTGTTTATCTGTCTTTAGTAACGGAAACCTAGATTTATCCCTCATTCAATCAGATACAGTCCAGAGTTTTTAACCCCTATTTAATGTAAATCATGTAATGAAATCTCCACAGGTGGACTACCCAAAGATTCTTATGGATGGATTGGGAGCCCTAATATATTTCAGACTAACTAGTATATAAATTTTATTCATAATAAAATTAAATTCTGTATAATGTTGCAAGTTGCTCTCCAGGTATGTCTTTAGGAAGCCTAAACATACCTACAAGAAAGACTAAAATCTTTATAGCTGTAGAGGGAAAAACATGGCAGAAAATGTTGATGCTGAAAACACTGAAGAGATTCTGACCTTCTCTATATGCCACATGGCTCAAGCAAATATAACAGCATATGATAGTTGTTTTCATAAACACTTTAAACAGTTTAATAAAACTGTTTTAATTCTCATTATCTACAATATTTAGATTTCTTTTAAAAATTATAAATTCTTATGAAATTCTTAAGAAATATATACTTCTAAGGATGCAGCACACATTCCTGTACTTTTCATGGATTTACTTCATAAAGCAGCAAAGGCAGGGGTTTCCTCTGTGTCTATGTGTAGTTGTTTCATTGCTTACTTAGTTCTGATGCAAGAACTTCAACCATGTACACTTCTTGCTGTTCTCGATCCAAAGGGGAAGCAGTGTATATCTGCCCAGTGGCTGAATCAATCTTCAGCCATTTCTTCACATCACCTTCTAAGGAGTATCTTTGGAAAGAAAGAAGAACAAGTCACATACACTATTCAAAATCAGGAAAAACTCCTGACAAATAAAATACATATTGATTTTAGGCAAGCGTCTTGATTACAATTATACTTGAAGAAAGGTTTTTTGGAATCATTCCAGTGGTAACAGCCAACCAGGAGAGACAGGCAGAGGAAGGGAGGCCAAAACAATTGAGAATAAAGAGTGAGAGTTGAACTGTGGGAATGCTACCACTCCTCCAGCCTGTGTATTGCAGCTCCACCTTCCTCCTAACTGGGAAACCTGGGGTGTTCTTGAGATTTTGGTCCAAAAGTGTGCTCTGTCCTAACACCGCATCCCTCTCTCCCCACCATATCTCCCATGCCTTGGTCTTGATGGAGCACAAGCCAAAGGCTGTGGGGCAGAGGCAGTAGTGTAGCCAGGCACTTTGTTGTGGACCAGTGAGGGGCTGCGACCCTGAAATGGACTACAGTGGTCATCTGCTGCCAGCCTGGAGCAGCTTGTAATTACCATCGGGACAACCTTGGAACCAAGAGTACTTTAAACATCACCACATAATTGCCTTTATGTTATTGTTTAAAAAAAAAAATAACACAACACCAAGGTCGCTGGGTATTTACTTATATAAATTTAACCATGAACATATGACCCAGTTAAAGCACAGGCATTTGCTTGAGTAGATGTGACCTGACCTTCTCATTCAACGCTTTTGTTTTTTCAGTACCCCTTGCATTAAAAACAGCGTGCTGACATGCTTGTGCATCTTTTACTTTTAATACTTTTTATTTTATATCCTTTAACCTACTTTTTAGCAGAAATGTGGTGTATGTAAATATGAATTCCTGTCATCCATCTCTGTCATCATCCCCCAGAGCTTCTGGACTATGTGGCTCACTTTCAAACCAGTTTGACAGAAGGCCAAACATTCTAAGTTCCCAAAAGTTAGGGGAAAGTAGAAAGCCAGATGAGAAGCCTTTGGGAATAAAAATCCACAGGAGGCCTGACAGTCATATTCTGCAACTCTGTTAACCACTTCGTGTTTTGCTGAATTTTAGTTAAATTTCAGGGATTGCGTGTTTTGGGTTGATCTGTCCAGCGTCCCAGCTGGGAGAAGTGCTGCAGTGCTGCAGCAAGAACCACAAATAATTCTTCGATCTGACTCTACCATGCAAGGTACATTTACACCATGCAACACAGCACTGTGCATAGATCCATGAGCCAGCAGAGGCTCAAGATGATTTAAGGACTGGAGCATCTCCCTTATGAAGAAAGGCTGAGAGAGCTGGGACTCTTTAGCCTGGAGAAGAGAAGGCTGAAGGGAGACCTTATTAATGGTTATAAGTATCTAAAGGGTGGGTTGAAGGAGGAGGGAACCAGACTCTTTTCACTGGTTGCCAGTGAGAGGACGATGAGTAATGGGCATAAGCTGGAACACAGGAGGTTACGCTCAAATATGAGACAAAACTGCTTCACAGTGAGGGTGATGGAGCCCAGGGAGGTCGTGGAGTCCCCTTCTTTGGAGACTTTCAAGACCCACCTGGGTGCAGTCCTGAGTGACATGCCCTAGCTCTGGGCAACCCTGCTTCATCAGGGGACTTGGACTAGATGATCTCTATGGTCCCTTCCAACTCTAAAAATTCAGTGAAATTCAGTGAAGGTGACTTGATCATACAATGTGGCTACCGTATGAGCCCGCTTGAGGTTTTGCATCCTACCCTCAAGCATAGGAGCTGTCTTGCAGACAGTTTTGCATCTGCAGTGGAAACAGGCGTATTGTCTTTGGCAGTTGGGAAAGAACATGAATGAATTGACACTTACAGACTTGAGTTTTGTTACAGGTTATGGGGTTTGGTGGAGGAAAAGCCCTGTGTGGTGTGAAAAGAAGCTACTGTGTACTCCAGTGGGACAGTATGTGCTTCATTCGTTTGTCAAAGGCATTATGGATATGGAAACCCTGTTATTCTCAGACCAGCTCTGCCTTTTTCCTGGAGACATTCATTGGCCTCCTTCCCTTTTAGTTTCCTGGTTCAAGGGCCCCACTGGCTGATGCTTATCACAGCACAGAGACAAAGGTGGTTAGAAAAGCACTGCCCAGTAGTCTGCTGCAGGTGAGTCACCGGCTGCCACCCCACCACACCTCCACCTTCTACTAGGAGATGAGACTTTTGTAAAAGAGCCTTTTCCTGCATGCCAAATACAGGGTATGTTCTCCTTGTACCTCTTTTAGAACCATTTTCTAAATCCTAAATTGAGTAAATAAATCATGGTCATCACTTTTTTCTTTTTTTTTTTTTTTTACCGTACAGAATCCCCCTCAGGATCGTAGGCCTGCACCGTCACAACCAGGGTATTGACAGGAACATCTTCAGACACTTCTGCATTGTAAGCTACCTCGTGGAAAACAGGTGGCTCATCCACATCTGTTACAAAAACTTTAAACAAGGTAAAGGAGCTTGCGTTGTACTGCACGCTTGACACCAGCGGTTCGGGGTTTGTGGCGCTGATCACCAGGTTGTAGACTGGAGCTGCTTCGAAATCAAGAGCCTGGATAAAGTAGAAAAAAAAAAAAAAAAAGGTGATTTAAGCAACTGTCCCACTGCCATGAGGAGCTCCTGTGGTGGATCACAAAGTCCCCCTCTTCTCAAGGAGGAGATTGCATCGCAGATACAGTCTGTATCCAAGATACAGACGAAATAAGGAAGAGCTGTCAGGAGCAAAACAACACTGGGAAGAGTAAAGTTTAAATGAAACCATATGCCCGTTTGCATATTGCCTTTCTCAGCAACTGCATTCCCTAATAATGTTGCCACCTGTCTAAGTTTAATAACTATATCCTGTTTACAGCAATAGTATTTATAGCTCTGTACGAGGAGGCTTCGGGTGACCTCCGGGTGACAAAAGTCATGCGAGGGTTGTTACACCGCAGAGTTTCTCACAATTGCCTCCTTGGGAAAAAACTGATGCTGAGGTTGAGCCTGAAGATGGTCCACCAAATGCTGCATCTGCCTGCCCTTGGCCCAGCCAGCAGCAGGTGAACTGGATGCAAACAACATGTTACTCCTCAGAAAATGAGTGATGGGTTTTCTGGATCTGTAGTTCAAGCATCTTCAAGAAAACTAATTTCAAAAGGAGAGCACTTTTGGTATTGAAATTCATAGATGCAGCAGAAAGTGTTCCTTACATTCCTGTCTCCAGCATTCAACATATGGGATGTATCAGCCGCTACAGCACGTGCTGACCTTGGCTTTGTCACAGTTCAAGTTTGCCTCAGCAGGAACAAACTGCCTCTTCATCCTGACATTGAGACATGCTGGTCTGACCTGCACTTCCCATTGCCAAAGCCACTAATGGCCCAGAACACAAACAGGCGGGAGGCCCTGCCCCATGATAGCCCACCACCATGACCCCAGCTCATGGAAGCCTTTAGCTGAGTTTCTCTTTTCCAGAAACTCTGCTGCAGAATCACTCGAATAAGGCCATTTTGTTCCTTTGTGGTGCTATAAAGCATCAGCCAGAACCTGCTCTGCTGGAGCTGGCCATCAGCAGAGCCAGAAGATGGAGCTGCTGGTGGTGGTGGGTGGGTAGCGGACAGCAAAGGCAGGAGGGCTGGTGTGCCCAAGCACTGCACAGGCACAGCACTTCACTTCACCACCCAAGAGTGGTGCCTCCTGCAGTCCGTGCCATATTTAGTGTGTCCTCACCCCACCACTACCCAATTCCTCCCTCTGCAAATCATCACCAGGGCAAATAATGTTTATGCCAAATACACACACACACATATATATATATAAAAGTATATGTCTATAAAGGAGAAGAATAAATCCATCTATTCACCTTGTTAATCTTGACGAACCCTCGGTTTGTTTCAGGATCTGTCTCTATGATGAATATGTTGTTTGGATCTCCTTCCTTCACTTCGTAAATGATGTGGGAGCTCCCTGTGTCAGGCTCATCTCCATCGGTAGCTTGAATTTCTAATATCACTGTTCCTACTTTGACATTTTCTGCAATAGTCACGTTGTTGTACTGAGGAGAGAGAGGTTGTTGAAACATGACACACTGGGCATCATCTCCAGATAAAAATGTGAGTGCTACAAGGAACTCGTGAGCCATGAGCATGGATGCATTTCAGCCCTCAGCAGCCGTGTGAGGGAGGGAAGCCGTGAGGGCATTTGACAGCACAGACATAAACAGGTTAGAGACATGCACAAAAACATTAGTGAAGTGCCCCGCAGCAGTACCCAGTACCCAAAGAACTACTCAGAGGAACCCAGAGATGCAAGAGACAGGCACTAGACCCTCTGCAATGTTGCTATCTCCCCATTTTGTAGCCTCACATTTATCAAAGATGACAGGATCTCTGTCAGTGGGTGAGTTACTAGTATAGCAGCGGTTCCAGATGCTCTGGAGGAGCCTTTACCTCCTCTGTTGAAACCATTCCATGTATGTGCAATGCTCAGAGCAGTAGGGACAACATCGAGGTCTCCTCTGTACCCAGTGAGCACCCTAGCTACCGAGTGTTAAATATTTAATTTCTTCGTGCACCGTTGCTACATTAGCCATTTACCCTGTTTGATGTGTTCTCTGACCCAGCAGTCTCGAGACCAGGTCCTGGATTGAGATCTTGAGGTGAGAAAGTCGACAGCCTGCTATGGAGGCACAGGATCTGCATGTGTCTACACTCCCATTACCGTCAGCAGAGAGCTGGGCAATGCAGTCAGCAAAGGCCAAGAACCAACACAACCTCCTCAAGAGAACATCTACACCCGATGACAGGTCTCCTGAGCCCACCACCTACATTGCCTATATGTACAGTGTGAGCTTAGATACCTAAATGTAGACACTCCAGCCACTGCAGTGGCTTGGGCCAGTGGGCAGAAGTAATGGAAGGTCTCTCTTCCAGATGACAGCACCTCCGCCAGGAGAAGAGGCAAGAGCCTGGCACCCACTCCTGAATGAAGGGCCAGCAGGTAAACATTTTGGGCATGGATCACCAGACCACTGTTTCTGGTTAAAGAAAATACAGTCCTTGATTTCTATTCACCTCCACCATTTCTGGATACATTAATACCGTGTTTGGAATAGAACTTTGGAGATGTTAGCTTTTTTCAATTTAGTCATTTTAATCAATTTTGAATCCTTTCTTTCTCCCTTTCCCTCCAAAACTTACATTTCTGGAATAAACTGCATTAGTGGAGTCATTTCTTTCTGTACACAGTTTTCCACTGAGCAAATTACCTTACATTTCAGAAGTAACTGACTCAGTCCCACTGTCTACTCTCTAGATAGACCTTATAGTCAGGCTTTGCAGCAGTACCTTGCCTTTACTTCCAGTAGTGGATTGCTCTATTATTTGTTCTGTAAATGGTTGGTTTCCCGCTGACTTTCTATAGACATTGAACATATGCTCAAACATTTGTCAAAAGTGATTGGGACATCAAAAACAGTGTTAAAAATACTCACATCTGATTTTTCAAAGATGGGAATCTGATCATTGATGTCGATGACATGTACTTGCACGTCACAGATTGTTTGGAATGCTGCGTGGAAAGAGAACAAACAACGTCATGGCAACTCTTCTGCTGAAAATAACTTTTCCTTCAAAAGGGTTCACTGTGAGCAAAAGTGAGTGCTGCCAAATCACCCGATCCAAGCAAATCGCCTGCATTTGCAAGGACATGATCTCCAGTACCTTGTAGTCAGTAAGAACCTAACTTTCTATCTTACTATTCACCTTCCCAATTTCTTCAACCTGTTTACTTTCATTTCCCTCACTTTTTCTAACTATATCCCCTTACCAGGATGACAATAGCTATGAATCATGTTAGCTTTCTCAATATCACTTTTACATGTCAAAAAGTAAGACCCAGGTTGTTATGCTACCGTGTCCTCTTGGTGGGACATCAAGCAGCACCCTCATTTTCATTACAGCCTGACTTAAACTTCAGATCTATGTAAATCTAAGCACTACCTGAGCAGGGGCACCCATAGCAAAAGGGGGTGGGGGGGTGGGGGAGTGGGGTTGTGGTTTTAAAAGCATACTCTGTCTGGTCATGTGCTGAGTTTTAGAGTTTTATGGACACGCTTCATGAGCTGAAAGTTAGGGAATATTCTAAACAAAACTGCTTGAATGGAATTCAAATAAGCATCCAAAACAAATCACCAGCTTTTCCTCCTACAAGTGATATTATTTCATTTACAGACATGTGACACTGCTTTCTTTACATGGCACCTCTTCCATCCACAAGTTTTACCTTACTATAAGGATTGTAGCACAAAGCTTTATGTTTTAGAGTATGGAAATTGCTTTCCTTTCCATTCAGTGAACCACAAAGGACTCCTGAGAACTTGCATAATGGAGAAGATTACTTTTCAAGATTCATTTCAGCTCTTAATCTTTTAAAATACATTATCTGGACTCTCTAAGCAGCTGTATTTAATTTCTCAATTTTTTTCAGTGAGTCTCTGTGAGAGATTTTGGGGGAAAACCACAATCATGATCTCTTCTATTTTTTTCTTTTTTTTTTTTCCCCTGTGTAAGAAAATCTCTTACAGGAGTACTTGTTAACAAGCTTCCCGGTTTATCCATGCCCTGCCCTAGGGCTG
>BJBW01002799.1:22290-47125 GCA_004320125.1 Scolopax mira
TAACTGAAGTGCTAGACTACAGAAAGAGAGCTAAGGCTATCTAAAACATCATATACCTCTTTCAGATACTGAAAAGAGTATAATAGCAGGACAATCACTCAGTGCTCTTGCCTCTAATAGCCTCCATCATCTGCCTAGCAGCTTTCTGCTGTTATCTAACACAGGTTAGATCCATGCCTCTGTGTGTAAATATCATTTACTCAGACCATTTCTCACTAAATAGATTATAATCTTCTTAAGTAGATTACAATAATTTATTTTCCCATTCCAGCCATGGAATTCACCCTATCAGTCTTCAGCGATAACACGCAAATCTCTTTCATGGATTTTACTTCGAGTCAAGTGTCCTCCTTGTGTTAGGAGAATTAAAGGATTGGCGTTGGCATCAAGGTAATTTTTGTTTTCTCAACATAACCTTCCTGTTCTAAGGAGCACGTTTCTGTGCAAAGTCTTTCAGAACTATAAAACCATGTGTCTTTCAGCAAAGTTCAATATTAAAAATTAAAAGACTGCCTGTAAACATAGACAAAAGAAAGAATTTGAAATTCCAACAGTTTTCCGTTAATTTCAAGTTTACCCAAAAAGGGTGAATATTAATAACCTTCACTTTCTATTTTTCATGAAGTTTTTACCTGCAGTCTGTGCATTGCTTTTGTCTCCCAGTCCAAAGACCCATTGAGATACAGGATACCTGTCTTCGGCACAATATCAATTATTCCATCTTTTTCACCAGTCAATCTGAAACTCACAGCAGGTGGCTCAGATGTGAACTATAATGGGGAAGAATCAGAGGGAAATGTTTTCAGCATTTTCACCATAATCTAAATAATTTCATGCTTTTGTGTCTTTTAAAATCTACTGCCAATAGAGTGCTTAGCTGGAGGAATGATATTCCAAGAGTCTGCTCAAACAAATCTGTTCTTTTCTGATCTTCAACAGAGGAGTTTTCACATTATTTCCTGAATGCTGTAGGAAATCCCAACTGTGGTTTCTTTCCAAAGCAAATGTCTGCTTAGGACACGGCTTTGTCTGAGCACGGGAATGGAAAAAAATGACACACATCCTCCATTTGCCTGGGAGCTGGATCTGTCCTTCTGTGGTTATGGCTTTGAGAAGAAAACCTCAGAGCTGAAGGAAAATGATGACACAAGTTACATGGAAACCCCTTCTCTAGGAATGATGATTTTATTAATCTCTGTCTTAGGATATCCTCTTAAAATGTGTTTGAGAGAAGGGGTTGTCTCCTGCTTTCTGCATGTAGAGTCTTGAATTCCCAGATAGAGGAAGTCAAAGTTAATTTCAGATCCTCTCAGGGGATTATTCTTCCCACCAGCACAGAAGACAACACTGCTTGTGAGGTCTGTGTGTGCAAATGATGGGGTTTTTGACCAGAGTGGATACCAAGAGAGACTTGATTACCTGGTAAACGAAGCGCTTCCCCCCTCCTTCTGGAATAGAGAAATTCATGGCCTTCAGAGGCCCACTTACATGCAGGTCACCAAAATTCTGGCACATAGCCTGTGAGAGAGAAAGAGAAAGGGATGGAGGGAAGCAGCTGAGGGATGTCTGCTGTTGCCACGCATGAACAGCAGATCTCCATCATTGAGCCTCTTGCAAGCTATTTTGCTGTAGCATAATGGAGGAGACACTGGCTTGCACTGAACACCTCTGGGTTCTTTAGTACACATCCATTTTTAAAAGCAGTGTTATTTATTAATTAATTTGAGAACAGACATTTGGATCCTGACCTTCTCTAACCACTACATAATTAAATGAGATTTGATCTACCTTCAAGAGCAAACAGAATCACCGAAGAGCTGAGGGTGGACTGAGAGCAAGAGAAAATTCATTAAAGCATTTCTGGATCAATTCTGTGTTCCCAGCAGCACCAGCCACATCCTACCCTGGATCTGCACAGCCCTGTGGCCACACAAGTGTCAGGAGACCCAATGACACTCCTGGGGATGGGGAGGAACTGGGGCTGCACCTCTTGTAATTTCCTCAGTAAATCCAAACTTTTTCTGTGAGAGAAAAAAGTGGACCTCCCCACGTCCCCTTCCCCACCACTGGTGATCTGGGTAAGCCCCCCAGACCCCGTCCCTTCACACCAGCTGCATGCGAGTGTAAATGGCAGCCAGAGCAAACACGTCCTGTTGATCTCTGGCTTCTACCTCCTGGCAAAAACGCCTTGTAACTCTCTCTCAACCTCTGCTTTCTTCCTCATGGTTGGCAATGTCTTCTCATGGTGTTTTTTTCTGGCAAATTTTTAATGAGTTTCATAACCACCCCCTCCCTAGTGCCCAAAGAGCTCCAGACACATTTCTGCCCTAATGTTTCAGGGATGTTCTTTCTTTCAAACAAATGGAAAAAAAAAAAACAAACAACACTGAAAACAAAGCAAAAATCACCCTCCTGGAGCAGCCCTTGCACACAAGATAATTCAGCCTGTGGTACAGATAATCTACCTGTTTCTTCAAAGCCAAAACCAAAATGCCTTACACACTTACCCTTCTCTCCCTGTCATTCTCCTCTTGGCAACGCTGAGGAGCCGCCTGCCAGAATCAGGGCTCCATCATTTGGCTGCACATGTAAAACTCTCTTTCTTTGAATAAATAACTTTATTCTGCTTTATGGATTCGGAGCTCCATGGCCCCACTGTCCATGGAGTCAGGCTCTGGGAATGCACGTTCTCTGCTGCATGACTTTTCCCCTGGATTTGGTCCTATTGCTGCCAGGACAGCTATTCGGCCTCTCACAAAAAAAGCACAGCTTACATATTACCAAGGGAAAACTTAATTCTGGTTATGACAAAAACACAGCTAAGCTCAGCACAATTTACCCTAAAGTGCTGCTCTGTTTGTGTGTGTGTGTGACAAGTGGTGTTTGAAGAACGCCAGATTCTGATTAATAATAGCCAGAGATCCTGCCCTCTTCGCCTACAAGGGTTCGTGACTCTTTTTGCAAACAAGAAAACTAGAATATTGTGAGAACTGGGGAAGGATGAGCTAGTGTCCATGCTAGTGAACACTAGTGACAGTAGAAAAATATCGCAAAAAAGCCATATAATAGGTATGAAAACCAGGAAAGAACACTTTAGAATTACCCTTTACTATTTTTGCTAAATACTAACTGCCAGCCTCTGCCAGGGACAAGATGGCAGGACCCTGGGTCTAACCTTCTATGGCTGTTCCTGTGTCACACTGGTGGGCACAGTCTGGCCCCTGGAAGTTTTTCCCAGGGCCATTCAGTGGAGGGCTTTTTCTTGGTCATGTTCCTCACCATGGAGGAACAAAGGCTGATGCTATAAAACTCAGCGGGTTCAAAGTGCAGACTGAGAAGCAAGGAAGAGATATCTCTTCCTGTCAATTAAAATTACTTTATATGGACCATAAATATTTCCAAACAAGTGTCTATAACATGAATCACTACTCAGGGGCCTGAAGGGGAAACAGGGGTTTTCTCCTTGGCCCGTATCGGCCTGGCATCCCTTTTGAAGTTGTCTATAATGCCTGTGGAGTGGCTTCACAGGCAGCAGCTTTTGAAACTGGAAGGATAAAGGAGGTGCTCACTACTGCACATCAGTCCCACTCTTCAGCGCTTCCATATTCTGAGGCATTTTTTACTAGACTTGGATTTTACTCTTTTTTTAAAATCTTTTCTGTTGATTTCAATCGTAAAATAGAAGACACACTATAGCCTTTGCAAACATCAATAAATCTATTTGGTTTAATAGATCCATAAATAGTATAATTAATACATTTCAGTTCCAGGAAACCCTCTGAAAAGGGATTCACATAGACAGAATAATGAGGAAAAATAATTAATACGCATGGTTTAAACTATGCGTTATTATATGTCTTAGAATTCATTTAATATGTCAGCACATGTATCGATTATAATACAGAACACATGATACAGATGTCTTCACTGTCTGGTGATTTGTGGTGATATTTTAAAATCTTTTCCAGCATGAAATCCACTTACTGGAAAAATGAGTATCAAAGGAGGAAGTACAAGAGGCAAAATAGGTAAATTGGTGTCTCTTAGGCATTTTAAAGTTTGGGATTTTTTTCCTAATGATTGACTTGTCTTCTTCACTTTTGGCCATGGGGTCACCCACGTGTCCCACACCTAGTGTTCCAGCCGCCCTGCTGGACCTGCAGCCCAGGATGCCCCGTGGGTTAGAGCTCACAGCCTCGCTGGCAACCTTTGCCATTTGCTCCCAGATAAACCAGAAGGAAAAGCTGTAACTCACCGAGTGAATGAGGAGCAGGAATTGAAGTCCACACAGCTTAAACATACTGGAATACTCTTTCCTTCAGCTCCTGCAAAGAAGAGGTGATAAGTCACTTTAACCCTGTAGAGCGTAGAATTGGCCCAATCTGTTTGTGAATAAAGGCTACAGCTAAGCTTTCCCGAAGCTGTAGGGAGAGACCAGCCGAGGAGAGAGCTCTGAAGGACCGGGCACAGCTCTGTCCATGGGGAGGCAAGACCACTGGCATTCCTGAGCTGGTCAGGAAGGACAGCCCATCAGGTCTGTCCCCAGTGATGTAGGAGGTGCCCCGCGCCATGAGAGCTTCAAACAGTGGCCAGAGGTTGAAGCCAACACAAAACTTCAAGCTGTGTAACCTCACTGTCGCAATGGTTCTGTGTCACGCAAGACCTATTTGCAAGCCCCGTTCTCATTTCTGCTTTACTGAAGACAACACCACGTTCACAGGAAACACTATAACCACAAGGAGATGAAGGTCTTGCAGGGACCATTCTGAGGTCTCTGTCTTATGGTCACAAAAAACAACTGTTCAGCGCAGCTTGCAGAGAGAGAGGAAGCCAGGGGTGTCTGCACCCCTTAAATCAACATGGCTACTGGAAATGATATTTCCAAGTCTAAGGAGATCAGAGGGATGGATCACCTCTCCTGTGAGGACAGGCTGAGTTGGAGTTGCTCAGCCTGGAGAAGAGAAGGCTCCAGGGAGACCTTATAGCAACCTTCCAGTACTTAAATGGGGCCTACAGGAAAGATGGGGACAAACTTTTTTTTACCAGGGCCTGTTGCAATAGGACAGGGGGTAATAGCTTTAAACTTAAAGAGGGATTTAGATTAAGATATCTAAGACTTAGGTATAAGAAAGAAATTTTTTACAATGAAAGTGGTGGAACATTGTCACAGGTTGCCCAGAGAGGTGGTAGATTTCCCATCCCTGGAAACAATCCAAGTCAGGTTGGACGGGGCTCTGAGCAACTTGATCTAGTTGCAGATGTCCCTGCTCACTGCAGGGGGGTTGGACTAAATGACTTTTAAAGGTCATTTCCAATGCAAAATATTCTATTATTCTATAAGGAGCACTGCCTGCCTTGAATTTCAAAATACTGCTGAGCACACTCTGTTGTGACTTGTGTTACATCTTCCTGGAAATTAGATGGGTTCCTCAAGAATGAAATCCTGCTTTCTTACTGATTCTAGATTTTAACAAAAAGGATGAGGCCAGTTCTGGAGAGAGGTGAAGCTGGTATACCACACTGCCATCTTCATGCTCCATGTTATGTGGCTAACACCTACAGGTGTCCTTCAGTGACCACATCTCTGTCCCATGGAGGCTTCCAAGGAGAAGATGGTGGGGAGGCACAGCTCCCTCCAGATGTCTTCCTGCTTGACCTTCCCCCTCCTCTTTTCTTTCCTCAGTAGCTGACCAAACGGAAACTGTAAATATGAAATCCTCTGCCCACACTGCTGTTCTCTCCCACGCTCATTTGAGGATGTGCCACAGGACGTCCCATCTTGCAAATCCCATTCTGAGCAGGGTGTAATTGCGTGTGCAATTACGCCCTTTGAAATTACTCATCTCCCTCCTTGGGCTGGAGCTAGTTGTGTGGATACCAAAAGAAAATAAAATGGCTCTCCTTTGAAAGCAGAAGTGATCAGGAAAATCATTAAATGTGTCAGGAAATGAGGGCTGAAAGTGAACCCCCTATAGCCCTTCTCACCCCAGCCAGAGGAGCTGGGGCCTGGCACAGGGAGGGCAGAGGAGACACTTTGAACCTCCTGGGAAGACACTTTGAACCAAGACCATTGCTAATATTTCAGTTAGATCATTGACGGAAGGTTGTCCAAGTCCTCTGTCTTTCCAACAGCCTCTCCTCTCCCCTCTTCCTGGTCTCTTCTGAAGACGTTGGCCAGTTTCAGCCGCACTTAATAGCAGGATTGGATCTTCAAAAACCTAATTCCTTATTAATTTGGGATGGTGGGTGGGATAGAAGACCCAAAGGCATGCTCTACCCAAGGATAAGGCTGTGGTGTGTGCCCAGTGGCCACCTGCATGGCTTCATCTGCCCCTCTGGCCAGCTGGCAGCGGGGGGACACCAGGGAGCTGAAAGTGCTGTGGGCACATGAGGAAAAGGGGTATGGGGTGTATACCAGGGTATGGATTAAGGGAAAAGAGAGGCAGAAAGACCTACTATGGTGAGGAGAAGGTTTAAGGAGAGGTCCAGCCCTAGCATAGCAGACAGAAAATGCTGGAAAATCACCCCTTCATGTCTCTGTGCAACTGCGCTGTGTCTCGCCCAAGTTCCTTTGTTCAGATTCGACTAGGAAACGCAGCGGTGAAAATACAGCCATTTTGTAGGTTACGAGTTTGCACATTAACAGCCTTCACTGTTCCCTTCTCTTCAAATACAAATATAATTCCCAAATGTTGCGCCATTTCAAGGCCAGGATGAGTGGCTTGGTCAGTCCTTGACCATTCATTTTTGGCTGGAAGCTGCTGCCACGTCTCATGAAGCATCACACAGCCAAGGACTAAAGCCCCAAAATACATACTCCTCTATCACTCAGAATAGAGTTTCAGTATATACAAACACACACAACGTTTTCAATAATAGAGAGTTTCAGGATTAGAATAGGATCAGCTTAACTAAAAGCAGCCTGAGATCTGGCTGAGGACTGGAGCCATATTTTCCCCTTCATTTCTTAGTTTTATCTCAGTGCTAGATCCTTAATAACCCTTTCTAGTTTCCCTGCCTGAACAGAAATCTCTGAGATAACCATAGTACAAATATCCCAGCAACTTTCAATAAGAAACATTCAGAGAAGAATATTCCCAGAGGTTAAAGATCAGAAAGAAGCACAAGTATTTGGTTCCATGAAAAAAAAAATAAAATAAGTGTTGATTTTCTTTAAATGTTTGATTTCAGATGTTCAAATTCAGTAAAGAGAAAGCAGAGGAATTTGATCCAAATCAAATACAAACCATATCAAATACTAAGTATCCAAATACTAAGATCCAAATCAAATACTAAGTCTTAGCACAGCAGTCATCCATTTTACAAAGGCAGCTGAGTTCCTGACACTGCCAGAAAAGTCGTCAGAAAAAACCTCAATTCAACTTTTAAAATCTTTCCAGGAAATGACAGTTAGATTGTCCCTTACCTGTAACGTGAAAAGTTTCTTTTTCTCTAAAAATGCTTCTTTCTTTCAGCTGTGGGAATCAGCTTTGTACAGGTTGGTAGTGTCCGTCCTTGCTTCTCCACACGGTTTATAGTTCCTCAGACTCACCCTAGAGGTTCAGCGGCTCAAACATTAACAGAATAGAGAATTATTGATTCTTAATGACTAGGTGTGGTATGAAATGGCAGCCATGTCAGCAAGCAATGTAGCTCTGAGATAATTTACAGCCTTCTATATTTTTATGTCCTTTGGGGTTTTCTTCATGAATTCAGTTTTTTTGGTGGGGCTGCAAGAAGTGAACACCTGAGTCCTGGGTTGGAGCCACACGGACAAAGCTGTTCTTGCCCTAGGAAAGGAGGTGGAAAGGAGAAGGCATGGGACTTGGGCAAAGATAACATTTGCTACTTGCCTAGTCACAGGGATAATTCCCACTCAGAAGACAACAATTTGGACATTAGGTGGATGGGAAGGACCCAGCCTAGTTATGAGAACAATTCATCAGTCGTCAACTCAGAAAGTTCAAATTCTGCCTGAGCTGTTACTTCGGGTAACTTTGAGCAAACGATTCTATTTGCTTATTTCCAGATACTCATCTTATAATGGATGTAATAATTCCTTTCCCTCCTGTGTCGTCTTCTTTCATATCTCTTTTGTTTTCAACCCTTCAATGCTACTCTCTGCATTATAGCACCTGTAGTAAGGGGAACTGAAGCTGGACTATGGTAAAATAGATAATAAACAAAATGTATTCGGGGAAAACCAGAAGGTTTTTAAAAATCATAATCCTTAAAATGTTATGCTTTCTGCTAACTTGCTTTTTCATATCATATTTATTTCAAAACTTTTGAACAGCCTTATTTTATTCTCTCATGAAATGTTACTTTCACACAGGTTCTAAATTCTGCTTTCAGTTCCCTTGGTGTGTTAGATTGCTCTCGAACACTGTTAAACTATTTGTGCAGTGCATTAAGTATTTTGCATCCAAAGAAAGAAGTGTTTAGAATCCAATTCTGGGAAAGGTGAGCTTTCTGTTCATGCTTCAGATCACACTTTTCCCTTGAAATCAGCATTTGTTCTCCAAGAAAACACCTCCAGCCTCTGCTCTCAGACACAACTGTTCCCTGCTTGCTCATGCACTCAGAATGATTCAGACTTTCTCGAAGCTGTCTGCTACCAGTGAGTTATCTTTAGAGCACAGCTCAAAACCAACAGTTTCCATTAAAGCATTAGAACTCATTGTTAATGATTTTAAAGTAAATACAATAAGGGGGAGGCAATTGAACTGCCTTGGAAATATGTTGACTTTAAGTGACTTAAACGCAGATTAATTGTGTACTAGTTGGATGTGAATGAGAAGTACTTTTCAGCCATAAATGTCAAAACAGACAGAATTCATACTGCAATAACAAATTCATGTAAACCTATTCCTAATGTCATTTCTTCAGCCCACCTGTACATGGCAAGTGCAGAATAACACAAATCATGATGTCAGAAGTCAAAGCCTCATAAACACATTAAGTGTTTGTCTTTCAAATGCTAGAGTCTCTGCTTGGTAGTCCAGTTACTTGGAAGTGTAATTGGGTACTTGAAATATATATCAAAGGTACCTAATATGCTTAATTTAATGCCTATATTTTTGAAAGTCAATGGAAGAGGTGAGCCTGCTCATCCTTAGTGTCTTTCTCTGGATGAAATAATTTCCCATCCACAGAGCAACTCCTTACAGGTTGTAACCACACAGAAAAAAAAAAAAAAAAAAAAAAAAAAAGAATAATCTCTCATGTCAAATACATTACAAAGTCCAGAAGCACTTAAGGCTTTACAACAGTCATAACATGGTGCCACAGATAAAATCACAAGAAGAAACTCAGCAGTGAGTCTGGTGCCTTCAACCAGCTGTTTCCCTGAGTAAATCTGTTGAAAAGAAGGCAAACGTCCAGGTGTTTATTGTGTGAATCATTGTTCAACGAGTCAGTTTTTCCAGAAACAAGTCTTCTCATATCATTAGTCATGTCCTGTTCACTCTTCTCATTTATCAGCTTTGTCATTTCTCCCTTACTCCTTTTTCACTTTTTGTCTTTTTATTTCTACTCCTTGATTTGATTCACCCATTGCCTCTCCACATACCTCCTTCATTTCCAAAACTAACAAAACCTCCCTGACCTCAGCTTCTTCCCCTTTCCCTAGAAAATATTTTGCAAAACTCCTAGGGCATGCTAATTTCACAACACTACCAATATGTTTCAAAATGAGCTAGCAACAGTGGGGAGAAAAGAAGCACAGAAAAATAATGCTTAAAACAAACTCAAGTTTCTACTCATCTAGTTCCTTTACTTCCCCTGAGACAGAATCAGCTACACCTGTAACCTCCCTGATTGTAAAAAATGCAAATAATGGCCACTCCCTGTCTCCATAGGTAGTCCACTGTGGTACTTCCAGACTTCTGCTCATTGACATTGTTGTCCTCTGGTCATTGCTCAGTCACTCTCCACCTTTGCTGATGAGCTGTGCCCCACATTCTCCCAGCACAGACTCCCCAGTGCTGCTGAGAACAGGCTCTTAAAAACAATATTTCCTGAGCAGCGTGACTCTTACCAATGCACTTATAAAGTATTTTGATGTTATTTTCATTGCACTGGCAGTTGCACTTCCATAATTCTGATTTTATCTCTATTTGCCTATGCTATATACTCACCCTTAGTAGTCTACTTATGACTTTAAGGTGAAGAGCTCTGATTTAACAAAGTGATTTATTCTATTACCCCTCCTAATACTACTTTTGCATTGGTACATATTATGCCTTTCGTTTCATTTATACAGAGACTTAGTCATTTCTGCTTATGCTTTTCTTTGGCTTGTTTATTGATAAGAAATCCTTCTTATCAATAATTTTATTTTATAGAAATCAGCTTTTTTAAAGTCTGTTGTCTTTTTTTTTTTCCCTTTTGCAAGGACTATAGAGTCCCATCATGGTAAAATTACCAGACTTACATCACCTCTATCTCCTGAACTCTCGACTTCAAAATAAATATATTCATCCCTATCAACATTTCACTTTTTTTTTTTTAGTCCTGACAGGTTTCTGAAGTACTTTACTCTTCAGTCTCACATTATCCAGCCAAATCTCTGTGGTTCTCATAATCTTGAGAACATATTGTTACAAGGCCTCTATATTACTTGCATTTAAGATGTTCTTCATATCTCTCTCTAATTTGATAGCCTTGCCCTTTCTGCTGTCTAGGCCGCCATCCACACTGAGATAGTTTATCTTTATACAATGGCACAAGTTGTGCTGTTGGGGAGAGAGAACTTGGACAAAAGGTGCAAACCAAGAAAATCAGATGGCCACATTTTTGTGAGTAATCATCCAAAACAAGAGGCACCATGGTAAAGGGGATAAGGTGGGGGTGAGCTATGTGGGTATGTGTTGGGATAAGAACAGAGCATGAATCTGATTCTTCAGAAAGCAAAAAGGGGTGAGCAGATGTATCCAGCAATTTACCACACTAATGCTTGATGGCCAGGGTGAATGAAGATACAAGACCTGTATAACCTTGTTTTCCTGCCCAGGAGATATGGCTTTCTGACTGTCCCATGGATTCCTGCACCTCAGATGATGAAAATCTTACCTGAATCATTCCTGTTCGCAGAACTTGATATTCAATTTTGACCTGCTAACTTTAATTCTCAGCTGGATCATTTATTCTGTCTGGGGAAGCAGCTAACAGATCACCAGGAGCTCAGATGTGATACCTAAAAAGGTCTCCCCCACTGCTTCAGAAGCAGAGACTCCCTACTTGCTTTCTTCTTTGGAGCTGACATTGTAAATTGCCCATCTGCTGGAAGACATGGGCTTCTGTTCTTCTCCAGGGAAGCTTGCAGGCCATTGCTACCCCTCTGAGAGGTGTGCTCCTTCTCCCCTGTTGTTGCTCTATGTCTCCAGCATCTTCATTTGGCTGTCCTTGAAGGACTCCATGCCTGTTATATTGATGAAATCCCCTTACCTGCGGATGCATCTCAGCCTAGCACCTCCTCTAGCAGCCCTTCACCCACATAGGACCTTTGCAGTTCATTAAATTCCCAATGGCACCTGGGCAGAGACATCCCAAACTGGTTTCATGTGTAGGTTTCTCAAAGTAGGAGAAGCTGAATCAGCAGCACAGCTGGCTCTGATGAGGCAGCCCATCCCCACCTTTGTTCTCAGGGGTCTCTTTGAAGGCCTTGGTCAGCTCCAGCCCCACAGAAGTGGCCCTGCACATGTAGAGCTCCCAGCCACAGCATCCGTCTCCACCAGGCACAGGCAACTGACCACTCCTACCACACACAGACGGACCAGCATGGCTTGTCTTATTCATCACTGACACAAGAGGCCTGTTGAGATGTTCCCCCATTTGCTGCCATCAGGTCCTGGCCACTGTTGAGCTAATGCTGTTAAACTCCTGGGCTATTAAACTTGCCCAGGTCAAGATGATAGATTTTAGTTTCCCTTTTTTCTTCTTGCAAGCAATGACATAATGGAACCAAATGGCTCTTCTGGAATAAACAATGCATATTCTAGAGATTACTTGTGTTTACACTACTTATTGCAAGACCTCCAGAGGAGAATAAAACTTGAGGTCCATACTGAAGCTCAGGGAAATTATTTTTTTTTTCAGCATGCTGGTGTCATTTAGTTAATTCTCATGAGGTCTTAGGGTGGCATGGCATGTGCATTAGAAGTTACGTGCTGCACATTTCAAAATTACATTTTTCTCCTTATAAATGCTGATTAACCAATTTTTTTACATTTTCGATTCATTACTCAATACATAGAAAGACATAAAAACATGCCCACAATTTGCACAGCTCAAAATATATAACACTGTGTCAATACAAAGTAGGAAATCCAAGTCTTTTCTCAATTATAGCCTGTTTAGGAAGCATGATAGTATTATGACATGAAACAACCATTAAACTGGCAAGCTGACACTATTTTTTGGTTATTTACATGTAAATGCAGATGGACTTAGGACCTGTGAAGCAGGTCTTAGAGCACTCAGTCATCTGGATGTCCATGCCCACCAGCAGGACACTGAAATAGGCACAATAAAACAAATTAATCTTTAGGGCTGTGTTTATTCCTGTCATCACTGTTCTGCTTCCTGGACTGTCACTTATAGCAGTCACTGGATGAAAATCAGAAATAAGTCTGATAGACCTAATAGCGGCCTTCCAGTACCTGAGGGGGCTACAGGAAGGCTGGGGAGAGCCTGTTTACAAAGGCCTGCGGTGACAGGACAAGAGGCAATGGGTTTAAACTGAAGAAAAGCAGATTTAGATTGGATCTTAGGAATATGTTCTTTCCAATGAGGGTGGTGGGGCACTGGAACAGGTTGCCCAGGGAGGTGGTTGAGGCCCCTTCCCTGGAGATATTCAAGGTGAAGCTCAATGAGGTCCTGGGCAACCGGGTTTAGTTGGGGGTGTTCCTGCACTAGATGACCTTTGGAGGTCCCTTCTGGCCCGGATGATTCTATGATTCTAAGTCCAGATCCCAGGATTCCTCCCTGCAGACTGAAGCAGGACTCTACATTTCCCTTCTCCACTCCTCAGAAATCATGGCCAGGGAATCCCCACAGACCTCGGTGGGGATCTGGGGACCTGTGTCCCAAGTGCAGCCCAGCATTATGCAGCTTCACCTGCTCACACCCTGGGTTTGTCATCCCAAGATGTTTCATTGTCCCTGTGAGCTGAGACAGGAATAAGGTCGTGGAGTTTTGGGGTTGGACTCTACTCCAGGGCTCAAGTGCTTAAGAAAAAAGCCCAGAAGTGTCTAGGATTTTTCTTCTATCTGGTTCTCAATCTCTTTACTGAAAGATCCTTTTACAATATGCAATGGAATATGTATATGGTGCACATGCACAAATGCAATATGTATATGGTGACTTAATTACAAATGAAAGCCAAACCAAAATTCACTGGACCAGGTGCACAGCCCCATGTCCCACAGATAAGGCTGGAAAACCAACCTTTGAATGAAAATATTTTTCAAAAATCATCACAAGTGCCTGGAAGCTGGTGCCATTTGTCTCTCTCCCTCCTGCCTGCACAGGTTTGAATAAAAAATTAGTTTCTTCCATTCAGGCATTCCTGACTCTCACATTACCCTGACTATTTTCCAGCTAGGATAGAGTTAAAGCCAGCAACAGTCCAACACCCTCGTCTCAAGTTGGATGAGTCCTCTAACTGGCAGGACTTATTGTTGTCATGCTAATATAAACCAAAGAAACGGAGAGCTTGACCAGTGAAGACAAAACTTCTTCAGCTTTATGGTTTTTAATCAGCTTGTTCTGCTGGGATGGGTTATAAGAAATGACGCTCTTTCCCTAAGCAGGGATCAGGCAATCCTGGCTCATTTTCCCCTGGTGTTAGCCCCTCTCTTCCCCACGTAGTCAGTGTTCAGACTGACACTGCTTTACATCACAGGGGTGGAACTTTTACAGCCTGATAAGATACCAAGTGGCTCCCTTCAGTACAGTACCTCTCATAAATATTTATCCCAGAAACTGTAACAGCCAGAAGAGCAGCAAACTTCAGCTCATTATGGAATTCTTACTGATAGCTGAGTTCCCAGAGTATGTTTCCCTAAATAATATCTGAATTTGCAACACTGAGTTGGCTTCCTTAAAGGCTCTGACAAGGGTAGGAACTGGTAGCAGGGGACTGAATATTTGCATTGGTTAACCAGTAATAAGGTTATATTATGTCTAAATACCAAATTCAGGGTTTGTTTTAGTGCACTTTCTTTTAAAAGGAACTGCCAGGTGGCCCTAAATGTGAATCCTGCTGGAAGAATTGTCACAAATCAGTTCTATCGCCTCAGCAGGATCACAAGGTCTAGTTGCAGCCATGCCTTGCACTGAAAGTATTATGAACTCCCAGGGAAGTGTTAGAAGTTGACTTGAGCCTTCTAGGGATCTGGCCATTTCATTTCAGAGTCAAGCTTTATGTCTGACGTCATAAACTTGAATCAATGCCAAGGCTGATCTTTTTTTATTGGAAGGAGCTTTACATGCATTAGAGGCCAAGCCAAGCATAAATAAACAAATTTATTTCAATTACCTACTTTGGTGATCAAGACCAAGTCACATGGAGGCACCATTAGGGGACAAGGCCTATGGTCTGCAAGAGAGGACTGTGCATGTTTTGTGTTGCAGCTACCTACAATAAACATTATTTAAAGGACTAATTCCTGTGCTTAGAATAGAAAATGCCAGAAATACTGCATAATTTTAACTTCTGTCATCAGTGGATAGCCAGCTTGCATTGGCACACCGGACACAAGCTAGGACCTCAAGGGACTATTTCTGTAACTAAATAGCTGTGGTATTGGGCTATCAGTGTATGTGCTTCACGTTCACTTCTTCTGTACTTCCAAAGATTGCAGTGCAACCATTTTAGCTCTTTCCCTATCTCATTTGTGACTTATACGGAAATGCTTCTCTGAACATACACATCTGTTTGCTTGGCATTAGTGGAGGCTTCATGACTCAATTCCCTCGCTCATCTCCCACCTTAAAGTCTCAAACTTGCATTTGTCTCTTGTTTACCTTTCAAGTTAAAAGGAACAGGCTGCCCAGGGAAGTGGCTGAGTCACTGTTCTTGGAGATATTTAAAAGACAGGTAGGCATGGTGCTGAGGGACATGGCTTAGTGCTGGTTTTGGCCACCAGGTTAATGATCTCAATGATCTTAAAGACCCCTTCCAAACGAAATGATTCTATGATTCTTAAAGGGCAGTCAACAGGACAAATTCATCAATTCAGAGCTATCTCTGCCTTTTTGCACCTCAAGGTCAGTGCAGCCAGGGGATGAACCAGTGCTTTTAACATCACAGTGCCCCTGAGCTGTGGTGCAGCAGTGCTGCCCTGGGCTGCTGCTACCAACATCCATCCTAATCATTGTCCATCCTAGGACATTGAAATGCTGGAGCATGTCCAGAGGAGACACACCACGCTGGTGAGGGGTCAAGAGAACAAGTCCTAGGAGGAGAGGCTGAGGGAACTGGGCATGTTTAGCTGGGAGAAGAGGAGGCTGAGGAGGAACCTCATTGCCACCCTGAAAGGAGGGTGTAGAGAGGTGGGTGTTGGCCTCTGCCAAGGAAATAATGACAAGACCAGAGGAAATGGTCTGAAGTTACAGCAAGGGAGGATTAGATTAGATATTAGGAAAAATTACTTGCCTGAGAGGGTGATCAGGCACTGGAACAGCCTGCCCAGGGAGGTGGTGGANNAGACATGGTTCTTCAGGGCATGCTCTAGTGCCCGAGATTGTTGGTTTGTGTCTGTTTGGAGGTTTGTTTTTTTTGTGTTGTGTTTTAGGTTTTTTGTGATTGGACTCGATGATCTCAAAGGTCCATTCCAACCATGAAGATTCTGTGATTCTGTAATCTGCAGAGGTCTAAGATCACCTAAGCAGTGTATTCAGGAGTTAAAAAAGACAACAGGAAGACAGGACGGGCTTCCTCCTGAGAAGCCCAAACACAAGGTTAAAGGTTTCACTAAGAAACTAAAGCACAAAACAGTTTCCTTTTACCTCAGACTCCAGCAAGCTATTACTGCTCTAGGCTGTTTTCAGGTTTGCCTTTCCTTTCCAGAGCTGCTTCCAGGACTGCATCCCAGCACAGGTTCAGCAGGGCAGGGCTGAGCAAACAAGTGCCTGGCACCCTGCAAGCTCTCTGCCGTGGGGTGGATTCTCCTCCCAGTCCAAAGGAGATCAAGCATGCTTTAGTAGCATATCCATAAACCAAACATAACTACCCCAGTCTGATGAATAACAGTTTGCCTGAACTTCGTGGGTTTTTTAGGTCTTCTGTAAGGGATGAGAGGACCCAGCAGTTCATGGGATATTGCAAATAAATTATATCAATTACTGGTTAATGACACATTTGCATTTAGATAATGCATTATAGAAGTTCCAAGCATTTTGCAGACTTGGATTAATGCAATTCTGCACATTCTCTGTAAGAAAAATGATCCCCTCTCCACAACAGTCATGCTGCTGCCAATTCCAGGAATTCAAAAACCGTAACTCAGGTCCCAGAGTACCATGATTGGCTTACAGAGGTCTTAATAAGAACAACAACGTGATTTAATGTCTTTATTCACCTTTTGCTGGGTGACTCATAATGTTTCTTTATAGTTATGAAGATTAGACACTTTTTGAATAAAAGGAGATTTCTCACATATTCATAGAATTGTAGAAACTATCAAGCAAAAAAAAAAAAAAAAAGATTTTTTCACAGTGTGCTGAGAAAAAAAAAATACAACTTTGTCTGAACTTTCCATGTATTCTTCAAATGAATTACCAGCCTCTTTGAAACCACGGAGATATTTAGCTCCTATCTTTAACTAATCTAAAGGATAAAGAGGTTGTTACCGGCCTAAGGACTTTGAGTTATGTTCATGTAACAGAAGTGCGGGTAGTAAATTTTTATGAATGACTTTTGCTGGAAAGTTAAACGGCACACCGAGCAGCTAATGTAGAAAGGGAAGCAATAGATGTCCAACGCCACTGATGTTCACGCAACCTGCTGTGGCAAGACAACAGGAGAGATGGGATGAGGACAGGGTGTTGCTCTTTGTGGTTTTTCAAGAAAACTGCAAAGGGGGTTTTTGTACTTTGTTGACCAAAACATGTCCAGATACATTCCTATTTCTTTTGGAAACATTTTAATTTTTAGTTCAGTCTTTAGATTTCTGCCTTTAATAGGTTTTTGCTGAATTTATCTTAGCTTTGATCTATCTACGTCTTTTGACTACTGGGTTGCATTATTTTTGTTTTTTACTTCTCGTGTTTAGAAACTGAG
Organism: Scolopax mira; assembly: GCA_004320125.1. Taxonomy (NCBI): domain Eukaryota; kingdom Metazoa; phylum Chordata; class Aves; order Charadriiformes; family Scolopacidae; genus Scolopax; species Scolopax mira. Next base: position 39,578 of record BJBW01002799.1, read on the forward strand.
GAAAGCTGGTCAGGAGGTGAGTTGGTCACTTTTGCTGTCCCAGAGGGAGGGTGTTCCCATGAAACCTCAACAGCTTTAAGTGCAAACTTAAGATTGGAGATCTTACATCCAATTCAGCTTCATTTACAGCACCACACAGAACTTTGTACCACCCCGGAACAAGATGTCTGGAGATCTTCCTCTACTCTGCCAAGAAGTCAATGATTTCCAGTGCAGGGGGCAGCAAAGGAATAATAATTTCAACAACTGCAACAGTATTGATTGACCAACTGCAAGATTACCTTTGTTGAACATTGACACTTCTATTAAATCTCTCTTAAAAGATAGTTCTATTTGAAAAGTCTTTTTTTACTAATAATTGAATTTTCTTTACTTAAAAATGCAAATCAGGTTATTTTATTAATCCCCACTAAGACCCCTTTTGCTTCCAATAGCATCTTAACTCAAAAAAGAAAAAAGGAAATACAAGCCTATTGTTTCATTGGATATTCTGGTTATTTTTAAAAACAGGCATGAGAGAAGTAACAGGTTTTGACAATGGTAAAACATTCCAGGTAAAAATAAAAGCTGGACTTGTGTGTATACAGTTTACCTACTGCAGGATTTTTACAGTTAATTCCTAAGAAGTACAAATTGCTCCTAAAATTGGCAACTACATATCACTGCAAGTTTTTACAAAATTAAACTCGGTGAGCATGACAGAGGCAAATTTATTTTCTTTATTTTGTTTTTGTTCTTTATTTTTGGCTGCTTATGGAATCCAGTTTTAAATATGCCACATTTGCAGACTTTCTGCTACCCTTTAAGAATGAATGTCAGTTTTGATGGTTTTAGGTTTGTTTTTCTTTGCTTTTAATATCTAACTACTATGGAAGTTATGTGTGTATTTTTATGCAGAGATTTTCTGTTACTTGCAGTGAGGAAAGCAGTTTGTTGAGCAAGCAAAAGTGTTTGACATAGTAGAAATGTTGTGGAAACACATGGTAGGGAATGGTATATTACTTTTAAATAAGTTCTGCTTAAATAGCATGCCATTATTGACATTTATAATTAATAAAGATTATATCCATATAACATATTAATGCATGTGTTCTTAATTTATTTGTAAAAATTAGATCTTTATCTCCTATATGCTTAATTGAAAAACTATTTTGTATCTTTAGCACAATTCCATGTACCTGCAGTACTGATCTCAATTTGTGTTACTAATTTTTACCCAATCTAAAAAATAATGAAAGATTTTACCAAACATTTCCCTGAAATATATTTTCATGCCACTGAAGACTTCTGTAGGTGACTTTTGCTTCTGTATTTAGACAACTGTGGCTATTGTGTGAGGATCTACACAAGATGACAGCAATCAAGACTTGCTTTTATGGTGGTTTCATTGAAAACTGGAGTTCAGTCAGTCACTAGAAAAGTTCTTTTGGTCAGTGCCATGAAGCATGCGGCTGGTTTTTTGTTGGAAGAGTAAGGCTATTTAAGAGGAGGAACAAAGTTTCTGGACACATGACGGACACATTATTTTATCAGAAGTAGAATTTGGTTCTGAGGACAAGAGCCTTGATCACCCTGTGTGTCCCCAGGAGGGCTTCCATGAGGAACATGTGGGACCAGCCATATTGGTGACAAACAGGGGACAGCTCTTGCCCACAGGAGCCAGCAGGGCTGAGCTAAGTGGGCATCTGGCACAGAGCAAGCCTGCTCTCCCCTTCATTGGCCGATGTTGTCTCAACACTTCTGAATGAAATGCTGGCCCTGTGCGTTGCTACCAATCTAAATAACAATTTATCTCACTCTTTCCATTGCTTTATTGTCCTTAGAGGCAGAAAAGAACCTTTCTGGATGGCTATGTTATGGGTTCCAACCTGCTTCCCACCCTCTTTCACATGCGATTCGAAAGGGAAGACTTACAAAAGGAAGGCAAAAAAAAGGCAAAATCAAAAGAAAGGAAAGAAAGCACAAGGTTCTCAAGGGCCTAAATTATATTGGCTTGAGAGAATTCCAAACCAACAGGTCACTAGCTCACCCCTCCATTTTTCTTTCCAAACAGAAACTTGTATGCTGCTGAAGGTCCTTGCTTGCTGATGTTTGTAGTCATTACTTGTATACGCCCTGCTGGCTGAGCAGCCATGGGCTGGCCAGGGTCAGCTCCAGCTAGCCATCAGAGCCAAAGGGTTAGATGGTAGCCAGGCAGCTGGCTGGGGCAGCACCTCTGGCCGCCTGTTTCTTGATGATAACTTTTGATGCAAAGTCTTGTTGCAAAACAGCAAAGATAACAAAGGAGAGAGAAGCCATATGAAATCAGTGCTACTTACACAGCCCAGGACAGCAGGACCTCAGCGGGCAGAGCAGGCGGACAGGAGTATGTGGCCTTTCAGGTGCTGTGCAGGGAGCCTTCTGCTATGCTGAAATCCTTGCAGATCTATGGAGAGTCACATTAGAAACACTGTGGTTTTTTTCTTATTTACATTTAAAGTGCTTTCATTTTCTTTAGCTGGACTATTAGTTATGATAGACGTTAGCATATACATCAATTGCTGACTTTGGTTTTCTACTTCTGTAAATGTGGTTAATAATCCTGCTTTAAATACACTGCTTTAAATACACATTGCATGCAGACACTGATGTGGCTTCTAGACATACAACTGTTAATCTTGTAGTTCAAGGTCAAAATCTCAACACAATATATAACTATATATCTGATACGCATTGGCCTGCCGTCATGCTAAACTCTCTTTTAAATTGGAGATGGAAGAGTTTCTTCATTTACTTGTATTTCAGAAAACTTTGGAAAAAAACATGCCAAGGAGAGGCAGAATCACTGCAGTAAACACACAATGACAAAGCCTGTCCTTGTCATAGGCACCAACAGAGTGACAGAAGAGTTTCCTCTACCGTGTAGCACACATCAGTCTAGACTGTTGTAACCAAGATCTTCTGAGTCCTGATCCCCAGCAGGATCAGGAAGAAGGATTTTTCCCCTCAAAGGTACCACTTTGGAAACCAGAACTGTCACTAGTATCTGATTCAACAGTGGGGGGTGGAACTTGATGATCTTTAAGGTCCCTCCCAGCCATAACCATTCTATGATTCTATGATCTTGTGTTTTGGCAGCCTTGCAGCAGACACCATCTACCAGGGATGCAGGTGTTCTGCACAGTTCCTACAGTGCTCATAGCAAATCCTGCCTTCCAGAGCCATGTATTTAAAGTGCTTTTGTGGATCTAAACCACTTTGATCCTTTCTCTCTTCTATTTAAATAGAAGTGCTTAATCACCATGCTCATGAAATACTGCAGGTAGGAATTAATAACGTAGGGGCCTTCAGATATGAAGCTGGACCCTGAGCAAGGTTTGTCCGGACCTCTCACAGTTGGCAGGTCTGTAAATTCAAAAGCCACCTCATGGCAGAGCCCATGTTTCTTATCATCCTCAGGTCCCTTGGGGTGTAAGATCCGCTGTGCTCCTCACGGGGGCTGGCAGGGATGGGGGTCACCTACTGCTTCCCAAGGAATGTGCCTCCCAGAATGCAGCAGGATCATTGAGTCCTTCACGGGCATTCAAAATTACATCTTTCAGCCACCTCTGGTAGAAAAAGAGACAGTTCTGCTCTCAGCATGCAGAGGGCAAACTGAGATATGTGTTTGTTAATAACCTGCCTGTAATTGAATCTGAAGCCAAGGAAATGAACAGGAATAAAGTTGTCACTTTTAACCCTGAGGTTACTGTAGCCTCTCTCCAAAGAAATTTTATGCATGAAAATACTCTTTCAGAGCGAATGCAAGTCAAATAGAGGATCTATATGCTATTTCATGGTTTGTAGCCATTTTAATGGTTTTTGGTAATGTGGACGGCAAGTTATGGAAGAGGTTGCCTGAATAACCCAAATGGAAAATTTTACTTGCACAGAAACTTATTTTTTTTTCCATCCAACAGCCTCCAGCTTTAAACAGTTTAGAGGAAAGTTTGTATTTAGTCTCAGTACAATATCTTGCTTCAGTGTGTGACGAAGTGCAGAGCATTTTGAGGTCCCACCCATTGGAGATAAGAGCACACCTTAAAGAAAGTATCAGATGGACCAGGTGAAACCATGACGTATTTCCTATTTATGTGGGAGAATGACATGACTCATTACTCACAAACAAAACAATTGGTATTTAGCCCTTTCTTGATTCAAGAAAAGGGACACTGTCTAGTCCTCAAAATGCCACCAGTGCGAGTAACATCAACTGGACTGCTTGCTTGAGCAAATGTCTGCAAACAGTATCTGCAGGCATCCCTCTTCCTGCTCATTGTATGTTGCAACTCTGAGCATTATCAGGGTTGACAGAACTGTCCTAGACCAGTCACCCCATTTCAGGTTCTCATATAAGATTTTTATCTGCAAGAACACCTGAATCCGATAATCCTTATGAAGGAAAGTTTTGTAGCACTCAGACTATAGAGGTTGTATCCTGCAACCAAACATAAGTATGTAAATTCCTAACTAGGACAAGAGCTGTGCAGTACAAATTGTCTGGTGATTTTCAAGGTAATGCATGAAAGAGATGTTTAGTGCATTTAAATGGAGTATAGTTTACATTAAAACTATTTTTAGTGGTGAAGCATCTCATAAAAAGAAGTGAGTGGGTAAGAAGATGGGTAAGAAGATGGCGAGCTATCAGCCACCATTGACTGTGTCCAGAAACCAGTGTGTAATGGCAGCCAAATATACCAACAAATATGCAATGTAATCAAGGGTACTGAAAGTGGGAAAGAAAATGCTGTTTTATCAGTGTCTAAAACCTAACATCTCGAGTAGTGTGTGCTGCAGCTTCTGCCTCTCAGACGGGAGAGTGTTAGAGAAGCAACAGAGAAGGGCAATAAACACAGATAAATTGTCAGAACAGACCCCTTAGGGGAAACACTAAAAGGTTTGGGACTTTTCAGTGTGGAGAGGAGAAGGCCAAGGGGAAAAAGACTGATAATCTCAGTTTCAAAAAGCTAGTGGAGAAAGTAAGTGAAAACCTACTGTTCATAAGATCCCATAGATGATATCCCTAAACAGTATCTCCTGTGGCCACTTTGCTTTCCCATCTCAGAGACCATATGAGGCTAGAAGCACCACTGGTCCAAAGCAGTAGGGCATTTCTTCTCACCAGGTTCTTAGATTACTTTTTCTCCAGGGGCTGTCTGAACCCCATAAACCAAGGAATATCTATTTGCTTTGCCAAAAATATCAGAGGATGGATTTCTCTATGGGAAGAGCACTTATCTGGTGCTTATCTGTGAGGGGGCATATTTTTTCCAGCACCTCTCTAACCTTCAGTCCTATTTTCCCTCTCAACAGCCTAAGGGGTAGCTGAGACATGGACAGGAGCCCAGCATCCTCCTGCCAAGGTGTTTTGGCATTTATTGATGGATTGTGCCAATACAGATGCCCTGGTCAACTCCATTCCCAGGGCTTCCTTATCTGAGTACAACATTCCAGCCACAGCATAGATGCAGGGGGAGCTTCTCCGGTGGAAGTCCATGGGAGTTTAAGCACATACTGGTGGGACTAGGTGTCTCCTAAGTACAACTGCTGGTGAAAAAATCTGCCATAGGTGCTAGGGGAGCATCCCAGCCCCAGTAGCTTATTTATGAATAGAGCAAGCGGAGGAGGAGCAAATGCAGCCATTCATGCCACAAGACTGCATCAAGGGGAGGAGGAGGATCTTAAGGCACAGAAAATGGAAAATATAATTAAAAAGTGATTACAATGATATTATGGTGGCAAAGCTTGAGCAGATCCATTTAGGCACCATTAGAGAAGAAATACATCCTGAGCACCTTCAGAGCAGAAGTGTGAACCAGAGAAATGCACACACTCTCATGAAAGCCACAGGTAGGCATAGAAATAGCATCGTGGCCATGTGAAAAACATTGTGAGGTCAGCTCTGACTTCAGTGGATGTTAAACCAATTAATAATTCAGTGAAACCCATACAGAGTCAAAGGAGAATGGGTGCAAAACTCAGCAGAGCTGGAGATGCTTTCTCCAGAGGGGTGGTCGTTGTGCCCACCTCACCCCTGCAGGGGAGGTCTGCCTGCCCAGTGCTTCCCAGTGCTCCCCCCAGCTCTCCCATGGCTTGCCTTGCCTCAGGTGGGCAGTGTCAGGTCCGGTGGGGGGATGTGGCATCCTGGGGCTGTCCATACCCACCAGGAGAGCAGTGCCAGTTGGGCAGTAACACTGTACGCAGCACATAGAGGTGCCACCATTGAAGTCAGGCATCACGCAGCCTATCCATGCGACAGTCAGAACTTTCCCATTGAAAATTCCCACCTTCCTTTCCCCTGTTGGCCCAAAAAGCTGTCAGAGTTTGGCTCTAACTAACTGGAGGCTTTTGAGTACCCGCACGCAGAGCCTCTGCTTTCTGTGTGCTGCACTGCTCTGAAATTTGATGTTTCCCTGATGCACAAGCTTGTTGCTCAACCCAGAAGCCATAAATACACAGACACGACTACCACCTAGAAAATAATTTGGTTTGAGAATTGCTCAGGCATTACGTTTCAAAACTTAGAGGAAGTGTGTCACACTGATCATTTTCTTAGCAAATTATTAACCAGTGATGAGACAGTGCTGGGGCTGTAAGGGGAGCCACTCAGGACATGTGTGCTCTCACGTGGGGGTGTGTTGTTCTCACTGTCTGACAGCAGGGAACCCATTGCAGCAAAACTGCTGAAATCATGAGTAATTAGCACACTCAGTTTCAGTGACTCTTGACAAAAACCCCACTACTTGGATTATCACAGAGGATAAATGCAGAAATATTACAGGCCCCTGTCTGGGGTGGTCACTGAGGAAGGAGGTCCTTCCCATCCCAGTGCCTGTAGGAGCTTTGTGGAGTAAGAGGACTGTTAGGAGGGGACAGGTAGGGGGTTGTGTGTCTGGCTGCACACCAACACATCGTGCCTTCACTGGTCATGGCAGACGCTGAAACTCACCCTGTTTCCTGCAATTGTCCAATGCTGGGTCCCTACACCTGCTGGTCACTGGCTCATGGTCTCTTCTGGAAGCAATGGCATGATCAAGGCTCCTCCACAGTGTGTCTGGAGCATAGTAAAGAGCATAAGACATGGTTGTGTTCCCTTTTTTAACTGGAGGGGGCTGCATTTAGAGACCTAGAAGTCACTATAAAAATGTGCCATTCAGTCTGACACATTTAAAAGGGCGGGTGGAAAATGACTAGCAATGCAACATTTAGCATAATTTTAATACAGGATGCCACACGTGCCTTGAGTGCTACCACATGCTTAGCATTGCATGGGTCCTACAAGTGGACAGGCACCAAAAAACCCACATTTTGTCCTGCCCTGTGGGCCTACCCCACTGAACCAGAGCTGGCAGGGACTGCAGGCAAGGTGGACAGTTCTCATTAAATGTTATTTTGTGTGTTTAGATGCCACATTTGTTAAACACTGCCTGCAGCATTTACCCTCCTAACTGAGCAACTGTCTGTAATGAGTCCAGAATCCCTGGAAGTGTTTAAGCCCCATCCCTGGAGGGGTTCAAGGCCAGGCTGGAT
>BJBW01002799.1:47157-58285 GCA_004320125.1 Scolopax mira
TTAAGGTCCCTTTCAACTCAAATCATTCTATGATTATCTCAAATAGAAAAGAGAGTCAGAGGAGGACCAGCCCCACAGTTCCCATCAGCTTTTATCTCCTGTTTTGGTGGATCAGATTCAGGAATGATTTATGCAATACATTCAGCCCCACAGTCTTCAGAGGCATGGCAAATAAGGAGTTGAAGGGCTCACTTTTGAAGATTCAAGAATTTATTAGTCTGAGATCTCTCCAGTAAAACACCATTAGCACTCCTTAGGACCTTGTTTCTCCTCTGAGTGCCACAACTTTCTCTAAAAAGCCTTCCCAGAGAGAAAGAAGACCTGTATCTGATCGTAGAGGCAATACTGCATGGAAATCAACTGCTTCCTTCCTCTGCTGCAACCTTCTGTAGGTCACATTAGCATCACCAGGACTGCTGCTGTCAGGAGCCCTTCATCCCATTTGTATCTGCACTCCAAACAGCCCAAGAGAGACAACTCTGGCCCATGGTCTTTAAAGCTTTCCAAGGGGCTGGTGTTGAAAGGCTCGTATATGTGAGGGTTAAATCCTCAGAGCATCCATTGATTTTATCGCTAATGTCTTTCTTTTACTTGACTAAATATTATCAGTAATTCTCCCAAATCCAAAAGCACGTAGTACCCTGCAACTCCACATAGTGCCTTAATAATGAATAATTCCTTAGTGCAGTTTTGTCCCAAAGCATAAGTAAACCTTTCTTCTTGCAGTTAATCTGTCATGATTAAATTAATTAAAGCTGGACATGCCCCCTGATTCCCTTTGCTGATCTGATCTATCTTCCTAAAAAGAGCTTTTTATAACAGCTATTACACTATAATTGGTATTTTATGTGCTCTTGGACTTTTTTTTTTTTCCTTTTCTGTATTTATTTTATTTTATTTGGACTGCGAGTTTTGCCATTTTGGACCTGGTGCACTCACTGCTGTGACTCACGTATTCCACAGCTACTGCCAGATCTCTGGGGCCGACATTGTAATTATCACATTAGGATCTGTCATTGTAGCCCTGACTTAATAAATAACCAGCGCAGTGATTAGAATCGCTGATTGATCCGTTCCGTGGTTTTGGACACTCATATCTGAGACAAACAGGGGGATTGTGGATATTTAATTCCAGATTAAATTAGTATTAATTACTCATTCCAGGTACACCAGCTGTTATATATAATAAGTATTTCTTTATTTGATAATCTGGTGATGATTGGCTAAAGCTGTGACTCAGATTCAGCTCATAAATGCAGAAGAAAGCCCCGGCCCTTCCTCTGTGCCCACAACGCACTGGAGCCATGCAACACAACAGCAGATGAACAGGGTCCCTTCCAGTTGAAACTCATTAAGCCCTTCAAGAGTGCAACTGGGACATTGCAGTCCCAGGTTGACATCCAGTCCATGGGATCAGGCTAGACCTGGTCCAAAGCAAGAAAAGCCTTGAAATGTGCAGGGTATGGATCTTCAGCACCAGCAACACTGATGTTCTCCACCTCAAAGTTTCCTCCATGCTCTCCATGAAAATTCAGGGCAAGCCAGGAGCCTGCAGGGCAGACCAGGAGGGCGAGTGGAAGGTTGACTGGGGTATGCAGAGATGGAGGCAGCTCTTTAAACTGTTTTGATCCAAAGGCAGAGCTGTGCTCTCCAGTGTGACCAGCCCTGATCCTGAAGCAGCCCCAGAAGACAGACTTGCAGTGATATCTGTTCCCCTCAGGAACAATGAGGTGATACAACATGCTGTGCATGGCCACCACACGGCTCCTGGTGGCAATTTGTGGCAGCTCTCAGGAATGGGCCTATCACATTGTGGGGTTTTTGTCTTTAAAAATCATGTTTTAGAAGGAAATTTTGTTATCCTGGGAATGAGTGGAAGGAGACAAGTGAGGGCATGAAAACTTTAATAGGTAACTCCACATTTTTATGATCCCATCTATTCATCCAATGATGCTGTGAACATGGATGGCTTTTACTCTTAAATGGTGCGTGATCAACATGGACTTTTTATATTTCTTCAAAACTTGTTTCATTTAGATTTATTGAGTCCATAGCTTGACAGACACAGAACAAACTAGGGAAATGTCCTGGTTGTGCTCAGCTATACTTTCAGTTCTCAAAAATAATCTTTAAATCGTGTTTAATTTGTGCAATTTTATTTCCATTCTTGAATGGGGGAAGGGTTATAAGAGTTTAAAAGTTCTGAAAACTAGTGTAGGAGTATCATTCTCTAGACTGCTCTGAGTCAACCTTAAGTTGCATACTGACAGCTCAAAAGCATTCATTCAAAATCCAGCAACAGGAATCTTGTCTGGGCTCTATTCAAAATGTCATTTTCTGTTCTTGCCAACAGCTCGTTCTAGAACAGAAATTCTCTTCCCTTAGAATTGTTTCTTAGAAATTCATGGAGATCTAAGTACCACGCAATCGCAAAGTCATCCTGCAACGTGTGTTTTACCCCTAGAGAACTGTTAAAAGGCATCCCCTCAGCAGAGGCAGTTTTGGGCAAGCACTCAGCAAACTCACTCCTTTCCAGAGCGTTTGGCACACGAAAGCTGCACAGCCCAAGATGGGGAACCCAGTTCTCACCTTATTAGTGTCACTTTTTTGTTGCCTTCATCATCAAGGAAGATGAGCTGGCAGGCTCGAGATCTGGCTTTTCTGAGCCATCTGCAGGCAAAATGTCAGACTGTACCTCTACCTTGGACTCTGCAGTGTACCCTCCAAAAACCACAAATAACACAATTCTGACAAACAGTAATTGAGGATTCAGGCACACAGTGTCAGCTACCTCTGTCCTTTCTGTCCCCAAAAGTAGCATTTCTTTTCATCTCCAAAATTCAGGTAGGGGTACTCATCTACATTTCAATAGTGTTTTCAGGCTTAGGGCCAAATAACTTTTCTAAGAATGATTTATTTGTATCTCTGCCACCACACAACCACATTTGCACATGAGGGACACCGAGCACTCAAGAGTTTTGAGGCTTGCTTTGTGATCCTAGGTTGCTAAGTAGCCTGTGTTCAGAGATGTAAGGAATCCTCACCGCACTTGTCATGGAGCAATCTCATCCAGCATTCAAAATATTTTCTCAACTTGAAAAGATTCATAGGGATTTCCCACTGAGGCTCAAAGGCAGTCGTATATTTTATTTATTTTATTACAAGGCATGTAAGTAAAAACTTGCATATCTGAAAAAAAGATATTAGATAGAAAACAGTAATAAAATTAATGTTATTCTTTTAAGAAACTTGGTAATAAATACATTTCCCTTCAACATTAAAATGCTTGTTATTTTGCACAACAATAAATACAGCATAGCTCTGGCATAAAGAAAGGCCAAGGCTGGATACAAGAAGTCCATGTGGTTTCTTAAAAAAGCTCAGGTGATTTATAGAGGTTTGGCATCCTGCACTTGATGCACTTTGATACAACTTGCACTTTGATTTTAATTTTACTATGATTTTTAAACAGTCCCATAATATGAAAATATGAGAGGAAAATTTGTTTGGTTATAGGATTTTTCCTTTAAATATTTTCAAAATAAGAGATGTGTAAACTCATTAAAACCAATCCTTGAAATAAAAATTAAAAAGTGTCTTGGTGGCTATTCTACAAAAATGCAGATTTTTCAGCTGTGGGTGCTCAAGCCTGACCAGCCAACTGGCAAAAGACCAGTCCCCAGTCAGTTCATCAATTCTTTACACAGTTTTAAAAAAGAAATAATAATAACAAGGAGAAAGACTAAAGAATGTAATATTCACTTCCCAAGTCATGATGGTTTGAGGTTCTTACCCTATTATCCAAAGGTGAGAGGAGAAACAAGAAGTATATTCCAGAATGCTTCCCAGCATAACTTTGGGTCATTCTGGTCTATACTTTTCTTTTAAAACTACCAACAAAAAAAAAAAGAGAGAGAGAGAGATTCCCATGCACTGTGCTGTTCTTATGCCAGCACGTATCATCACAATCACAACTGTGAACCTAAGTCACTTTGATAGCCCAATCTAATATAGATTGATTGATTGTCCCACGACATAGTTAGGTAACGTCCACAAAAAGCCACAGGCTGTGGCAGAGTCCAGCGTTCTTAAAGTACTGATAGGTCATGGCAAGACTTGGACTTGAGTTTGAAGGCCATGTTCTTGTTGTTCTTGGCAACTATCTTGCCCCAAAACCGCCTGGCTTTTTTGGGGATGCTCTCTCTCCGTTTCTGGTACGCCAGCCGCTTCTCGTTCTTCTCCTTGCTGTCCCTCCGGAGCCGGACTTGCCGCACGATGCCCTCGAACAGCTCCTTCACGTTGTGCTGCACAGCTGCCGAGGTCTCGATGAACTTGCAGTCAAACACCACGGCACAAGCTCGTCCCTCTGCCAAAAAATTGCAAGGTGGGAAGATGTCAACGAAGCGCCCCGAGCAGGGGGGAGGCAAAGCGGCCGCAGGCTGCCACGTGCCAGGAGCCAGAGCCACCAGGGGAATTCCTCAAGCCTAATATAGGCACGGATAAGTCTTTAATCACCCAGTGCTGCCTGCTAGCCAATGATTCATCTGCTCTGTGTCACACTCCCTGCCAAGCAAGGGGGGAGGAAGCCCAGTCCCCATCATCAGCTGTGAAAGGAGCTGGGGCTGATCGACTGGCGAGGAGACAATGAAGGCTGAGAGGTCAGCCATGACTCAAAACCACCTGGTCATCTTACGTGCCGACTCCCTCAAGTCGCATTAGAGGGTGATGACAGCAGCCTCCATGTGCACAGCACAACTCTTGTCCCCACAAGAGGCAGATCTTGGCCTCCTCCCTGGGTCGTGGGTGCAAAGCAGGGTCTTGGGATGGGAGCAACTTTGGTGTGAATATCTACAAAACCATTCAATCAAGGCAGAACTCTGCCTGTGGCTTCAGAGGTACATCTGAAAACAAAGTTCTTATCTTTAGTTACATGAACCTAAGTTAAATTTGACAGCTGCCTTTCACACACAGGCCAGTCTACTTTGTCTTCTGGCTTGCCATGAACTGATCACCACAATGACTAAAATAACTTGAATGCATCTGCCATCTTTCAAAAGATTTTTCAAGTGGGACATAGACGAATGAGAAGACATCCCTGGGCCTCCGATGTACTCCTCAGTTCAACAAATTAACTTGGGGCAAATGTGACAGAGGAACCGTGCACATTCTCAGTAGGAAAAAAAAAAAAAAAAAAAAAAGTAGTAGAGAGAAGAAATTGCTGACTGCAGGAACCTATGTTTCTGATGGGCCAAGATGAAATCATCTAATGTATTGCTGTGTGTTATGTCACCTAAGCCTCAGGGAAGGGTCTCCAAGAAGAGATATTATGGACTGCAGACCTTGGGAACTGGCAGGTCTCTCTACTCCTGCTTGTGGGCTTCGTGCTCCCCAGGCTTTGGGAGAGTGGCATGGGTTGGTTATTCTTTTGCAGGCAGCTGGGAGGGCTGTTTTAGCATCCCAAAGCAAGACCTCACCTGAAAGGTGCACAATTCCTCCCTAGACTACAAAGGGTGAGAGGGAATTTTAAGTTATCAGGGAGAGATAATCTTTGGCAGCAGAATAAAGGGTGCTAAACACATTGTGCATAAGCAGATATTGGAAGCCCAAAAGGTTCCTGGTTACCAGAGATATCACATCCTGCAGTGGTCTTACACCAGGAGCTGGAAGGGAAGAAATTTATCCTGATTTATGATGTTACTTAATAAATTTAGGTAAGGGATTATCTGATATGTAACAGTATTATCAAGGGAGGCTTAAAGACCTGCCATACCCCTCCCGGTCCTCTGCCCTCTGGTCCAGTCCTCTGCTGTTTTATTGCTCTTATTGCCCAGTCCTGATCCCTCAGCCAGAGCTCTGCGTTTCCTTCAAAAGCTACTAGATGACTCTTAACGTTTACATGGGTTTTATCCTCATCACTTTCCTTACCTGCCACTGAGACTTCGCGGCACCTGACAAGATCACTTTTGTTGCCAACCAGAATAATGGGGATGTCTTCTTTCTGGCGTGCCCTGCGGAGCTGTATTCTGAGTTCCGAGGCCTTCTCAAAGCTGGCTCGGTCTGTGATGGAGTAGACAATCAGGTATGCATCTCCCACTTGCATGCAGTGGTCTCGAATCCATTCTCCCTCACGCTGTGGAAACGAAACAGTCAGACATCGTTATGCCCAGAAGAAAAGATTTTACTTAGAAAGTATAACATTAGAGAATCCAAATACATTCCTGCTGTAACTGTAATGGGTACGGTTTGGATCACAGTTATACTAAAAGTAATTCCAATGCGGTGATGGTATGAATACTTCACCACAAAGGAGGGCAATACTTCCCCCAAATAATTAATTGTGCTGACTTTAGATTGGAATGAACACAGTCTGGAAAACAGCTTGAAAGTTTTGTTTTATCATTAAAAAAATAAAGAAAGCTTGTGTTTCTCAGGCTCATGCTTCAGAGCTATTAGGCATGCTTGGCCTGGGGTGGGGGTGGGGTTAATCCCATATTTTCCCTGAAGTCAAAGTATGGAAAATAACTACTTTCTTTCCCAAAAAATGTCTACTTTTGATATTAGCAGTGATTCATATGCGTTTTTATTTCGGCCTTTAACTAGAGCGAATTAAAGTACCTTATTATCCCACATGTCGAGCAGTATAATGGTTGCGCTTTCCCCATCCACCATCAGGGTTCTTTCATATGTGTCTTCTGGAAAGAAAATCAGAAAGATCGGTAATATATTATTTTGTGGCATCATGTACATTACCAAAAAAAAAAAAATAAATCTGAATATGTGTAATTTGCTCACAGTTCAAGTTATTGAGCCAAATTTTATGCTGGCTCTCATTCAGTTCTTTCCTCATTTCCATCAGCACTGAACCTGCCCTCTGTTCATTCCTGGTTGTCTTACTTTTCATGATATATGAAGAGGCTGAAAGAGCAGGAAACGAAATGTTCATTATTTTGGCTGATATTCTCTTTATCTTATGTGGGAGAGAGAAAATAGAACCAGTGGAAGAAATAACCAAATGCTGAACATTTGCCCCATGGGAGCCGCAGAGTCCAGCGAGGCTGAGTAATGGAAAATATTTGCTTTCGCTTTAGCAGGGACAGTTTACGGGTGAACAGTCACTGCTGTTGAGAGCTGTAGAGCTAACAACCTACCAAGCAATGAGGACAGGGGGCTGCGAGACAAGAGATGTGATTTTTAGAGAGGCTGAGACTTCAGCTGCCTCCTACTTCTCCCCCCATTTTGCAGTTTGCCACATTACCTTTGATGTCAAAAAGCAAAGGAATCAACAAACCACAGCAGTTCAGTTATTCTGTACTGAGGCCACAAAAATTCGTACCTAGATTATAAACCCCATGTGACAAAGTTCTGTTTAGGCCTGGGGGTGGGGGGACTGTTCCCACTCATAACTTCTATCAACCCTTGTGAAATCTCAGTCTTGCTTCTGCTTCAGATACTAGTCTCCCTTCTTTCCCCCCAACCAGGGGTATGGACCCATCTCTAGTCTTGTGTGGAGAGTCAGGGAAAAAAGCCAGGCTTAGGGCTTCTGAGCAAATCCTGCAGTGTTCAAGGGGTCTGTCCCAACCATACTTGTAGATAGGACTGTGTCTTAACCCTCGCCTCATAAAATTACTGTTGGGCATTAATGGAGTGAACTTTCCCCTGAACTGTAATCAGAGCCTTTCTTCCAAACCAGGAATCTACATCCATGTAAAAAGAATGAGGCCAGAATATTTCACATCTCAAATAAAATACAAGAAAGAAGACAGGCTTGACACAGCTTCAAATGAAAAAGGCAAAGTTTATCAAGTGGGGCAGTTTCCCTTGGAGGCCCAATAGCATGACACTTGTGTTCACAAGTTACTCTTATAGTCAGTAGCAAAGCCAGTCCATAAAAGCAGCTGTACTCCTCCTTGCTACCCTGAAACTATTCTCTCTTGTAATAGAATTTCCAGTTTGCAAGCTAAGGTTTGAAGAACAGGTCCTTCAACTGACCGAGCACCAGCACAGGAACAGGTCCCATGTCCACCAGCGGGAAACATCCAGAGGACTGCTTCCCCACTCATTACACATGGACAGGTGACAACTATGTAATCACACTCCAAAATATATTATGACCAAACAGTAAATATTCAGGACTGATTTGCACCTTGCTCAATCCTAAGGAACTTCCGTAGGATATAAAGCACACTGAAAGTGAGCAATTAGTTCATCTCATGCTTATTTCCAAGATGACACTTTAAAAAAAAAAAAAAAAGAGAGATATAACAACGGCAAGTTTTCCAATACCTCAGCAGAGCTGGCCTTGAAAAGTGTAGTTTGTGTAGTTACCCCTACACTCCAGGCAATATTGCTGGGAGTATGAATAAGAGAGAAAACCATCTCATGAGAGAAAACCTTCGCATGAAGGAGGATAAAATTGTCTGAGAAGGGTGTGCAAAGCGATCAGCTGCATTTTCTGACTGCTTGCCCAAGGGTCCTATCTCACTCAGTGCTGCAGTACTAGGAAACCTTTCATCAGAGATACTCCAGGATGAGAAGCTGGTGGTATTAGAGGAAAAGTAGTGGTAGAAGCTGAAGATACAGCACTGAGTGATTCAGAGTGACTTCATGAGGGAGACCTCATCTATGTCTACAAGTACCTAAAGGGTGGTTTGAGGGAGGATGGAGCCGGACTCTTTTCAGTGGTTTCCAGCAATAGGACAAGGGGCAATGGGCTCAAGTTGGAACATAAGAGGAGGGATTTTCCTCAAATACGAGGAAAAATTTCTTTCTGGTGAGGGTGCCAGAGCCCTGGAAGAGGCTGCCCAGGGAGAGTGTGGAGTCCTCTTCTCTGGAGATCTTCAAGCCCTGTCTGGATGTCATCCTGAGTGATGTGCTCTGGGCAACTCTGCTTTGGTAGAGGAGTTGGACTGGATGATCTCTAGAGGTTCCTTCCAACTCTGACAATTCCATGATTCCATGAATCTAACATCCCCAGAGGCACCAAGCACTGTGCCCCCAGCCTGTGACAGCAAGCAAGGAAAACGTGGGTCCAACCTTCCCGATGCTGGGCTGTATTAAATCCTGGGTAAAACCTCTCCTAACTGGAGAGGGGAAGACACAAAAAGCTGTCCTGTCTGCACATCACTGAGGGTTGGAAGAGAAGAAGCCCAGAAACTCCCTGTGCTTAGCACTTGCACCATGGTAGAGGCAGGAGAGGGAAGGGACACAGGAGAGATGAGGACAGCCCCGCACGCTGACAGTAAAACCAGCCTGTCCTCTGAAGGTGACAGTGTCTGCCTCCTTAGAGCCACAGCCTTTACACATCGACACCTCACACACAGTACAGCTCAGGGCTTGGTGCCACAGCTTCCCTTTCTGCATGACCTGATCTTTGGGATGAAAGACCACTTTGTAATTCCAAACAAAGCAGAGGAGGGTAGCACGAGGGAAGCATTTAAAAAAAACCAAAACCTACCCTATAGCTTGTGCCTTTTCCCCCTGTTTGGGCAATAGGAATATTTCTACACTGCTGAAGGACCTTTCTGTGGTTTTCCCCTGGGGAACCCATGCTGGGTGAGAACATATATTTTACTCAGACTCCATCAAGCCTATGCTGAGGTACTGTGTTTATACTGAAAGGCTGAGATGATTTCTAATGGTAAATATTTTGGAGGTGACTGAAGGACCCATCAATGGCTTTTTCTTTATATATTATATCTAAGCATTTCATTCTCATAGACCAGGAGGACCTGCAGCTTTTCTCTCCCCCACAGAAAGCTAAAGTCAGCCCTGTGGAGCCAGTGGTGACACAAATGTTGGACCAGCATGAAAGCTGAACCAGGCTCCCGTGTAGCATCATAACAAGCAGGAATAGGGCAGCTTCCAATAGGGATATATTAACATGAAATAGCATGAGAATCTGAATTGTTCACTTTCAGAGACTTTCAATCATCATTAGTGAGTATCTTACTCCTCTTATTTTGCTTCCTTGTTTTCTTCAGAGAGATTCAGAGTGTGCTGAATCAGTTCTGACAATCAGACCCAAAGAGTCATTACCTCGGTTTTGAATTGAACAGCCTCTCTGATTTTCTGCGCCAATTACTACTGGCAGGGCTGATTGCAAACACCCCAGGGCACCACGACCTACCTCCCAACACTTCGCAGTCGCTGTCGATGCTGTCGTGCACCCCGGCAAAGATGTTGGCGAGCGAGGACTTGCCTACGCCATGCTCCCCGATCAGCACCACCCGGTAGCAGCTGCTGCAGGACTCGGAGGAGATGACGGAGTCGGACGACTCCGAGGACCAGCTCCTTCTGTAGTACTCATCAGGGCTGATGGTGTAGCGCTTCTGCGGGTTGTACTCGTTGGAATCTCTCTGGACCAGCAGGTTCTTCCCGTCAGCAGGGATGCTCCACCGCTGCTGCTGCTGCTGCAGGCTGCTGTTGTGGGTGCGACGCATGGTAACGTTGTTGAGGGTCATTATTTAGCCCTAAGTGAGAAACAGGGGGGATCACAGGCATTAGAAAAGCATTAATGTCATCTTACAAACTTCCAGGCAGCACATTTTCTGCTCTTCTATAGAGATCTAGTAGACACCAAAAGAAAAGCGAGACCTTCTGCACTCTTTCACAGCTGCTGGTACACAAAGAAATATTTCTAGTTAGTGAGTCAGAGGCTTTTTCCTAGCATGATACCACCCTCATATGTTAAATCCTACCTTTGTTTAGCCTTTACAATCTTGGTGTAGCCCAGCCCCTGAGAGGCTGCTGTGTCCCAGGAGGAAGAGGAAGGGGCAGCGTTCACCAGGGCTGTCCTACATGGGAATTGCATCCCTGCTGAGAGGCAGCCTACAGCACAGGCAGCACCTACAGGTACTGCTCCCCATCCTTTGTGCTTAACTGGGGGCAAACAGAGGCATCAGTCCCAGTTGCCTCCAACCCCCCAGTGCAGCTGAGTGTACAGCATCATTCACCTTGCCCCAGCTAAGAGCTGAAACTTTGGGGAAAGCAATAAGGCATCACTCGCTGCACCCTGATTTGAGAAAAGAGCTATGCAAGCAAGTCTTGCTGTGATGGGATGGATTTGAGTCTTCTCTACAGCCAAGTAAACAAAGACAGTGGCTTCAGACAGTGGCTTTTTGGCTAGTAA
>BJBW01002800.1:9678-33156 GCA_004320125.1 Scolopax mira
CTCTTCTCCAGGCTGAACAACCCCAGCTCCCTCAGTCTGTCCTCATAGCAGAGGTGCTCCAATCCCCTGATCATTTTAGTGTCCCTCCCCTGGACCCGCTCCATCAGGTCCATGTCTTTCCTATATTGAGGGCTCCAGACCTGCACACAGTACTCCAGGTGAGGTCTCACCAGAGCAGAGTAAAGCAGAAGAATCACCTCTCTGGACCTCATCTGCTAGCAATGCATCTTCTAATGCAGCCCAGGATGTGATTTGCCTTCGGGTCTGTAAGTGCCCACCACCTGCTCGTGTCCAGCTTCTCATCTACCAGCACCCCCAAGTCCCTTTCCTCAGGGATGCTTTCTAATACCTCATCCCCTAGTCTGCACTGATGGCAACTGGTATTAGCAACTGGTAGTTAGAAACTACAGCCCTTGAAGTCTTTGACATATCCAAGAAACTGGAGCTATATCTTGTGGCTGAAATTGAACTGTGTCACCAAAGATGTTATCAGGGGAAATGCAATTACCTTACACAGTATATGTGTAGAGTGAGCATATGTGCTTATGGATGTAAATATGTATTTTCACTCATCACCTGCTGTCTTTACCTGGCATTTTCTCTCTGCTTTGTTTGCTTTTCTTTCCTGACACTAGCAGGATTTAGGACAGTAAATGCACATTGATGCATGTTGGATCTGCCACTCTTGTGATGGATCATCTACACTGAGAGCATGTCTTCACTGCAGGCTTAACTCAGGCTCCCACTCACATTTAAGTACAAATCTCTCTGTCAGCAGCACACTTAAACTTTTCACCTGGACTTATCTGAGCTCCAAACAGATGTCTGCTGGCCCTTCATGGGGCACAGGCCAAAGCCAAGGTGCTGCTGAAAGGTGGTCTCTGAATATACAACTCAGCAATACAGCCATGCCCTGCCCAGTCCAGCTCAGGGAATGGCTGCAAAGTGCTGTGAGTGAAGGATGCCACCAGTGGGGCTGGCAGGCTCTGCATTGGATAGGTTTGAGACCAGGTGCTCTGTTCTTTCAACCAGAGGAGAAGCTGGTGCTTCTGCTGGTGTTGTTGGCTCCAGAAGCTGCAGCCCCTCCGCAAGTGTCAACAGGGATTTAAAACCCTTTCCTCTGCATTCCCCCACACTGCTCTTCACTGAGTTCAGACCACCACACCTCCCTACACACTTAGCTCATGGGTGTGCATGCTCACATCCTGTGGTGCGAGACTATCATCTTGATGTTAACCAAGGGACCGATTGGATTCTCTGTCCCAACCTGCATCCTTTTAGGGGACCTGCTCAATCCCTGATAGATCTTTTGGCCATGGGATTAAATTTGCCCCTGAGTCCATACTGAGAAGCCACAGGGAGGTCTGCAGATTAGAAGAGAGTTGTAAACTTCTCAAGGAGCCTGTAAGCAATGGGAGGATTTTCCTCAAGCTCTAGAAGGCAAAACTTGCTCTTCCTTTGATAGGGTCATGTATAGCTTTAATTTCCTTTTTGTTTAATTGCCATGTCACAAACTGTGTTTCCTAATGGGAAGTTACATACACAAAATGTTTAAAGTGTTTCTCTACTGGGGATGCTTTGTGTGAACAGCACTTCAGTGAGACACAAACTGCTCCATGTTGCGCAAGTGAATAAAAATGACCTGAATCCCTGGTTCTGATATACTGACTAACTACTGTGAGTTTTCTGTATTTTGTGCCTGGTTTGAAGTGCATGGAAGTTATTGGGTTTTATATTTATTATTTAACAGACTTCTCCTGGGAAGACAGCTTTGGACTCTTTAGTTGGTTCAGCTGTATTTTTCAAGAACAAAAAGCTCACAAAACTGTTCCTTTTGAAAGGTGCATTAATCAAAAAAGGACTTGATTTTTTTAAGGTTCAGTTTTCACATTTACAGTTGGAAAGATCATTCATAAGGAATCATTTGAGGAGTTTAGCCTTTTCCTTTATAGACCTGCTGCAAATTTCACAGGTACATGCATTAAATTTTTGTGCATATTTCAACATGAGTATTTTTAGAGTGATGCAAATAGCCTTTTGTGAGTAGTCAAAATCTGAAATGCTTGTTGTATTACTTAGCGCACAATTTGTTATTCCTGAGTGAATCTTGTAGCAGTGGTGATTACAAAATATGCAAGAAGCCCCAGTGATACCAGCAATTCTTGCATAACTGCTAACCCATATGAACATTTAAGAAGGACAGACATTTGTTAAAGAAACGCAACTTTGTGTATCCCAGCATTTGGGAACTGGGGTTGTTTAATCTGGAGAAAAGGAGGTTGAGGGGAGATGTTATTGTTCTTTACAGCTATCCAAAGGGAGGTTGTAGAGAGGCGGGGGTTGGTCTCTTCTACCAAGTAACAAGTGAAAGGACAAGAGGAAATGGTCTTAAGTTCTGCCAGGCGAGGTTTAGATTGGATATTAGGAAAAATTTCTTCACCAAAAGGATTGTCAAGGACTGAAACAGGCTGCCCAGGGAAATGGTTGAGTCACCATCCCTGAAGGTATTTAAAAGACATATAGATGTGATGCTTAGGGACATGGTTTAGTGGTGGACTTGGCAGTGCTAGGTTCATGGTTGGATTTGATGATCTTAATTGTCTTTTCCAACCAAAATGCTTCTATGATTCTATGATTTCCAGGGCTTCAATATTTCTTCAGCTTGTGTTTCATAGCATCAAGTAAAATCAGTTGCTGGGCAAATACTGTTGTTACAGCTGAGCTTTTTTATCTTTTTTATCTTTTTTTTTAAAAAAAAATCTTTTTTTTTGTTACTTAGTTAATACAAATAGTTGACAAAATGACAAAATAAAGTCAATTTTTCTTATTCCCATGCTCTTTTTATTATGATCTCAATAAGTTAATAACTTCTATTAAATTCCATAAAAAAACAGAGAACATCTGGTATTTGACTTCTTAGCAAACATGGAGATCAAAAAGAAGCATTTTTACCTTTATCCAGCTGACTGCACCATCCTTGGGCAATGAGCAATGAGCCAGGGTCTGATCTGCTTCCTCAGCTGCCTCAAACTGCAACAGGCCTTAAAAAGAGACTTTCTAGCACTAATGGTGTTGAAATTAAACCTTCAGAGGATTCATTCAAGTTGAAAGTTTGAATATGTTGACGCACAAGAGGCAAATGCGCTTTCTCTAAAGACTTTATTCTGCAGCATGGTCAGGAACTAGCAACAGCCTTGAGTTAATTGAATGCAGTACATGAGAGAAGTATAACGTAGCATCCAGACGCAATACAATATATTCAAGTATTTGTCCATATGTAAGTAGTTAATTGACTGTGTTGCTAAGAAGCACAATTCAAGGTTATTTTATTATCTTGAGCACAAAGCTGTACAACTACAAAATCATACAGGTTGCAAAATACATTTATGGACAAGATAGGTTGAACTACTATGTTGGAAATGGCAATGAATTTTTTTGCACGTTTCATCTTACTGTACCTTCCATAGCTCAGGGACAGCATCTGGTGCTTAGTGAAATCCTTGTTCTACTTAGTTCTTCTACTAGGAGGAATGACGGTAAATGAAATTGTGTGCAGTTTCCAAGGGCATACATTCATGCTAAAAACAGTTCAGATTTAGAGTCATGATTCTTGACCAGTCACAATCATTCACATGATTTAAACCTCTCAAAAATAAAGAGATGTTAGAAAAAGCACACCAAAAATGCTGTACAGGGGTTAGTTTCTTCCTCCTCCTTTTCTAAACCTTTTAAACACCTTTTCTTTGTGACCATGAAGTCTAGAAACTTATATAAAAGCTGAGATTCTCCTGGAAAACATTACTCAAAGGTCTGTGGAAAGTGCTGAAATTTCAACACATTTAATGAAATGAGAGAAAGATTCTCTTTTTATTTCTACCCAAGCATCCATCTGCACTGTGCAAGGCTGATATGAAGATGGATGTGGAAGTAACACTCCATCTTACACTGCCTTTTTAAGGTCTAAATACACAACACCGCATAGGTCTTGCTGAGCTAGAAGATTTTGGATTTTTGAACTGGGTTTCTGATTTTATTTTTTTTTCTGTCAGCCATCAGTGCAGTGGCAGCCAACATGGCACTGGATGAGGAGCAACCCGGGGGATTGGGCAGATGGCAGACAGGACTGCAGGGTGTGTGGATGCTCCACCAAACTGTGTCTTCTGGCCTCGAGAGTCACCAGTGCAGGCAAGTGGCTGCATCCACTCCCAGCCATTCAGTGCCAAGCAAAGCCCATCTGCTCAGAGATGCTCCTGTAACACCTTGGGCTGCAACGGTGAGGAGGGGGCAAAAGGGTCAAAGAGAAGGTTGTACTTTCAGGACAAAGCTAAACCTCATTAAAAGCATATATCATTTCTTTACCCCTTTCTAATGTGCAAACACACTACACTTGGAAAAGTACAATTTATGTGTCTGTGTGTAGCTGGAGGAAATGACATAATGTGAAAATTATAACTAGCTATAACTTAAAGTGACGAGGTAGTTACAAATGCTGTTATACAGTATTTGGCACCTTAGTTCCTTCTAATTCAGGGAGATAAAAATCTTGCAAAACATCTCAAAAAGCTGTTATTTTTAACAAGTGACAGGCTAATCCTAGTAAATAATGGCCATCATCTTTTAAGCAAATGAAATAGCACTATGATCTTAGAATGAGTGTTAGATAGGAAAAACTTTCCTGTAATGAGTATTTGAGGGCTAAAAATGGGATTCATTGGGGAAGTAAAATTATTATAAATTATGAGTAGCTTCAGGAAAGCAATTTCCATCCAGAAGTGTTACCTTGTCTATCTTATCTATGCATTAGATGTAGTTTGTCTCTAACTAAGAGAATGAAAGCACGCCCTTTACATCTTTGGTTATAGTGTCTGTATCAGCTAATCTCCCCCGAGAATGCCAATGTTGTGGTTTCCTCTAATATATTGAAAAAGAAAATGGATTGCATATTATTGTATATGTTCTCAGATTTTTTCTTGGAATTTGACAAAAAGTTCTAAGAGTTTTCACATTATTGTTGAGACCCTAAAGCACTGCAGAGAAGCTAAGAAATGCATCATACTTAATAAGAGAGGAAATTGAGGACTTGAAACAGAATGATAAAGGAAGAAAAACATTGATGCCTGAATGATACTATGACTGTTATGTTCCATTACAGAAATTAAAATAACTTCAGCTTGGATTTATTATTGAAGAAAAGTAGATGTGGGACTAAAACCCAGAAAAAAAGCAAAACTGAAACATTGCACACAAAAAGCCTTCGGCAGAGAGAAGGCACTGATCAAAACACAAATTGCATTTTTAAAGTATTTCTAATTAAAATGTCTCCTTTAATATGAACAATAATACAAAAGAAGTATATTTGAAATTCAAAGCAGGTTTATTACCTATAGCAGAGCTTGTAGATGCTAGTTAAGGAGTTATGATTTATAATATCCAAAATTAACTCACCTATGAACATGTCTGTTAATAATTTTGTTAATGCATCTGACATTTTGGTACCTGAGCAACATCATACCTTTTTATCTGGGGAAAAAAATAACAGCCAAGAACCTGTGGAGAGTTCACATTTTTAAAGGATGCTCTAGCCCAAACTATTTTGACACAGCCACCTGCAGTAATTGCCCAGCTTGGCTATTCATTAACCCCTTATTGAATTTTGTTTCCATGACAACTTCCTATATTATAGCATCTTATAAACTCAGTAGAATTCAGCCATCAACTTAAAACACCTAAATGTTTCTCTGAGTTGCATCTCTTGTTTCCTTGGCAACTTCCTCTCAAGTCACCTTAGGATATTTCAAGGCACCCAAGACAAATTCCATTGCATTGATCTTTTTAATGAATTTACTCTGACCTGCACGTTGTACCAAACTTAAAATATTAGATGACAGAATCTTTATTGATTTCATTCAAATGCTCCTTCTCAGCCAAAATCCAATTACTTTGCCCCAGTGCGTACATTTTCCCCATTAAGGCTGCAAAAACAATGCTGTAAGGCACTATCTATACGTACGCAGACCATTCTGAAGATTAAAAACAACTTTGCATACTAAATGCAATATTTCTGACAGAAACAATGACACTTTTTTTGCTACTCCAGAGAAATGTATGGTTATTAACACAAATTCTAATGAGAAAAGGTGAATGCAGAAAACACCACAAGAAGCACTGACACTTGCATTCTTTCTGGTACATTGTAAATGCAGTAAAGAAAAATACCAAAATACAGGAAAAACATCCCAGATGCTAACCTTTCTCCTCCTTCCTTCCCCCCCCGGCCCCGTACTTTGCTGACCTCAGCCCTGGTTTATCATCTTCCATGCTTCTCATGGCTTCCTGTTGTCTCGTTTACTGAATATGCTTCACTCTAAAATAAAAATAAAACCAAAACCAAACCAAGACAACACAACGAGTGCAGGGGCTGATTTAGTTTTTGTGTAGATGAATATGGGAATATATTTATGAAACCATTAAAGTTAGCACCCGCAGTGTCCTTTGTGGACATCTTTTTCAGATCCCTCCTGCAAGGATAATTTGCTCCTTTCAGTGATGTTCTGGAAGGTTTTGTGTTTCAGCTTTGTAAATAGTTTGAATGTTTCCGCTTTGCTATTTTTCAGAGGAATAGAGATCTGAAGTCAAGAGAGCGCTTGCTTGCTGCTTTGCCAGCCTTTAACAGCATCTGGTTTTGGAGCCAGCGGAAAATTTGTATTCATGTTTATATCCACAGAGGCTCAAGGTTTAGGAACAGGTGTTGACTCTGGTAGGATGCTTCAGTCTCCTAGTTCTTAAAATTTCTTCACAAGAGTGAAATAACCCTTCTTACATTACAAGAACCATTTCCTTTTCTGATGATGTGTGACTGAGATGAGCTGGCTCAAGCCAGAGCAATTTTCTGAGCATGTCTGACTGGGGTTTTAATCTGAACCAGTCAGCCTTACCCAGGAAAGATGTTTTGGGTAGTCTTTTTTGGTGAAGATTCTTTAAGTCTAGGTCCAGTCTAGTGCATGTGAGATCAGAAGGGGAGGAAGAAGCAATGGAAGAGTAGAAGGACCATATTTTTACTACTGTGGAAAATGGTTGTCATGGTATCAAGAAATACAATTATTTGTATAAAAGAAATTGAATTGCTGCTGACAAAGAGATGAATGAAGGATGTTTTAAGAGGGAGGAGTGATTTTACTTATTTGAAGTTAGGCTTGGTGCTGAGGAGCAACCTCTGTCGAAACTAACTACTTTAAGATTTTAAAAAGCCTATCAAACAAACAGACCTTAACAGAGCCCTGAATCACATTAATGGTAATTGACAGATGTGTGACACTTGAAAAAAAGATTTGAGACATACAGTTATATGTAAAAAATAAGTAACAATGGCTGTGTAAGAGGTAACTGGAGGTGAGTAATTTATACCATTCAAAAAAGTATTAGTAATCTGTTTGCCTAAGCCAGAACAATCATTCCTCTACCTGGTGTCTGTTGCTTTCTTATTTTTGCCTGGCAGGAAATGGTCCTTTGAAGACTTAACAGCTTGTCTAATTTTCTGCATGTTAGAAGTCTCATTAAGTATAATAAATTATTAATGCCACAGAGATTATGGTAGAAAGCATTTGTTGGATCAGAGCTAGAAGTGTTAAGGCCTTCTGGAAAAAGCTGTGGCTTCGTTATGTCTGTACACCAACAGTTTACTGGGACCCCAAGCTTGATAGCCTAATAGCTTTGGGTGTGCTAAATAATAACATTTGTAAGGACTAGATTATATGATGAATGTGTAATTTCAGCAAATTTAAAATGCTGGGCAAATAAAATGCTATTAAACTTCCTTGTTTCTTGAGCTGAAATCGATCTTTTTTTTTTTTTTTAAAAAAAAAAAAGAATTGCACATAGTCTTTCCAAATCTCAAATGCACTTCATAGTGCTTGGTAGATGACTTGCACTGCCAAGTCTTCCTCTTATGCAGAATGCACTTTAATTAGGATTTTAATGGATTTCTTATGTCACCATTCAAGGTTATAATATGCTGTTTTCTCTGGTGTTTTAAGCTTAGTGGTAAAATATTAATATTAAAATTTTAGTAGAATCTGTTCTTTGAAAGTATTTTTTTGTTCTTGCTTTTCTCAGAATAATTGTTCTCTGATGCACAAATATTTCAACTTTATTTAGGTGGGTGTATCAATACATGACAGACTGTGATTGCCAGAGGGGATTAAAGGACTAAGTTCAGGAAAGACTGTGAAAATCTTCCCAATGATTTCAGTTGACTTTGGATCATGCTGGAGCAAATATTTTAAGACACTCCTCTTCAGTTCCATATTGACACTAGTGTTATGACAAGTTCTTAGTGAGCTAAGGTACTTTCTTTGTCAAAGTATACGATACCGAGATGTATGACTAGAAAGATTTCCTCAATGTGATCATCCATTTGTTTTAGTCATAGTGTAGCTGTGAGCAAGAAATACAAATGTTTATGTTTTGAAATACAGGGTGTTGTACATGTGTAATTAGTTTTTTGAGATAATGTATCACTACGGCACTACATTCAGATCATTGACAGAACTACGGATATTTTTTAAGAGACGGAACAATAGCAACAGCAGCTTTATTTACTCTGGAGACAGCTAAAAGTCCCACAAGGCTGAGAGAGGATGCTGATCTGTGCTTGTACTTTTGGTGTAAAAGAGTGTAAAATATATGGCCTTTGTTTATTCTATTTAGTTTCATTCCTGACTTAAATTCAGGGGGATTGCCAGAAACAACAAAATGCTGCAGGACACCGTGGTACCTCTTTTGGAGCTGGGCATGTGCCAGTGGCCTGAGGGTTACATTTGCATTGCATATGAATTTGCACAGTATATTTATCAGACCCTAATGTCCAGGGTTAGCCTTTGTATATTTGTATGAATTATAAAGCAACAGCATAAAATATGTTTCAAAGGCTGCAGGGGAAAAGGGTATAAAGAGGAAAGCTGACAATTCTTGTGTCCATCCCTCTCTTAATACATTATTTAACACGCCTTCCACTGCCAGTATCCATCAGGCTGAAATTCTTCAAGAACAAAAAGCTAAAGCTTTGTTTGGAAGACAAAGAACCTCACAAGTCAGATGACTTGTGTCTGTCCTCAAGCTGAATGTCCACCCTCCTAGGTGCAAAGGAACATCAGAATAAAACAAGAAGATTTTGTTGCCAGCAGCACCCTCAAGTATATAAAGGAGTGCTTGGAATCTCTTCCAAAACTGCCTAACCAGTGAAGCGCACCATTCACCCTCATTCCCTATTTACTTTTGATTTCCCTGGGTGAAGTCTTAAAGCAGTAAAGACTTGGGGGTGTAGTTTTCAAATGATGATTGGCCTCAGAAGGCCCAAATTTTGGCTTCTATTATGCCTGCAGAATCAGAAGGTCTTTCCACGAAAAAGTTCCTTGTAGCAGAGGATTTTCCTCCTGCTTCCGAGAGGGATTGTATGAAAAAGGTATGTGCAAGAATATATCAAGAATAAATATATTCATCGATGACCTGGATGAAAGGATGGAATGTACCCTCAGCAAGTTTGCTGATGACACAAAACTAGGAGGGGTGGCTGACATCCCAGAAGGCTGTGCCGCCATCCAGAGAGACTGGACAGGCTGGAGAGCTGGGCCGAGAGAAATCTAATGAAATTTAACAAGGGCAAGTGTAGGGTGCTGCGCCTGGGGAGAAATAACCCCAAGATGATTTGGGTTGGGGTTATTTCCCCCCAACCAGAACAGGTTGGGGGCTGACCTGCTGGAGAGCAGCTCTGAGGAGAAAGACCTGGCAATTCTTGTGGACAACAGGGTGACCATGAGCCATTGTGGCCAAGAAGGCAAATGGCATCCTGGGGTGCATCAAGAAGAGCATGCCAGCAGGTCAAGGGAGATCATCCTGCCCCTCTACTTTGCCCTGGTGAGACCCCATCTGGAGTCCTGTGTCCAGTTCTGGGCTCTCCAGTTCAAGAAGGGAAGGAAACTGCTGGAGATGGCACAGAAAAAGGACACAAAGATGATTAAGGGTCTGGAGCATCTCTCCTATGAGGAAAGGCTGAGGGACTTGGGTCTTTTTAGTCTTGAGAAGACTTAGGGGGGATCTGATCAATGCTTACAAATATTTAAAGGGAGGGTGTCAGGTGGATGAGGCTTGTCTTTTTCCAGTGGTGCCCAGTGACAAGACAAGAGGAAATAGGCACAAACTTGAGTATAAGAAGTTCCTCCTAAACATAAGGAGGAACTTCTTTACTGTGAGAGTGGTAGAGCACTGGAACAGGCTTCCCAGAGAGGTGGTGGAGTCTCCTTCTCTGGAGACAATCAAAACCTGCCTGGTCAAGTTCCTGTGCAACATGCTCTAGGTAGACCTGCTCTGGCGAGGGGGTTGGGCTAGATGATCTCCAGAGGTCCCATATGATTCTATGATTCTAAGAAGAAGAGGCTATGACTATTGTTTTCTGGTCACTTGGGGCTTCTGTGAAGATTTATTTAGAGAACATCCTTCTCCCCCTTAGCATGTCTTACGCTCAGAATGGGCACTAGGGATACCTCAGGGAAAGTCTGTTCTTTGACCAGGAAGCTCAACAATGTCAGATGACTTATGAGAATTTCACTTCAGGGACAGAACATACAGACATTTCCTTTTTGTGTAGCTTTTTTTATTAGTATTTCTTTCTCTTTATTTCTTTTAAATGAAAGCTTAAATGTGCCTCAGCTGGTGAAGTGATCATAGAGTGAGCATTGGGAAAAAAATTAAGTATTTTCTAATAACACATTTTAAGACCTGCAACTGCTGGTTGCAGTGGACTGAAAGACCAAGGGCTCTGCAGTCTGACAATGTGTTAACATAGAGAGACTGATTCCTTCATTGCCCTGGTACAGTTGAGGTCAGCAGAAAGCAACACATTGTCCTCACATATAATCTCTTTTGTTAAAAAATTGTAACCAAAGCAAAAGTAAGGTTGAAGTGTCAGATTCTATACTTGTGTCTGTGTTACAACCCCCTGTATCTTTGTCACGGACACTCAATGGGTGTGAAAATGCTCACCCTTGTTTGTAAATCAAACCTCAGCCTCAGGTGAGACCTCAGCCTGAGACGAGCCCCGCCACCCCCGGCCCAGGCCCACCGTGCTCATGGGGCCTGAAAAATGGGTAGATACATTCAATACAGCAGAGTCCTGTTGCTGTTAAGGCTGCACATGGTGTTCATTTGGAGAGATCTCTTTGAGTCTATTATGACCTTGTCAAATATTTGTCTTTCACTTTGAAATAGCGCATGCCCTTTGTCAGTCAAAGTCACTTTGTTTTTGTCAAGAGATTTGAGCTGTAGCAGATCTTTCCTGTGAGAGAAATGACGTCCTCCTAAACCACCCATATTATTGCAGTCCTAAAAGCAAAGCCTTAGCAATTTGAACAGGAAAGTGCCTCATGATTTGGAACAGACACTGTAAATCTGATGGGAACCGAAAGGCTTGGGTCAGAGTTGTGTGACCCAACAGCCTGGTGAAAATCCATTTTGATTTTTCTACTTGTAAGGGTTTTTGCATCACACTTTCAGTGCAGATGTTCTTTTTTTAGAAGACAGAAAACCTCTTTATCTTTTAAACTGGTGGTGCACCAGTATTGAACGAGTGTGAGCTCTATTTATGTTTGACTGAAGTGCTTTTGTTATGGTCTGATCAATCCTTCCTGAAGCTCACAGGAGCCTTCCAGCTGGCTTTGCTGAACTTTGCACTGTCTTCAGTGTATGACTGTAGTTTGCAAAGGAAGGCTCCAGAAGGCTTTGCTTGCCTTAGATATTATTCTCCTGTTAGATACTCCAAGAATTATTAATCCACATGACTGTCATCCTATTTTTTTTAATTCTTGCAAAGATTACTCTTTATTATAGGTATGGTAATAGGACAACCTTTTATACTATAGCTAACAAAATTGTTGAAATTGAGTGTCTCATTTTTTCAAATACTCTTGAAACATATTTCTGTGCTTGCTATGCTCTTTATTACACAAATTAACAGCATGTAAAATGATGGAGGGTATAGTCTAGTGACACCAAATGAATATTTGCTCAGTCATGGACCGTAATAAATGTAAAATTCAGAGGTTTTAATCCCAAAAAGTTACAGCTAACTTCTGATTTTTATCTGTTTCTGTTTCATGATTTTATTTGAAAATTATTTATCAGCTATGGAACAATTATAACGATATATAGTCAGGACATTCTGTTGTAATAAGTAGTACTTTGCAATGTTGCATCTACCTTCTCATATGCCTAACAGCTCCGTATTTAACTTGCAGCAGTATTTTTTCATTTGTCTGTCTGAGGCAGATGTGGATGTGTAAGTAATATCATTGAAATATATGAATGCATTTCCATAATTAGTGTCTTGTGAGGATAGATTTGGATTTAATGGGAGATTCAAGTCTTAAGTATCTTGCAAATTGCAATATATTGATTAATATTATCCTCTCAACCAGAACTGAGTTTAATAGCCACCTGTTTCCAAAAATTCCAAATCTACAACAACTGGAGTAGCCTAGCATTTAAATCAGAAAAATAAATGTAGTTAGATGGCTGCACTGCAATCAAACTATCCTTGTAAAAGAATATTACTGAAGATGTGGTTGGTAAATATTTGGAAATAATTTTGTATATTTTTATGCAGGATGTATTCCAGTAATTACCTGGCCCTCCAGGTAACCTTTCATACAGTAGTAATATTATTTCAAAATGGAAAAGCTGAATTATTAAATGCCTTAAGGGCACACTATTTACCAGATGTAATCAAACAGAGTTTAAGAATGAAGAACAATTAAGATTTGTTTTTCTGTATAACTTCTTCCTGCAGTAATCACACAAGCTTCTAAAACTGAAATCAGAGTATGTGCACTGGGCAGAGGAAAATTTGCTTCCATTGGCCCTCCTTAATTAAATTCTCTGTGTATGCTACACTGAAATTGTAGTCACCCAGAAGGAGTAAACCTAGACAAAAGGAAAGTAAGAACTTCATGGAATTTAATATCACTCCTCCTGTTTCTATTGGGCTTTCCTTTGCACAGCATGCCTGGAGCCCCATCTTACCTGTTTCCTAGGGAGAATCCGTCAGCAGTTATCATTTCTGAAAGGCGTATGCAGGAGGAAGAAAAAATGAATGCTAATAGCCAGAGTTTGGTTTTTGCTGTGGGAATGTCAAATGTTGGTAGCCTGTTATTCTGTAATGAAGAAGTTGCCCAACTTTGTTGCCATCTCTTTTGTTATGAATCTCTGTGTCCTGGTTTGCTTTTGGATGGAAGTTTTTTATCACCTGTTATTTCATGAGGTGAGAAAAAAGTCAGAAGAAAATGATTAGAGATAGTGCCCTGCTGGGCAATATCCAGTTGATTTATTCATCAGGCTTGTGAGAGCTCCACTGGACCAGAAGTCCTTTGATGCCTGAGTTTGCTGTTGGAGGACAGTGTCTGGCAATATCTATCTGCAATAGACAACAAAAGTACTCACTTCTTTTGACAAGATGTTAGGAAATTTAACAGATTTCCTAAGTAGTATAAAGAAAAAAGTGTGTGGTGTGTACAAAGTCTGCAGTAATTGGCTCAGACTTCTGATTCTTCTTAAGTGTGAATGAGTACCCTCTTCTGGGGACTGCAGAGAGGTGAATGTCTTCCCATTACAGAGAACTGGCCTCCCACCCTGTCAGTAGAAAAACTAAAGGAGTAAGAATTGCAAGGGGAAACTAATGTTTCTCAGATATAGAGATTTTTGTGTCCTTTCGTGCCCTTAAATTTCTTTATCTTTTTTGCTACACTGTCTGCGGTTCTGTTGATGACTACTGCCCATCAAAGTTCATGTATGGTCACAGCTCTCTTGGACTGTCTGTCACCTCACACTGGGAAATGCCTTCTCCTGTTCTGCTATCAGCCAACCCTGAACTTTTACTGAAAATCATTCTTCAGTATCTTTATGCCTTTTCCAGAAGTTTATAAGGCAAACATTGGTTTCTTTCTGCCCAGTTTGCAATTTGCGCAGAAAACCACAGTTTTATGTCTTGGTACCTGAAGCTCAGGAATCAAGGACACAGACAGCTATTGAAACGTGTCTCTGGTAGTGTGGTAAGTGTGCAATGGAAAAGAGCCTTTGCCCCAATTGCCAAGATCCTCCTGATATTATTACAGAGAATATTAAACTGAACTGAAAACATTGTCCAAACTGCAATCTGCTTGGGCATTAGCTGGGGTTATAGAGGTAGGGAAAAAAGAGAAGCAGCACAGGACACCTCAGTTAGACCCTTCACAAACATTGGCACAGCCTTGAGACAAACATGAAGAGATGGTATGCTTTTTATTCAGACACAGTTTGAGAGAGGATGGGAGCTCGAGGAGAAAAGCTCTCCTGTCTGATTCTTCTTGCATCTCAGGAACCAGGCTTTCCCTCCCTCTCACAGAGAAACAAGTTGCATTTGCAAACAAATTGGTCTCACAAACTGCATCAGTGAGACCAAACTCTGTCCTAAGCTTATTCTCCTGGTGAAAAAGGAAAGGAAACAGCTGCTTGGATTTAAGTGGAACATATTGCCTTTTTACATGTACAGTCCTAATATATACACATAATTAAACTTTTCTTGGGGTATGTATTTTGCAGTGATGAAAAAGAGTCAGCCTCTGGCACTATGTGAATACAATGGCAAAAAAGTAAAGCCTGTGCCCTAGTGTTAGTGTATGAGCTAAAACTACTGTTGGCACTATCCTACATCTCTCTACCTCATTGCTGGGTCTCAGCTCAACTTTGTCATTGACCCTTCTAATTTGGTCCTC
The DNA here is from genome assembly GCA_004320125.1 of Scolopax mira. Taxonomy (NCBI): domain Eukaryota; kingdom Metazoa; phylum Chordata; class Aves; order Charadriiformes; family Scolopacidae; genus Scolopax; species Scolopax mira. Next base: position 24,477 of record BJBW01002800.1, read on the forward strand.
GTATAAGAGTGAAGAAAAAGTACATACACAGTTTTTCTTGGGGACATATCAGGAACATACTATTTTCAATTAAAACATTATGTCCCTCACCCCTTATATAAGACTTTTCTTTTCTGGCTTGCATATGATTAGCCGCTGGAACTTCATCCATAGGAAAAATAATAAAACTACCAGGAAAGCTCATTAGTTTAATTTATTCTGATTGAATACAAGGATTGTTCACTTTTCTGTTTCATCAAGGATTACAATCAAGATTTTAAATATGGCCAGAAGGGATATTTCAGCTAGTGATTCAGTCTGTAAGACAGCAAGCAGGTTTTATATGGGAAAACGTAATTAAATATGCAAAACAGTATGCCTGTTTGTGAATTTGAAATACAGTTGCTTAAAGATCTTGACATTTAACATGAAAAATTTCTAGGAGGGATTCATGATTCATTTGGTAGTGGGGTTTGAACATCATTGTTTTTGCTCTTATTAGTACTGAGTTTAACATATAATCCTTTAAAAGGAATATGAAGAAAATAAACAGTTAATTCTTTGTGATCCAGAACGGACTGGACAGGGAAATGAGGTTTAGGTAAGACTATTTTCTGTGTATTTCTTGAATGAGGTAAAACATTTCCAAAAGCAAATTAATGTTTTGAGGGACCTTTCACATATCAATTCAACCAGCAAACAATCATCTCTCCTAAAATTACTGCTTATAGTGCCTGTGACTCAGCATGTGTTTTCTAGCAGTGAGTTGTGAGAGAAATGATCCATTGGTGGCTTAGACTATCATCCTTCTTCCGTACTCTGTCCTTACCCATTCCCTGAACATGTGGGTTGCATTCACTCATGGTTTTGCCCTCTCACCTTTTTTCCCTATTCCTCTTTTTCATTAAACTTTCTCAAAGTAATTTCTAACCCCCACCTCCCCAGTGGGTGGAAGCTATCCGTGAGGTAGTTGTATGCCAAGGACCATTTTTTTCCCAATTGCTTGTGCATTTCTGTAGAATAATAAAGGAAATACAGGAATTGACAGAATAAATCAGACCTGTGATTTCTCTAATTCACCATCCTCTGACTTCAGATATATATTCCTCCGAACCATATCAATTCTTTTTACTTGTTTCTTGTTTTTTTCTTCTTTTTTGACATTGATTTTGCATAGTCTGTCAAAGTACAGAAACAAAGATGTAGTAGCAGAATACAACAGGATTTCAGCTGAAGGAGAAACATATTTCTGAGCTGTTCCATCTTCATTAATAAATGCATGAAATGGGATATCTGTTGAAGCTTGAATTGTATAATGAATAGTGCACAACACTCCTTCCAGTTATAAAGCTGGCTTGGGCACTTAACACCAGTGAGTGTATTAGCACAAGGTCATTCAGAAACAGAAGCAAAAGAAGCACAGAAAATACCATTACTATGGGATTTGAGGTAAACCTGTAAAACTCAAAGCTTGTTTCCAAAGTTGAAAATAAGATTTAACCATATTTAAATAAGAGGAAAATATGGTAGAGAAAACTTTAATTACTTCTTGAGCGTCACTTCAGAAGACTTAAGCCTGAAAATGAGTAGAATTTGAAGAAATATGGAAAGAAGGGATATATTGCATTTATTACCAAATGGAGAACATTATACATCATTTGTGTTGCAGAGAAGAGCTGGCAGACTGAAATCCAAGAAAATAACAGTTTGCTGGAAAATGCCCATTTGGGAAAACTAAAATTTGGAGGGGCTAACTTAAACCCGTGCTTCATCAAAGCTGAAATTTTTGTGTTAAACTCAACTGATGTCCCCAGATACCTACTAACTTGTATTAGTTAATATCATTCCCAGGTATTAGGCTACCTGGGAACAGAACTTCAGGTGTAAATCCTTCCCTTCTGCTGCCTTCTCTGGGCTGGGAACTTCTGCTCAAGTGTGTCGCAGCCCAAGGAACTGTGTCTGTGGCAGTTTGGGACAGGAGTGAAGTGGCCACTGCTGCAGAGATGACTTTTGGGCAGGCAAGAGCAGGGCGACTGCACTGGGTCCCTGTCACACCAGGCCCCTGTGCCCTGCAGCAGGACGCAGGGTGGCCTGCCAAACAGTATGGGGACATGTGGCCTACTCTTCTGCATCACCAGCTAAGCTTTATGTTTCTGCATGGCCTATGCAGCTTCCACAGCAGGTCCTGTACTCAGCCATCTCTCTCAGGCCCTCAGGGCTGGGAATTGTGGTTGCATTACTGTCGGCTTTTTATCACATGGAGCCAGGTGGCATACCTTCTCCTGCCATTAAAACACAATTCTCTTCAATGAGTCCTTGCATGCATGCAGGGGCTGCCACACTAGATCATTTGCAAGTCCTGCCATCATCTGGGATTTATGTTGAGTGTTACTCAAATGATACATGGCGGAGCCTCAGGAAAATAATTGCAGTGAAGAGAACGTACATTGAATGCATTCATCGACCCTATTCCATCTGAAGAAATGCAGTCATTTCCAGACACTTTTTCTAATGCCTAGGAGGAAAAAGAGAATCCATTAGACTCTTTTTATTGTAGATTTTTAAATATAATGACTGTTAAAAAGGAATTGTGTGCATTAAAATTAGTTTTACAAGAGAGAATGTACCATGTATGTATTGGTGGATTTTTTTCAGGTTTGGGCCCATGTGTCTTACTGGTTAAAGAAAGCTCGAGTTTTTCAGTCAGTCTTCATGTGATGAGGTGGTTGTTATGGCAACAATACATTTTTTATGAGTTATAATAATGACGGAGCAACATCTTTTAAATTATCAGGATTTAAAGTTACAGCTGATTTATTCTTTATTCCATAGACCCCTTGAAAATATTGAAACAGTTTCATGACTACATGGTATCATCTGCATGCTTTCTTTGAGTATGTAAAAAAAGGAGCTTTACGAAGGGGCATACATTAAGCCAATAACAACTTTCATTGTGCATCTTGAGTATTCCTCTTTCCATCACCATTCTGATTACATTTAATTATGTTTTTAAGCAGATACATCTCTCACTTGCAGTGTAAAAGTCTTAAGTGTAGCCAAAGTGCTGTCAGTATTGCTAGGTGTTCCCCTGAATTAATGTTGCTGCTCCAGTAACTTTTAGTTCAGCTTAAGGGTAGTAGTTTTTTGGGATGCTTCTGAGAAATTCTCAAAGCAATGGACTTCAGTGATCCTTGTGACTCTCCTATATATCCCTGCTGGAAAGATTTGATCTGAGCTGTATTCTTCACTGCAGCCTGCCGGGATGTGGTGCACATGCACCTGCTCTGACCATGACCACTGCTCTCACCAGAAGTCCTGAGGATACTGCAGGTGTGCAAAGACAGACTTTTTTTTTCCCAAGAGAAGAAGGATTTTTGTCCTCTTCAATGGAGGAAGAACAGGAATTACATTCACACATAGTTTGCATTTGTCACTACTCATGTATTAAGTAGAAATATCCACATACTTGAGCCTTTAGGCTCCTTTTAGACTCAGTTGCCCCTAACACATCCAAGTACCCACGTGAAGAGGTCATCCTGCTGTTGTTACTAACCAGGACAATTTTATTCCTTTACATGAACTAGAATGTACTAAAGAGAAATCATGAGTAGTAACTTCAAATAAACTTCTAGAGTCAATTTTTGAGACCATATTGACTATTCTGGATTGTACTCTATTTCCATGCAGGAGCATGTGTGTTTTCTCTGCACTGAATGCAGGGATCCTCTACTTGCAGCCTGAGGAATAAGTGTTTCAGCTCAGTATTTCTCCTTTCTACTGATGTTATTAATACCAGAAAAAGGGGTTGTGGAGGAATACCACAAATGTGAGTTATCTGTAAAACTATGTAGAGAAAACAGAATTGGGATTCAGGAAGAATTTATTCATCCCTCACTGTTATGGAAGCCACAGACTTAAATTATAAAAAAATACAGCACATGATTTGCTTTCTGTACATCTTGTGTGTCTGAGAAAATATGTTGTTTATTCCCGAAAGTGTTTGAAATAATATTTGGTCCTCTATAACTGTTAAGCTTCTTTACATTCTTGCTGAGATATGCCTTAGGACATTTGCTGACAAGTGTTCATGTATCTTTGCTTCTAAACACCTAAGAGACCATTTTAAATGTTAAAAAAGTCCTTGCCCATCTGTTCTTTGAATACCTTTCAATGCAAAAAAGAAGACATTTTCATGTAGAATTTGATAACAAGTAGGTCATTCTTTGTCCAGCACTGATGATTAGCTTTTTTTTTTTCCCACTGATGATTAGCTTTTTTTTTTTTTTTCCCATTTGAAAATGAGGTGATCCTTGGTACTCTGGTTCCTCTTGGCACCTAAAGGAAAACATTACTCTTAAACTGAATGACAGGTGTCTGAAAAAGATTATTTTTACAACCTGACACCAATTATCACATGAATCAAAAAAGTGTCCATGACATTTTTATTATGGGAGCCTTTTCTTCCCCTGTATTTTCAAACAGCTACTGCATCAGCACATATGTTGCTTGAAAATAACCATTTTCTCATTGGCTTCAAGGAACTGTCTGACTGACTGAAAAATATCAGGAAAGATTTTTCTTTATATACAGTTTGGAGGTGTATCAGGAAAGATTTTTCTTTATATACAGTTTGGAGGTGAAACCAAGTATGTCTTTGCCTAGATAGGGCTTGCTTTAAATTTGTTCTCACTACTGAATCAATAAGTATTGTTCTAACATTCCTGCTTATTTTGTTTGGTAGACATATAAATGTCATATTATAGATACCTGTGACACCCTCAGTTTGGGATTTTTTTTATCCTTCTCAGGCCTTTTTGAAGAAGAAGGACTGTTCAGAATATGAGACTCAGACCTGGAAGAAGTACAAAGGTTTATTTTTGGAGGAGCACTCCATAAACGTAAGAGCTTGTTATATCTGGAGCTCATACGGATTTCAAACTTGTTGACGGATAGGATTAGAAGGTTTTCTTGGCTTTTTTTGCTTTTGTGTTGGTTTTTGTGTTTTTTTTTTTTTTAAATAAGAGAAATAACTTAGAGAAAAATAGAATTTAATTGTTTAACAAAGAGAGATACAAACATAGCTGGTGATAGTCATGCATAATAGAGAGTGATGGCTATGCAGAAGTACTGCAGAGAAGGCTATTGGTTACAGTGGCTAACAAGCACAATATGAGTCATGGTGTGGCAGAGCAAACAGCATGTTATGTTGTATATAAATGAATGCACTACCCTTAAGATGATACACTAAGTAATACCATCCTGCAATGTACTGACCCAGCCTCTGGAGCAGAGCTATGGCTTGTATGGGTGTTGAATTTAAAAAGAAAATGAATGACAAACAAATTTAAAAATGATACACGTAAACTGTAGAATCATGCAGGTGTAAAATTGACCAGATAAATGCCATGGAAGTTACTCAATATTTCTCCTTTACTGCAATCTTCATTTTTTCCATCTTCTCACAGGTCACCAATTCAAAAATACAAAAAGTAGCTACAAGAAGGAAGATAAAATTATTTTCTACATCTGCTGTTTTCCTAAGACAGTGAATACTAAATTGTTAAATTGACTACAGGATAAGGAATATTCTCATAACAAAGCAGTGGAACTCTGAAGTAGTTTGCCAGGAGAAACGTAATCTGTGAGATTGCCTTTGAGAACAGGTTGGAGGGATCTGTCAGGAAAGAGTTTATCCTTAGGGTGAAGAAATAACCTAGATAACCTCTTCTGCTCTGTTTTACAGATTTCTATCAGTATTGCAGCATGCTATTTTGACTTACAATGCAATGCCATTCATGGTCTGTGTGTTTCCATTTTCTTCTACCCTCCTTTTTTTGGTGAGTGTTCAGAAACAACTAGTACATCCTGTGGCTGATATTTCAAAAGACTGGGTAAGTAACTGAACTTTTCAACAAACTGTTATTTGAAAAAATTATGCTCATTCAACGACACTAACACTTTTGCAAAGGTGATGCAATATAACTAGAAGAAAATATTCCAGTATACAGGCATATTAACTTTAAACTATAGCACCTTGATTACCTCATGGAGGACATGAAAGAAGTGGTTGTTGGCCAATATCAAAACTCCACTTTTCTTCATGCCCAGGCATGCACAAACACACAATGCCCATCCCATTCTCAGATGGAATGCAATAAACTGCAATAATAGTTTCTCTTAGAGTGCTGAAGATGTGCTGTGAAAAATACTTAAGATGAGTGGAAGTACCTTATTTCAATTTATTGTCAATGCCTGTCAGAGAGGGATAGTCCTCTCTATCATTTAGTGAGCCCTTCATTCAGTTTCTTTGGTGACCACTTAATCACTTCCACATCATCCATTTTTGTAGCATTACTTGGTCAAGTAGCTCTTCAATGATTGTGGCAGGTATTAACAACACAGATCTTGCAGCACCTGGAGGGCCAGATGCTGATACCGTTTTTCAGCAGAACACTTTTCATCACCATCCTTGGAATCTGTGAAATGAGATGCACTGCAAAAGTAGTCAGCCAATCATCTCCTCATTTTGGAGCCAAGGAGCAGGCTAATGCCCTGAGATAAATGTACGCCTGCCCCAGCAAGCGGAGGTAGCGTCCGTGTGGTGTGTGTGACACTGAGATCTCTGGGAGAGAATAAGCCGTTGGCTTGCCTGCTTGACATCAGTCACATATTGCCACTGTAGAAGACGGCAGAAGGCTTTACAGGAGCAGCTGATTGCACATTTCCTGGGCTATAAGTGAAAACCCTTAAGGTATTTACCAGGTAGGCCTAGTTTCCACAGACTCCCTCCCACTGCCAAGGTTTGCTCATGTGTGGTGGGAGTGTGACGAGAACCATCCCCAAAGACTTGGCCTTTTCTTGGAGGGCAGCATGGGCATAGTTGTGCCTACATCCGACCAAAGCTGTTTCAGTTTTCTTTGCTCATTTTGTGTCTATCTTTTATCTGGTTTTCCTCTCCATCTTTCTGAGTATGTCTAGAGGTACTTTATTCCAGTTCACCTTGGTGTTTGCATTTACCTGCAAAAAACCTTTCTGCTGTGATTTGTATCTCTATACTGTTTATTGTTTATTTTTTTTTTCTTTTCACCTTTCTTTTCTTTTCCTCATTGCCTCCTACTATTTGATAAGATCCTGGGAAATTCAGACCATAACTTTCATTTTGTATGGCAAAGCTTTTGTTTCTAGCTTAATGTAAATGGTTTTCAATATTCTTTTTGGTCATAGTAGTGATATAAGTACATGGGTTTATGGAAATATTGATTCATCTCAATGAAGATCATGTGGAAAAGATTAAAACAAGTGCTGCTCATTATGAAAAAATTAGTAAGAGACTGTTAAAGGATGATGATACAGATCTGTTCTACGGTGAACAAGAAATCCAGTTAATACTACTACCCAATAAAAAACAGAGGTTTCTTGTTATCTAATTTATCTGTCAAATGGGATAAAAATTGACTTGTTCACTATTCCTGGTGTTTAATAGTCAATAACATCCTGGTTTTATGTTTATCTTTTTTGAAACCATAAATAACAAAATCTAAAATTAGCTTTCAAAATCTTTCATTAGTAAAATAAAGATGCCATCTTAGAATGACTTTCTCAAAAGTCTGAAAAACATTTCTATAGTCTGATTTTTCTAAAAGCTTGTAATAGCCCTAAAATTTCTGATGCTAATCCTACTTCTTAAGTATTTTTCTCCTTCCTGGGACTGCTTTTTCAGAGTAGCTCCAAAATCCTGAGTCAGCCAACTGCACGTGATCTCTCACACACACTACCTTCAAATCTCAAAAAAAAATTAAAATAAAAAAATCCACGTTCCTGAAAAACAATAAAACCTCAATAGTTTTTACAAATTGTATAATTTATCAATCTCATTTCTGAGCCTGCAGGCAAATGATGAAAAATTAAAGTTTTGTGTACTGCTGCCTAGGAACTGCAACGTGCCTTTAGTACTGTCTCTAACATTTTACCTGTAGAACTAACATGTTTTACAGAAACCTCTTATTTCAAAGGCTTTTTCTGCTTGAAAGAGCTTGGTGCTTGTAAACTCCTGGTCACTAGTATTGGCAGAGGAATAAGCGAAAGGGGTATGAAAGGGAGATTTTAATCTGTAAACCTATGAGGTTATTACAGTATCAAATGACTGGCTGGGGAAAAGGAAGATTAAAATCCAAACTGATAGTCACAAAGTAATGCCTCTAGGAAAAATAATCTGAACAATCATCTGAACAACCCAGTGATGGATATATTTGTTACTACCACTCAGGAACAAGACCTTTGAGTTGCTGTGAATAGTTTTCTGAAGATTTCTATTAAGTGAGATGGCCCAGGTGCAATCAGTTTTCCAGGAAGACCCTAAAGCTCTGATGGCCAAAAGGTATGATCATATCAGAGGACAAAATATTCAGTATTTGCTTTAGTTTTTATTTACTTTCCCTAAACAACCACAATTAACCTCTTACAGAATCAAGATCAAGTGATTTGATAATCTACTTCCAGGCTTAATCACTTTCTATGAGAAAGTGCCATGATATTTGCTTACATTGCTTGTAATTGTTTTCAGACTTTGTTTTTCAGTGCTATCTGTGACTTTTGAAGGTGGAATATTCTCCCAGTTTACTGATTCTCCAACTTTACTCTGCTCTGGTGAGACTTATCTGGAGTGCAGGTCTGGAGCCCTCAATATAAGAAGGACATAGAC